>JAVGWX010000004.1:97921182-98031182 GCA_036924085.1 Ariolimax columbianus | reverse complement strand
TGCTTCTTTTTCTTTTTCTACTTCTTCTTCTTCTTCTTCTTCTTCTTCTTCTTCTTCTTCTTCTTCTTCTTCTTCTTCTTCTTCTTCTTCTTATTCTTCTTCTTCTTCTTTTCACTCGTCAGGATAACCTTCGACTGTATTAGTCATTACCAATTTTCTCCAAATAGACATGAACAAGTACTATGCTTTCTACTCCAGTTATAAGGCGTGTTCAAATGAAACAGGAGCAAACTGCAACAAGTGAACATACGTACGATGCGCGCGATGACGTCACTTCTGGTGCAAATAGCACATACCAACCGTCAAGTTTGCAAAATTGTGATTATCCTTCGACTCATAGTTTCCTCAGCAGACCGTTGAAAACATGGCGGGTGTGATACGGAATCCGTCCAGAGTTGATAAGCGAGTGGTGATTCGGTTTAAAACAGCTGAAGGATGTCGAGCCGTTGACATTCATCGTAGAATGCAGGCAGTGTATAGTGACAAAAGTGTGTCGTAGACAACAGTGAAAAGCTGGACAACGATGTTTAAAGAAGGAATTGAGTTAACGAAAGATCTGTTGAAACCAAATCAGGCGCGTATTGTTGCGTTAACTTTCGTCCTTTTTTAAACATCGTTCTGGACGGATTCCGTATCACACCCTCTATGTTTTAAACGGTCTGCTGAGAAAACTTTGAGTCGGAGGATAATTAAATTTGGCTAACTTGACGGTTAGTATGTGCTGTTTACATCAGAAAAGTGAAGCTATCGTGCGCATCGTATGTATGTTCACTTGCTGCAGTTTTGTCCGGTTTTATTTGAACACGCCTCGCATTTCTAGTTTCCCAATAGCAGATGCCTTCGGCCCAACCTCGCAATGGCTGACCAGAAGTAATAACAAATATAACCATATGGCAGAGAACAGAACAAGAGACCGATACAGCTGGAAATATCATAACAGAATGTATACAGATGAATAGAGAACACACTCAGGAGGTAATACAAAATAACATAACAGGTCATGAACCCTTATGTTAAGACACGAGCAGGAAGGCCAGATATCGTGAGGCGAAAAAACAACGGGGTATGGAAGGTAAAGCTACACATGACTTTCTGTTTATAACTTTATTATTTTATTTGTTTCTGTTTTCTCTCCGATTTCGTGTCTTCTCCTTTTAACATATCTCTTTTTACTCCACTGGCTGTACCCTCTCTTTCTCTCTACTCTCTCTATCTCTTCTTCTTCTCTGCTTCAACGATTTTCTCTTTTCATAAGTATTTTGCTACCACCCCATATTTTCCTCCCATTTTCACTGTCAACTCTGTCTTTCTACCCGTTAACTACTTCTTCATCATCTTTCTTTCTCTTTCCCGTTTGGGATTTTAAAAATGTTGTTCATTACCGTTTTAAAAAAAATGTTTCCGTTTCTTAATTGCAGTGCTCTCTCTCTCTTCCCCACTCTCTCTCTCTCTCTCTGTCTGTCTGTCTCTCAATGTATGTCTTTTACTTTTTCTGATTTTCTTCTCTTTTATTCATTCTTTCTTTTTGTCTTTCTTTCTTTCTTGTTCTCTTTTTAAACTCACTCTTTTCAGTTTTTTCTTGATTTCATTTTTTTATCACTCACTATTTCTTTCCTACTCTTTGTTATGTTCTTTGTCCTTTTCTCCTTACTATAATCTTTTTTGTAATTCTTCCTCTACAAATGTTCTGAAAGTCTTTTCACTTTCATCTCGTTCTACTTCTTCTTCTGTCTTTCACTCTCTCTCTCCCTCTATCTCTCTCACCTGCTTTCCATCTTCTTGCATTTTAGCAGCACGTCAATTCCACTCTCTCCTCACCAATCCTCCCAAGTAGCTGCCAGATCCTTCCTCCACTTCACCCCCTCCTCCTGTAGCTGCAGCCGTCCCAGACTCCCCTCTCTCCCTCACTCCCTCTACTAAATCACTTTAGCTGCAGGACCTGTACTATCGGTACAATCGATGCGCCGATTCGCCTCTGCCCTTCCCGTCTTCACTGACCGCTTACCCTACTTCTGTCCATCACCTACCATGGAGGGAGAGAAAAATAGAGATAAAAAGACACAGAAATGACGTAGAATGAGATGGGAGATACTTTGAGTGAGTGGGATATAGTAAAGGAGAAAGAGAAGGAGGGGGGGGGGATAGAGTGACGAGGGAGAGCGAGATTGAGATGGAGAGATGGAGTGAGGTAGACACATGATTGGACAGGAAGAGAGAAAGAGAAGGGGAGAGTGATAGAGAGGAATATACGAAAGAGGGAGGAAAATATGTGAGAGAGACAGAGAGGGAGGGAGAAAGAGGGAGGGAATTACAGAATATATTGAGTAATGAAGTAGGAAGGAGATGACTTGGAGATAAAAATTAAAAGAATCGGGAAGAGTGAAAGATAGAGAGGGAGAGAAATAGAGAGAGAAAGAGAGGAGGAGAATCGGGGGAGAATAAGATACGGAAAGAGAATTAGGAACACAAGGAGCAAACGAGAGAGCTTAAGAGGGTGAGGGTGGCAGGGAGACAGAGAGACGAGAAGATAAAAACTGTTGATCCAGCGGTTCTCAAAATGGGGTCATGTCGGCCTGTAAACAATACGACAACTACAAGCTTCCAATCAAACTAACAAATGGAAATATCCATATACGCTAATTTTATAGATTACGAAAAGGTATTTGGCAGTGTAGAGCAACGAACACTTTGGCAACTCTTGCGCCACCAGAGAATACTGAAGAAATACATAACTTTCTTACTGGGTATATACAAAGATACAGTTAGTAGAGTCGTACATGAAGGAGAACTGGATGACATCTTCGGTTGCAAACAGGGATGTATTCTCTAATCCTTCTTGTTTTTCTTGGATATAGATTGGATAAAAAAATGGCCTTTTTCATCTATGCAGACGGTCATGTAGCAGGTATGTCTTTTTTTCACTAGACGGGGCCTTGCTCTTTTCGACGTATACGATTATTGTCGAGTTTCTCTCTCCGAGTAGCTTCACGTTTCTCTTTCCGAGTAGCTTCAAATGACATTAGGGCATTTTGGAGTGATGTCTTCCATGTGGTTCGCACTGCAGCTGAGTTTTCCCAAGCACTGTGGTCGATGGAAAAGTCTGTCATTGATGCCTTGTGGTCGATGGAAAAGTCTGTCATTGATGCCTTGCAAATATCTTTATATCTGAGCAGAGGTCTGCCTGTGAGTCTCCTCCCCTCTGACAGCTCACCATACAACACCTGTTTTGGAATGCGCCCATTGTCCATTCTACTCACGTGACCCGACCAGGCCACTTCCAGCACGTAACAGTTCTAATTAAGAAGAAAGATTTCCCGTTGCAGTACTTCTGTGTTAGTTTTCTTGTCCTGCCACCTGATGTTCATAATTGTCCGCAGGCAGCGGGCGTGAAAAGTGTTTAGCCGTCTCTTGTGCCTAGAGTATGTCGTCCATGTCTCTGATGCGTACAGCAGTGTGCTGAGAACACAGGCCCGATATATCTGCATTTTGTCTGCAAAGTCAGTTTAATATTTCTCCACGCCGTCTTGAAAAGGCCGCCAAAAGTAGTCGCTGCTCTTCTAATTCTTATATTTATTATCTCGTCTAGAGAAAGAGAGAGTGTGCTTGTGATTCTTGACCAGGGGTAGCTCTAATGTTTGGTTGATGCTAGGAGATTGCCATTGAGAGTGATGTTTGCTGGATTGACAGCACCTGATTCCAGAGCCACTGTCTTTTAGACGTTTATTGACAGCGAGCACAAATCGCATGCTCCGGCTAAACTGTCATTTAAAGATTGCAAAGTGGCCTAATCATGCGCCCCAAGCATCGTCAGAGAAAAGCAGGTCCCTGAGTTGGACTTCCGTGGGTTTTTGTCTTTGCTCTTAGTCGAGCTAGGTTGTAAAGCTAACCATTAGATATGGTGCGAATGTAGACGTCTCCAGAAGCATTTTCGAAAACATTTTCAAGAAGGACAGTAAATAGAATACCAAATAGTGTGGGTGCAAGGCCACAACCCTGTTTGACTACAGTTTTGATGTCAAAACTGGCAGTTGTTACGCCATCCACCTGCACGCTC
Organism: Ariolimax columbianus; assembly: GCA_036924085.1. Lineage (NCBI taxonomy): Eukaryota > Metazoa > Mollusca > Gastropoda > Stylommatophora > Arionidae > Ariolimax > Ariolimax columbianus. The sequence continues at coordinate 98,027,128 of JAVGWX010000004.1, read as the reverse complement.
GCCTTCATGCCCCCATGGAAGGAAATGCAAAGACGGAGTAACTCTGGAGGGCAGCCTATCCACTACATAATTTGGTAGAGTCCTGGTCTACTGACTGAGTCAAATGTCTTTGTGAGATCTACAAACGCAATGCAGAGAGGCCTCCTCTGATCTCTGCATTTTTTCTGGAGCTGTAGAAGTGTGAAGATCATGTCGGCTGTAGAACTTCCGGTTTTGAAACCGCATAGCGATTCAGGCAGTACACGTTCTGCGAGTCTCTGCAACCGCTTTAGGATTACACGTGGAAAAGCTTTGCCTGCGGTATTCAGGAGGGAGATGCCTGTGAAGTTATTGCAGTCGTCCTTGTCACCGTTATTCTTGTATAGCGACACAATCTTTGCATCCCGCATATCTTGGGGGATTTCCTCTCCCCCCCCCCCCCCAACAACGAATGAGCAGATCATGAAGGCGAGGCCAAATAACGTCAATGTTCTCATTTAGGACCTCTGCGGGGATGTTATCATTTCCTGATGCTTTGCAACTAAAATGTCTAGTTAAAGTCTCGGATAGTTCAATCACCGTGGGTTCGTCGTCTAGTTTTGACATTTCAAGAAGCTTTGGCGTTATCTGGTTCATGACATGGTTTGCCTGCTTCTCTGTGGAATAAAAATTCAGAGTAGTATTCTACCCACCTTTCCAGCTGCTCACTCTTCTCTGTGAGGGACCTTTCTCCTTTTGACTTTAGTGGGGCATTTTTGTTATGTGCGGTCCGAGAGCAACTTTGATGCCCGCATAAAATTTCTTAGTATTGCCCATGTCGGCTGCGTTTTGTAGTATTTGGCGGAGGAAGGACCAGTATTCATTTGCACACCGCCTACATTCTCGCTGCACTGCTGATTTTGCGCTCCGAAGATTTTCTCTAGTGCCCTCAGAGGGTTTTTGTTTGAAGTCCAGTAGTGCCTTTCTCTTAGTTTTAGTATGTGGGATGCGGGTTCCTGCATTTGCTTCCACCCAAACATTTAAAAAAATGATTTCTCGACGTCAAAAGCGGAGACAGCACAGTCCTAAATATATGTTTTGAGTATGTTCCACGTTTCGTTAAGGGAGGCTTTGCCTTCTGCAGTCTCTCCTATACTGCCATATTCTTGCTTCAATACCTCTTCTTCTCCTGCTATTTTTAGCCCCTTGGTGTTGATTTTGGGTTTCGGCGGTCCATTTGATTTGAAGATTTTCTTTTGTATCAGTTTGACTCTGCTAATGATTCGTACGATCAGCTTGGATAATGGAGACATCAAATGGGGAAAAGAGAATTGACATTCAGTGGACAGTATGGTCGCAATTGTAGGACTTGGATTGTGCAGATAATCTGATAGCTTTGTCACACCGCCATGGTCACATGCAAGACAGACCTGACAAGATGAAAGAATAATCAACCAAATTGGAACAAAATATCACAATAAAGAAGATCAAACGCGTTAAAGTCAACACTGTTAACGAAGAACAAATCATGCTGAAGTAAGAGCCGTTGGAAGAATTCGATTTGGGCAGCACAATTGACACGTTGGCAGGTATAGAACCAGATGTGAAGACCAGAATAGCTTTCCTGATTGATACCAACGTTAGAATTATCAGCGCCTTTATAAGTCGGTGATGTTGAGCAGAGCCGAAAAATAGGGAACGTCCGCTGCCGAAGACGGATGTGTCGAACCGAAAGCTGTAAATATCGCTGTCAAGCTGTAAAATATCCGTACAACACATTTCGTTCTTTGGACTACCTGCAAGGCTCTGTTCAGGGCTTGATGGTCGGAGATTGAGAACGGACGCAGAAGGAGAAAAAGAGAACGTCCAAGGCGATGCATCAACGACTTCAGTCTTTCGGTAACAGATGCTCACGAAAAACAATACGCATACATTGCAGAACATGTTGGAGAATGAAGAATTGTAGGAAAAGAGTCAGCAGTCGTCAATAAAATAATAAATTAAGAGACGAAATGGAACTTGTTAGGACATACACTTACGAATGTGCGGTTCCAATTTGCTAGGCAATCTCTCATGTGACATCTTCAAGAGAAGGGGACGTGAGGTAGACCTACAAATGCACTGATATTTGAATGCTAGAAGAAACTGCGATTATATGGGTACACCTAGAGAGAAGTATAAAGGGTACACCAAGGCCGGGCATGTGATCATGGGCCTATGTACCGAAAAAAAAGCGATGAGCTTAGATTGAGACTTCCAAGAAGGTCGTAAACAAAGCTAAAGAAGGCAGTGCATGAGACTAGCAACTTCATCATGTAAGTCGGTTGCTAATAGATACTCGAATGCAGGCTTGTTGTAAATGGGCCATCTGTAGAGGTCTCTATGCGCCAATCAATCAATCAATCAATCAACTAATCAATCAATCGGTCAACAATTAACTAACCAACCAATCAATCAAACAACCAACCAACCAATTAATTAATTAATCAGCCGACCGACTAATCAATCAACCAACCAGTCAGCCAATCAATCATTGAACCAATCAATCAATCAACAGTCAAACAACCAAAAAGTCAAATAATATATTAATCAACCAAACTACCAACACATCAATAGATGAATGAATGAATGAATCAATAAATCAACCATTCAATCAATGAACCACCAACACGGGCTTAGCTTAGACCTGTTATACAGTGTAAACGATGGTATTACAACACCCTTGGCAACGACGAGACTAACACTTTGTTAAATGAAGAGAGAAAGCTACCTCAACCTGATACAATAATAGCGTTGAAAGAGGTCAAGAGACTTGCGAGGACAAGATACAGGAAGAAGTGTGAAGTACACCATCCAGAGCACTCAATTTAAAGTTCCATCGTCCTGATATAGTTTGTGCCCAGTGTCTATATAACAATGTAAGTGCATAATTTGTTAGAAGCCACTTCTGGTGAGTTGAGTTAACGCTTGGCGTTTCTTTGGTAGCTAGTTACAGTGTCTCTTCTAACATTCCGAGACGTTCTTGAGACGGTTGATCGAGGACTTCCTAGCTGTAGTGCAATACGAAACTCGTATGATTATTATATCATGAGAGAAGGCTTACGTCATTCAGGTGAAACGTACTGATCAAGACCCCCACCCCAGGCCAGGGTCAGGTGAGGCATACTGATCAAGAATCCCACCTTACGCCCGGTGAAGCATACTAAATAAAACCACACCTCATGTCTGGTGAAATATACTGACCAAGACCCCACCACACGTCTGGTGAAATATACTGACCAAGAACCCACCGCACGTATGGTGAAATATACTGACCAAGACCCCACCGCACGTCTGGTGAAATATACTGACCAAGACCCCACCGCACGTCTGGTGAAATATACTGACCAAGAACCCACCTCACGTCTGGTGAAATATACAGACCAAGACCCCACCGCACTTGAGGTGAAATATACAGACCAAGACCCCACCTCGCGTTTGGTGAAATATACAGACCAAGACCCTACCTCACGTCTGGGAAAATATACTGAACAAGACCCCACCCAACATCTGTTGAAGCATACCAAACAAGACCCACATAATGTCAGGGAGAGATAGGATTCTGATAAAGACCTCGACTCACTTTTGGGAGAGGTGAAACAATCTACCGAAGACCCCACCTCACGTCTGATGACACATACATACCAAGACGCTACTACAGGTCTGGGGAAACATACCGACTAACACCCCGGCTTACGTCTGGTGAAAGATACTGATAGAAACTCCACCTCCCGTCTGGTGACACATATGGACCAACACCAAACCTCAGGTCTGGGAGAGGTGAGACATTTTGCTCAAGACCCCACCTCACGTATGGTTAAACATACTTACCAAGAATCATAACCAAGTCTAGTGGAACATACAGACCAAGCTACTACTTTGCTTCAGGAAGAGGCGAAACAACTTACCATGACTTCACCTCACATCTGGGAGGGGTGATGCATTCGGAGCAAAACTCCATCTAACCCCTAGAAAAGGGGAAGCATTTTGCTCAAGACTCCGTCTCACCCCTGGAAGACGTTAAACATTCTTCACAAGATTCCGTCTTACCCTTGGAAGACGTTAAACATTCTGCTCAAGACTCCGTCTCACCCCTGGAAGAGGTGAAACATTCTCCTCAAGACTCCGTCTCACCCATGGAAGAGGTGAAACATTTTGTTTAATACTCCGTCTCACATTTCGAAGAGGTGAAACATTCTGCTCAAGACTCCGTCTCACCCCTGGAAAAGATGAAACATTCTGCTCAAGACTCCGTCTCACCCCTGTAAGAGATGAAACATTCTGCTCAAGACTCCGTCTCACCCCTGTAAGAGGTGAAACATTCTGCTCAAGACTCCGTCTCACCCATGGAAGAGGTGAAACATTTTGTTTAATACTCCGTCTCACATCTCGAAGAGGTGAAACATTCTGCTCAAGACTCCGTCTCACCCCTGGAAAAGATGAAACATTTTGCTCAAGACTCCGTCTCACATCTCGAAGATGTGAAACATTCTGCTCAAGACTCCGTCTCACCCCTAGAAGAGATGAAACATTCTGCTCAAGACTCCGTCTCACTCCTGGAAGAGGTGAAACGTTTTGCTCAAGACTCGGTCTCACTCCTGGAAGAGGTGAAACGTTCTGCTCAAGACTCCGTCTCACCCCTGGAAGAGGTGAAACATTCTGCTCATGACTCCGTCTAACCCATGGAAGAGGTGAAACATTCTACTCAAGACTCCGTCTCACCTCTGGAAGAGGTTTAACATTCTGTTCAAGACTCCACCTCATGTCTAGGAGAGATGAAACATTCTGACCAAGACTACACCCCTCTTCACCGTCGTGCTCTTGTAAATTTCACTGCTGTATATCTGCCTGGACAACGAGGTTAGAATCAACAAAGTGATCCCTAAAGGTATTATCCTGTTTGTATGAGTTGCGTTGCAATGTAGCCATAAATATGTAGATCACCTTTTTAAGGAATTAAGAAGCTCCATAACAAGAAAAATATCATCAAGAGGGATGAACGCAGTAGGAGCAGCAGAGTAACAAATACTCACCGGAGTTACTGCTGTAGCTACTTTGTGTCCAAGTTGATAAGTCTCTTTGTGTGTAAAAGGGACGCGGAGGCACTGCATATGGAACTGAAGTCCTGATAAGACAAAGCTGTAGAAAGATCTAAGTAGCAATGCACACCGAAGAACAACATCAAACTGGATGAACATAAGCTATTGCAGCACGGAGACATAAAAGTGCAACACCAAAAGCATATCTAAAATCAAGAACTGAGTAGATTGTTACCACTCCGAGGTCACATCATCATATTGCCAGTCATGACTGTAAGAGGCTACTGAACTAATCATATCCCCTGTCCGATCGTGGTCTTAAGACTCCGCACTGGCCACAACAGACTGAGGTACCACCTATTCAATAAACTGAAGATAGGTGGCACTGACGAATGTACTTGTGGTACAGGGAAAATCTTCTTCTTCTTCTTCTTCTTCTTCTTCTTTTTCTTCTTCTTCTTCTTCTTCTTCTTCTTCTTCGTACGCTGTCAGACGTCAACCTTTATTTTTTCGAAACAAAGCAGCGGTCATCCTGAGGCTGTCGACACTGCCATAGAGATTGTCTAGTGTTGACACTGGTGATGACCACATCTGCTTTCTCTGATCCTCGTATGTCGGGCAGTTTTGCAGCAGATGTTCAGCGGTCATTTTCCCAGTACCGCACGTGCATTCGTCAGTGCCACCTATCTTCAATTTGTTGAATAGGTGGTACCTCATTCTATTGTGGCCTGTGCGAAGTGTGAAGACCATGACCTGCTCTCTGCTGCTCAACTGGTAATAGGCAATGTTTTTGGTGTAGCCAGTATGTTCGGTTTCCCATTTTGGCATGTATCTAGCTCTAATAAGCCTTTTTGACTCTTCGTATTTCACACTAGTATCTGGTTGTGGTAGTCTTGCACCTTCTTTTGCCAGTCTGTCTGCCTCCTCGTTGCCTTAGATGTTACAGTGGGATGGAACCCACTGTACCACTACTCTTTTTGGTGCTGACTGCTGGCATAGTTGACAGAGTACTGCTCTTAAATCATTAAGTTCAGTATTTTTCTGGCTTTTTAGTGCTGTGACTACGGCCAGGGCATCTGTAAACAGGACTATATGGCTTTCATTTCTTTTGTATGTCGCCATTTCTTCTACTGCAGCCCTCAGTGCCTCTGCCTCCGCTCTGAAATTGCTTGAGTATTTTCCAGTTGCCACTGATAGTGTTGTTTTTCTACCATTTGATAGGCTCAGGAATACCCCTGCCCCTCCGTTCTGTGTTGTGTCTGTTACAGAGCCGTCGGTGTATGCATGGGTCCAGTCCATGCTTGGGTAGTTTTTCATTATGTACCTCAGGGTTATGTCTCTTCTTTCTTTTTCAGTCTGGCTGTTCTTGTTTCCAATATCTGGTATATGCCCCTCCAGGTAGGTTTGCGTACAGTAGGGATGGGCTTTGGTGTTGTTAAAGCGTTTATAGGGTCTTCGTTCATCTTTGCTTTGGCTATTTCTGCAAAGTTTCTCCGCTTTAATTTCCCATTTTCAAAATTATTTAGTCTCTTATGCATTGGATGGTCAGTCAATCTTCTGAGTTTTTCTGCTTGCTGCTGGGCTTTGCAGTCTCTTCTGTCGGTAATGGATTGCAGATTTGTAATCTTTTCCAGCTCTACAATTGGCGTTGACTTCATGCCTCCTGTTATAACTCTCATGGCACAGGGAAAATGACCGCTGAACATCTGCCGCAAAACTGCCCGATATACGAAGACCAGAGAAAGCACATGTGGCCATCACCAGTGGCAACACTAGACAAGCTCTATGGCAGTGCCGACAACCTCAGGATGACCGCTGCTTTTTTCGAAAAAAATACAGGTTGACGTTTGACAGCGTACGTAGAAGAAGAAGAAGAAGAAGAAGAAGAAGAAGAAGAAGAATAAGAAGAAGAAGAAAAAGAAGAAGAAGAAGAAGAAGAAGAAGAAGAAGAAGAAGAAGAAGGTATCCCCTGTCCCTACTCTAAGAGTCAGTTTTAAGAAGAAGAAAATATCCCCTGTCCCTACTCTAAGAGTCAGTTTTAAGAAGAAGAAGAAGAAGGTATCCCCTACTCTAAGAGTCAGTTTTTTTTCATTGCTGTGGATCTCCAGAATGATCAGGTCACAGATCGGTAAGTCGCAAATATAATAATTTAATAATAATTTTTTGAAAATACATTTTTCACTTATTGTATTTTATTCGATATACACCATACATGCATTACTGAGTATAATGGAATACTTCAATCTTGGTATTCGAGCAGGCACACCAGTGTCTGGTATGAGGTAGTCAAAAACTTTCCCTTTCTCCTGATCGGCCCTTAAAAGGTGCGCCCATTTCTTCACTAGTTTATTTTATGGACTTACATTTGACAAGTAGCAGTTTGTTTATAGTGGGTTGTATTCCTCGCATTACTAAACCCGGAGGAAGTTCGGTCCTGGGTTATCCAGTTTCCAGACTTTTCCCTGTAGCAATTTAGCCAACCTAGCAGCACAGGATCTGCATTCTGACCTTGGATGGTTCCAGTAACCACTAAGTTGTCGTTGTGCGAGATCCTGCTACATGGCGTTTTCCACCATCACTTCTAGGAGGGGTGTCAACACCCATGTCTTAGCAACAGTAAATAAGAAAGCTACCATACATGTCAGAATTGGAAATATGAATTATTTATTGCTTTCTTGGTAATAGAGCCCAGCGGTCTAGGATCACAATTGCAAGCAAAGTTGTAAATGTAAAACTACTTTTACTTTATTCAATGGCGATCTTACAATGGACCCATATAGATTGTTCAATTGGCACAAAATGATCTATCTTTGGGCCCCTGGAGATTCATCGATAGCCCATAGAGATGCTTCGACAGGTCCCTAGAGATCTTTCAAATGGTCCCTGGAGATCTTTTGATTGACCGTAGACATCTTTTAACTCACACCTAACGATCTCTCGAAGTGAATTAGCGATCTCTGTTGTTCTACAGTTTTTGTATGCGTCCATAGTCTAGAGAACTTTTGATGGACGCTAGATATTTTTCGATGAGTCTTTTACGATCGTTTAATGGGCTGCTAGAGATATTTCTACGGGCGTCTCCCGATCTCTTGATGTACATATAAAGTTCTTTTAATGGACTAATAATGATATTTCAATGGGCAACTCAGCATCTCTCGATGGACCCCTGACGGTCTCGTGATGTACCCTAGAGTTCTCTAGTGGCGCAATATCGTTTCACAGAACATCAGTTGAAAAATAACACTTAAATCTGTATAATCTATTGCACAAATTGTGTAACCATTTGAAAGTATTCCATTGCCTGTCGCAGATGGGCTTATATAGCAGTATTATAAAATATGCAATTTCTGAAACTTGTCTGGCTGTATCCGGAATGAGGACGTCATTGGAGGTTAGTTAAAAATCAAGACCCTCGTGCAGACGGATCGACAGCGTGAAACAAAAAAATTTATATGTAATTTAAAAATATAGGTTTTTAAAAAAAAAAAAAGCAGACGAGAATATAAACGTCTAAAATAAGACAGACATTAAAAGGCCAGAAGTCAAAAATAGATTTGAAGTGGTCTAGAAATGTGCACGTCAAAGATTCCTCGAGGAGAAGGACGGGAGGGAATATTATAGTACCAGCAACTTATTGTAGGTCCTGTTGCTTAGTAGGTCTCAAACAGGTGAGTCGCGGGCCACATCCATACTTATACGGTGAGTGGCATCATAGGGTGGATAAATAATCGTAAAGGGTGGCCGTGTAGGTTTGGAAACAAATCTCAAAAAGTCGTAAAGGGTGGCCGTGTAGGTTTGGAAACAAATCTCAAAAAGTCGTAAAGGGTGGCCGTGTAGGTTTGGAAACAAATCTCAAAAAGTCGTAAAGGGTGGCCGTGTAGGTTTGGAAACAAGTCTCAAATAATCGTAAAGGGTGGCCGAGTAGGTTTGGAAACAAGTCTCAAATAATCGTAAAGGGTGGCCGTGTAGGTTTGGAAACAAATCTCAAATAGTCGTAAAGGGTGGCCGTGTAGGTTTGGAAACAAGTCTCAAATAATCGTAAAGGGTGGCCGTGTAGGTTTGGAAACAAGTCTCAAATAATCGTAAAGGGTGGCCGTGTAGGTTTGGAAACAAGTCTCAAATAATCGTAAAGGGTGGCCGTGTAGGTTTGGAAACAAGTCTCAAATAATCGTAAAGGGTGGCAATATTTTGCCTACGCCCTGCGTGACGACTGCAGAGACTAGTAGATTCTTATAACAGCCTGGTAAAGCAGTTTCCCGTAATGTATAATAAAGTTGTTATGATGACGTGGATATGTTGTAATTGGAAGTTTCTCGTAGCAAGTCAGTAAAGGTTTGGCGATCTTTCTGTGGTAGAGGGTCACAGTGGCTCTTCTCACATGCCGAGGCGCACATGAGAACGTGAATCAGGATCATAAAGTGGATCAAGGTCAGGACGTGGATCAGTATCAGGATCATAAGGTGGATCAAGGTCAGGACGTGGATCAAGGTCAGGACGTGGGTCAAGGTTAGGATATGGATCAGGGTCAAGACGTGGACCAGGGTCAGGACGTGGATCAGGGTCCTCCTTGCTGTTGTTCAATGCAAGTCTGTGGATTTTCTTTTCACCCCAGACAGAAGCCAGAATTATATTATCCTGACATAAAGTAACTGAGAGGGTGCTTTAGCAAAGCTACAAAGCACCGAAGCAAAGATCCCGTTTAACCAGTACCTGAACAGAACCTATTCAAAACACACCCCGGAGTGCCATTTGTGTACACACGAAACCACTGACCATCATCTCTTTGAGTGCTCGGCGCTCAAATGTGATAGAACAATGCTGCTTCCCCCAAATCCAGATACATAAAAAATAGTGTATAGCATTACACAACAACTGACAAACACATGCATATACCATTACATGGCATTATACCGAAGGGCTAAAGCCCGGATGCTGCTGGATCTGTAACAACAATTCAAGGACGCTAAAACATTGCTGAAAAACCCCTATCTCGTCGACCAGTTCAGATTACTACAGACGCGTCCGTGTGTTGGGTGGAGGAGATTACTCCAGCCTAGAGTTAAGTAACGATAGACAATGTAGCAGCTGCAATAGATGTTCGTATGGTTTAGCCTACAGCATAATGCGTAATTTATTGAATTTACAGAAAGTAAGCCTACGGTGGGTACCCAGACATCTGACTGATGCACACAGCATGAACATGTTTAGTCTGGCCTTGTACGGATATCGCGATGAGATTAGTGTACAAGTGTTGGTGGAGATTGTGTTGCGAAATAAGGGACACTGTCGGTGCAATAATAAATAGTTTTGAAGTTCCATCTAATTGATTGATTTTTTAAATACGTTTCTGACCTATTTATCGTATGTAAATATATATTTATATATATATATATATCTTCACTTGTCCCTTTCTCACTCAGTTGGCATCCTATAAGGAAGACTGCAGCAAAGTACTGTACTTGTTTAACTGTTGTGGTTCTGTAGCAATTTGTTCTAGACAATGAGGCTGCTAGCCCCAAACATAATCTTCTTTCATTGTCTTTTACAACGCGCCTAAAAGGTTAAAGTGCCATATTGTTGTATGTAAAGAACCAAATCTATATGCTTCCTGGAGATACATACTTTTTCTTCTGCGTTTGTTTTGAGATGGACGTTGTGACGTTGCGTCGTAGTGTACAGCGAGGCTGCGGTTTCTACGCCTTTCGATTTGACACATCCTAGTTCAGCTGGGTTTTTTTGTGTACCAGGTTTGACTTCCCACTGCGATACCTGCTCTCTTAGCCAGACCTTCCCACTGCGATCCCAGCTCTCTTAGCCAGACCTTCCCACTGCGATCCCAGCTCTCTTAGTCCGACCTTCCCACTGCGATCCCAGCTCTCTTAGCCAGACTTTCCCACTGCGATCCTAGCTCTCTTAGCCATACCGTCCCACTGCGATCCTAGCTCTCTTAGCCAGACCTTCCCATTGCGATCCTAGCTCTCTTAGCCAGATTATACTAGTCTAGATCATCCTTTTTCACCAGGCCGTCACTTTGAGGCGTAATAAGATCTTGCTCAGATCTAATTCGCAGACTCAGATGCAGGTAGCCAGCAAAGAGTCGCTGGCAGCTGTCAGCTTAGTCACTGTGCTGTATCTATCTATCTACCTACCTATCTATCTATCTATCTATCTATCTATCTATCTATCTATCTATCTATCTATCTATCTATCTATCTATCTATCTATCTATCTATCTATCTATCTATCTATCTATCTATCTATCTATCTATCTATCTATCTATCTATCTATCTATCTATCTATCTATCTATCTATCTTTCTATCTATCTATCTGTCTGTCTGTCTGTCTGTCTGTCTGTCTGTCTATAGATCTATCCAATCTATCTAATTTATCTAATTTATCTAATTTATCTAATTTGGTCTGTTTATCTGTTCATCTGTCTGTCCTTATTTTGATCTACCTTTAAGTCTCAGAAACGTCAACATATATAACTATGTCAACATGTATTTGACTAATACATATGCTCCATGTTGAAAAGGTTTTCATTGATTGATCGATTTATTGATTGATTGATGCGTTCTGTGATTAATTAGCTTGATTCCATGTGGCATTTGACATATTACCCTGAATCACGCTATCCGAACGTCCATTAATGTCTCAGCGTGCGGCCCTTAGTACACAAAAAACTTGACAGACTCAACCCTTAACATTCGTGTAGTTTGAGATCACTTCTGTAACCAACACTTGGGACTTAATAAATTCTATATAAAAAAAACAACCTATTTCTCCTCAGAGAAGGATGAAAAGAAAGTAAAAAAAGAAACAAAAACCTTGTCTCGTCGCTTCGATGCCTGGGTAAACGAAAAAGTCCGAAGCCCAGACAAATGCATAATTCAAAATTATAAGCTTATTTGAAACAACCTAGAATCGAACGCGAAGAAGAAAAGGGGAAAGAAAAATGGATTAAGGAGAAGAAATGGTATCTGAGATGAGAAATAGTCAGTTGGAGGAGGGGAGAGAAGAAGGAGATTTTATGAAGTAGCTTCTGTCAGTATCACTCACTCACAAACAGTCAGAGAGGGTTGGGGGTTTGTGACTTAATCTTGGGTCAAAATGAATTCGGGTTTGGTAACGAGTGGGGAGAATGTAGAGGGGTTGTTTAGTAGCAGGGTGGTGGGTGAGAATAAGGGTGGATGATGGGTGATGGATAGAAAGTGGATAGAAGGGGAGAGGTTAGTCAATCAATAAATCAATTAATCAAATTAGTCAATCAATTAATCAGTCAATAAATCAATATTTCAATCATTCAGAACATTTTCAACTCCACGTTTAGCGATGATCTTGAACAAATACTCAGTGATCAAATACTGACGTAGGGGACGGCGTGGCCTAGTGGTTAAGTGGCACGGCTCACAAACCGGTCGGTGCTGGGTTCGATCCCCATCACAGCACCGACCGTTACCCCGGGGAAGCAAACCCTTAGAAAATGCAGGAGGAAGCAGACTCTTACATAAAATGCATGCTGGAGTCGGATGCACTGGGCCGACAGGCGCAAAATAAAAACCACACAGCCTTGGGGATAAAAGAAATAACGCGAACGCAAACAAACACACAAAAAAAGGACTAACGTGAACATTTGTATTGATGTTTCAGTGGTATTTCGTCGCTAGATGATATGGTAGTAAAGAATGTTTGATCGTGATAACGATCACAAGACAATTATTTATCTGCAATATGATAACACATTTAACGAACAAAAGAAAAGAAAGTAAAGACTGAGTGAACTGGGGTGCTGGAGGTCGCCGGTTCAAATCACGGTGGAGACCGTGAGATTTTCACGTGGACTTTCGAGTATTTCCTGGATCTTTGGGTAGGAGAGATCGGACCCCCATGTGCAGTGCTGCGTACGTTAAAAATGCCTCAGCAGTTAAAAATCGAAAATAATAGGCTTAAAGCCCGTTGTCCGGGCAAAACTGAAAGTTATGTTAAAAATCAACTCAATCTATCACGTGGTCCTCGCCGGTGCTACGGAGTTCTTGCATTGTGCTGAGATTCTTCAAAAATATGAATAAGAATAGAGCTCATAAGAAAAACCATAGATTTATCTAAAGTTGGCCATGGTTAAACCGTGTGCAATAACGTTGATTCTTCGACTAAACTAAACTAAACTAGAAAAGAAAGTGACGTCAACTGAATAGAGAAAGACTCCACTAATTGTTTTGGGGTATTCAGCTGGTCTAATATCTTATCTGATCTTTCTATGGTGGCAAGCCACTTCTGTCACCTGGAGGTCCGCTGATCGAATTCACTTTCTTTTGTGTGTTGGTTATATATGAGTGCATGTAAATACTTGTCTTGTGATCCTTGTCATGAACAAACATTCTATGTTTACAACTCCCGGCCTCGAAGTTTCCTTATATTCCCTTCCTTACCATGTTTCTTAACTAAAACTGCCACTGTTTATTGCTTGTTTACCTACGACATACACATTTTAGGTCTGTATGATCTTTGATTTATGACACTAAAGTTAGTGTCGCTGTAGTCAAAAGGTTAAGGCACTTGCCTCTCACAGCGATGAACGATCAAGCGACCCCTGGCCTCACGGGAGGTAAGACCACAATGCGTGAGTTACCTCCAGTTGTCTCGACCAATATTCTTACCACTGGTCCAAGGTAACTCGGGACAAGAAAGTGAGATTGATGACCAGCGCATTCACTTCCTCACTATAATCCAAATGCAGCGCACATCACATTGTTAAGACACAACCGTCTGCGATGGGCAATCATATAATATACATTGAGTCTATGAATTTGTCTGAATCGAGCCCGGCTTATATTCTGTAGCCACATGGCTTGAATGACGAAAGACTGGGCTAGTTGTGGATGGGGAGCGGGGGGGGGGGGGGGTGTCACGCTTCTCTAGTACCTTTTCCCTCTTTTTCTTGTGGCAAGGCTCTTCCGTCCCCTTGAGGTCCAGATGTGGCAGTCAGCTTCACACTCAAACCTTTCTGGCTCTTACGACATGCCTGCCATGTTACAGGGGTGCATTCTTTGCTCCTGTTTCAAGAAGCCCGGTAAGACCTAGTCATTACAAATGCAGCAACTGCCATAACCCAATCCACCATGCCCATTGAAAACACCACCATTATAATCACCATAACCGATCTCATCTCTGTTTCACTCTCTAACATAATCATCGTTACCATTATTATTACCGTCCTTTACACTACAACAGTCACCATCATCAACATCATCACCATCATCAACCACCTCCATACAACAATCCATAAAACCACCATCATCAACGTCACCATCACCATCACCTCTATTTCTCACACTACCATTACTAATCGCATCTCTTCCACTTAATCTTCTTCACTATCACATTATCGCGACCACAATTATTACCACAACCATCATCACAATCACCAACATCGCGACTACTGCCACCATTACAACGTTCGTAGCCACAATCACAAACACCACCACCCCGAAAACACCCTCCATCAAAACCATCTTCATCATTACCATCAACATCATCACAACCATCGCAGCAACAACCACTAAAACCATCACCATCATCATCATCCTCACCACCACAACAGCGTCCATTAAACTATAACCACCACCATATCCACCACCATCACCATAATCATTACCACTATCATCACCACTATCATCACCACCATTACCACCATGATCATCACATCATCCGCACCATCACCACCACCAACCCCATCATCATCTCCACCATCATGTCCATCACCACCATCCCCATCACCACAACCAACCCCATCATCATCCCCATCACCACCACCAACCTCACCATCATCCCCATCACCACCATCCCCATCACCATCATCTCCATCACCACCATCCTTATCCCCACCATTTCCATCATCACCATACTCATCACCACCACCAACCCCACCACCATCTCCATCATCACCATCCCCATCACTACCATCTCCATCACCACCATCCTGATCACCACCATCTCCATCATCACCATCCCCATCACCACCACAAAACCCAACCATCATCCCCATCATCTCCATCACCACCATCCCCATCACCATCATCTCCTCCATCACCACCACCCCCATCACCACTACCAACCCCACCATCATCTCCATCACCACCATCCCTAATACCACCACCAACCCCACCATCATCTCCATCACCACCATCCCCATCACCACCACCAACCCCACCATCATCTCCATCAGCATCATCCCCATCACGACCACCAACCCCACCATCAACTCCATCACCATCATCTCCATCACCACCATCATCTCCATCAAAACCATTCTTACCCTCACCACGATTACCACCACAATCCACACCATCATCTCCATCATTATCATACCATAATAATCCCAACCATCATCACAACCATCACCATCATAACTACCTTAATCACCACCATAATCACAACTACTATCACCACCATAACCACCACCATCATCACATCCACCATCCCTACCATAATCACCAGCATCATCCCATCCACCATCACTACCATAATCACCACCATAATTACAACCACTATCCACATCATAATCACTACCATCATCACTACCATCATCCATAGCATCATCACCACCATCATCCTCACCATCATTATCACGACGAACACCATCATTATCCCCACAATCATCATCATCATCATCATCTCCATCACCACCATCCCCATCACCACCACCAACCCCACCATCATCTCCATCAGCATCATCCCCATCACGACCACCAACCCCACCATCATCTCCATCCCCATCATCACCATCTCCATCATCACCATCTTCATCACCACAACCAACCCCATCATCATCCCCATCACCACCACCAACCTCACCATCATCCCCATCACCACCATCCCCATCACCATCATCTCCATCACCACCATCCTTATCCCCACCATTTCATCATCACCATCCTCATCATCACCATCTCCATCATTACCATACTCATCACCACCATCCCCATCACCATCATCTCCATCACCACCATCCTTATCCCCACCATTTCCATCATCACCATCATCTCCATCATCACCATCCCCATCATCACCATCTCCATCATCACCATCTTCATCACCACAACCAACCCCATCATCATCCCCATCACCACCACCAACCTCACCATCATCCCCATCACCACCATCCCCATCACCATCATCTCCATCACCACCATCCTTATCCCCACCATTTCCATCATCACCATACTCATCACCACCGCCAACCCCACCACCATCTCCATCATCACCATCCCCATCACTACCATCTCCATCACCACCATCCTGATCACCACCATCTCCATCATCACGATCCCCATCACCACCACAAAACCCAACCATCATCCCCATCATCTCCATCACCACCATCCCCATCACCATCATCTCCATCACCACCACCCCCATCACCACTACCAACACCACCATCATCTCCATCACCACCAACCCCACCATCATCTCCATCACCACCATCCCCATCACCACCACCAACCCCACCATCATCTCCATCAGCATCATCCCCATCACGACCACCAACCCCACCATCATCTCCATCACCATCATCTCCATCACCACCATCATCTCCATCAAAACCATTCTTACTCTCACCACGATTACCACAACAATCCACACCATCATCTCCATCATTATCATACCATAATAATCCCAACCATCATCACAACCATCACCATCATAACTACCTTAATCACCACCATAATCACAACTACTATCACCACCATAACCACCACCATCATCACATCCACCATCCCTACCATAATCACCAGCATCATCCCATCCACCATCACTACCATAATCACCACCATAATTACAACCACTATCCACATCATAATCACTACCATCATCACTACCATCATCCATAGCATCATCACCACCATCATCCTCACCATCATTATCACGACGAACACCATCATTATCCCCACAATCATCATCATCATCATCATCTCCATCACCACCATCCCCATCACCACCACCAACCCCACCATCATCTCCATCAGCATCATCCCCATCACGACCACCAACCCCACCATCAACTCCATCACCATCATCTCCATCACCACCATCATCTCCATCAAAACCATTCTTACCCTCACCACGATTACCACCACAATCCACACCATCATCTCCATCATTATCATACCATAATAACCCCAACCATCATCCCAACCATCACCATCATAACTACCTTAATCACCACCATAATCACAACTACTATCACCACCATAACCACCACCATCATCACATCCACCATCCCTACCATAATCACCAGCATCATCCCATCCACCATCACTACCATAATCACCAGCATCATCCCATCCACCATCACTACCATAATCACCACCATAATTACAACCACTATCCACATCATAATCACTACCATCATCACTACCATCATAACTAGCATCATCACTACCCTCATCACTAGCATAATCACCACCATCATCCTCACCATCATTATCACGACGAACACCATCATTATCCCCACAATCATCATCACCATCATCATCACCACCACCAGCACTGCAGCAACTCAAATCATCCCCACGACAGTCACAACAACAATAGCCATCAAAACCACAACCACCATCATCACCACTATCACCACCATCATTAACATCAATACAACCACAGTCATCACCACCAACCCCACCACAACAAAAACCATTATCATCAAAATAACCAACACCACCATTACCATCATACTCGTTAGTACTGCGGCAACCCCAATCACCACCACCACCACAACCAGCACAACAACCAGCATCAAAACCATCCCCATCATCATAACCGCCATCATCATCACCACCACCACAACAACCACCATCATCATCATCACTGCCACAAAAAGCACCATCACCACCACACCACCACAACAACCACCCTCATAATCTCCACCGCCACAACAATCACCATCATCATCACCACCACCACTACAACAATCACCATCACCACCACACCACCACAACAACCAATGTCATCATCACCACCACCACTACAACCACCATCATTATCACCACTGCCACAACAAACACCATCACCACCACCGCCACAACAACCACCACCATCATCACCACCGCCACAACAACTATTACCATCACCACCACACCAACCACTATCCTCATCACTACCACAACAACCACCATCATCATCATCACCACCACAAGTACCACCATCATCATCATCACCTACAGCAGAACAACCACCATCATCATCACCACCGCTACAACAACCACCACCATCACCACCACAACAACCACTATCATCATTACCACCACAACAACCACCATCATCCTCATCACCACCACAAGTACCACCATCATCATCATCACTTACGGCAGAACAACAACCATCATCATAATCACTGCCACAACAACCACTACACCACCACCACCAGAACAACCGCCATCATCATCATCACCACCACAACAACCATCATCATCACCACCACCACACCAACCACCATCATCATCACCACCACCACACCAACCACCATCACCCCACACTAACCACCATCATCATCACTATCGCCATAAGAACCACCACCATCACCGCCACAACAACCACCACCATCACACCCACACCAACCACCATCATCATCACTATCGCCACAACAACCACCACCATCACCCCCATACCAACCACCATCATCATCACCACCGCCACAACAACCACCACACCACCAGAACAATCAGCATCAAAACCACCACCACTAATACTATCATCAGCATCATCAAGTGCTGTGCCGACTAACGTAAACAATCACGGACCCTTATAGCGTGATATATTCAATGCAGTTTCCCATTACTTATTTTATTGCCACAATCCCATACCTCAATGTTTAACTGTTCAAGACTATTCTTTGCTTTTCTTCTCTTTTCTCATCAACTCTGCTCGTTTTTTGGGGGTATTTGGACGTTTTTATTCACGAAACTCAACCATAAAAAACAACGTACGTAAATTAACTCTTTTTTTTCGTTTGTAATAAGCTTCCTTTGCGGGCTGACCTTTAGCTAGGCGTATTAATTAGTCCTTTTAGGCGACCGATGAACTCTCCTTTACCTGTGTACTTCTCAGGTGTAGTTCTACACTATATACTGCCGTTAATAATGAAGCGATAGAGCAGGGGTTCTTATCCAGTGGGGGATTTCCCTGCCCCCCCGACTTTGGAAATGGGAAAATGGGACTTAAACGCTTGTAATCTGGATCTTTCTGCTACTGTCAGCGACTTTATTGCCATTGCTGAGGAAGTAGAGGCTGTTTTAAACTAGAATTCTTTCTCGTATTTCCTCATTTGTAACTCGAACTTTGTACGTGTCGTTTAAAAGTCTTCTGAAACATCTTATCTTCAAGGCATGTATCCTTCGCTGAAGGTCAGCTGTAACTGTCCATGTCTCACAAGCACAGAAGAATATTGACAGGACCAGTGTACGCATTAATCTGATTTTCGTGCATAGTGCTAACCGTTAATCTTGTTAAGATCTTGTTTAGTAATGCAAGCGCGCTATTGTCTGTGCTATTCTGTTCAACACCTCACATTTTGATCCTTCACCCCTGACAACTGGGTCCCCATATATATATATATATATATATATATATATATATATATATAAACAAACTACCTTATTTCGCAACAAACTACCATATTTCGTCTGAGAACTGAACACTGCAGACTACTAGAAATCGTTTTCGACTGAAGATCTCACACACCGATGAGTGCCCACGTGGAACTGGAGGCCAGAACCCTGAGCACATTGTACAGGAATGGCCAATCTATAGGGAAATGATGCCAGACCTGGCCAGAGGGTGCGGAGCTGAGACAAAAAGCTGTGGGGCAGCCGCTCCTACCTGGTGAAGACTACAGACTTCATCATGGCGACTGGCCTGCAGATATAGCATGACCAAAAGATCCTGAACGCAAAGAAAGAGTATATATATATATATATATATATATATATATATATATATATATATATATATATATATATATTAATATATATATTATCAAGCGTTGGCGAACATAGACCGTCATCCACTTCAATCACGTGAATCGTTTACTAACTCCGTTGTTGATTGTCGCCCAAGCCATTTTCTCAGGATGTCTAACAGCTTCTCTCTTGGCCTTCCTCTGTCTCTCTGGCCTATCTTTTACAATTTATAATGCTCTTTTGAATCACTCAGTTTTGGGAAAAGTGAGAATGACGTTCTAACGTGCGGGGAAAAGGGTGTTCAAGGCACAACAGTTGAGGACTGATGGGTTAGTATTCATTGTACTGATCTGAGATGACTATTTCATTGTTCGAGAAATGCCCTTCGCTGCTGTCTTTATTAATCTGAACAGTTAACCGGAGTTAGTACTTATTTGGACGTGTGAATAGTAGCAGAGGGGTAGAGCCACACGACAAAAGTAGATGGCTCTACCACTATTACCAATAAGTTTATGTCAATCTGACTGTAAATTGGTGATGTCTACTGTTAGGGAAGGAAAGTCAGAGACGAAAAGAACAGGGTAGAATATTGGGCACCTAATAGAATACTTGACACAGTGAAATCTCTAACACTTCATCTCCGACAGTAGAGAATGCTTTGTTATCAATATTACTTTAGTAGCCATTTACATCTGGGTGAAGTCGGGCGTGCCTTGAGTGACTGAGATGTCATAAAAAAACCTAGGTTGTTCTACTACAGAAGCTCAAAGACAAGTAAATTATTAACAGTATTGACTAGTAGTTTTTTCTTCTTCTTCTTCTTCTTCTTCTTCTTCTTCTTCTTCTTCTTCTTCTTCTTCTTCTTCTTCTTCTTCTTCTTCTTCTTCTTCTTCTTCTTCATCGCTCCTCATGAAAGATGACGTTTGTTACGTTGTGCCGAATTTTACAGCGAGGCTGCAATATCTTTCCGTTTCAGCTTAAAACAGAAACATCCGATTCCAGTACGGCTCAATTGCCTTCCATCTTTGATTTATGTTTTCTCAACCAGGCTGTACCGATGCAGCCTATTTATGGTGTTGCCAGTTTGGCGCGGAGCAAAAACTTAGTTCGCTGTCACTGGCGCAAACAGCCAGTTGTGAGTGATGTCTTGTATCAGCTCGTTCTTTTTCTCTCTGCCATCACCACCACAACAACCACCATCAAAACCATCGCCTTCATCATAACCACCATCATCACTACTATCCCAACATCCACCATCATCATCACCACCGACAGCACAACCTCAACAATCAGCATCAAAACCATCTGCACCACCTTCACCAACACTACCATTATTATCCACATCAAGTGCTGTTCCGATTAACACAAACGATCATTCACATCTACAACATTGAGTCATTTAGATACTGTTTCGCTTAGGAAATATATACAGATAAGAACAGAGAAGAAAATGTAGTAACTGGCATTCATTAACCAGTTCTGCAGAGGAGGAAATCACTTCAGTAGAAGAAGTTGGTTGGGGATGGGGGTAGGAGGAGTTAAGCGGGCGGTGGTTTAGCGAAGTGGTTAGTGTGGCGTCTCAACCGAATAACCGAATAATGTGTTCGGAATCAACAAAGTGAAGTGAATCCATTAAGAAAAATTGTGTGTCGAATTTGCATTGACTGGACAGTGAGACGTGCACTCTACCTTAGGAAACTTGACAGAGGTAAAAACGTAAATAAATAAATAGTACTTCATTTGAATAGGCTCAAACAGCTACAAAAGTCTACGAAAGGGGTAACGATTATCAAGTCGTTCTTCTTGCTCAACATGTAACGATGCGAACAGACCATGGTAAATCTGTACAATTGTATGCTCTATTGTTGCTTGTCTGGGTTTTAATCCTGTTTTAGCGAATGTGAGCTGCTTTTAACCACAGACAGTTTAAATAGAAAACCAATGTCAGAACGAGTCATCCATAAAAAGCAATATTTGGCATCTGAGCCTAGATTATTGTTCATTGCTAACTAGCTCTTTGCTCTGAAATTGGATGAAGTATTTGCCAAGCAATGAATCTGTTTACGTATTACTTTCTTATATGGTGTATATGTTTACTATTGTTTGTGTACATGTTTTCTGTTGTTAGGTGTACATGTTTTATGTTGTTTGGTGTACATGTTTACTATGGTTTGGTTTACATGTTTTCTGTTGTTTCGTGTACATGTTTACTATTGTTTAGTGTACATGTTTTCTGTTGTTTGGTGTACATGTTTTTTGTTGTTTTGTGTACATGTTTTCTGTTGTCTGGTGTAAATGTTTTCTGAATATTATAAGCCTTGTCATTGCGACTATTGATAATACTATTACACGTACATTAACGTAACTCTAACAGTTAGGTATCCATTTATCAGTTGAACGGTACAGAAGATGCATCAAACGTCCAGGGGGTGGTTTGGATCATCTTCCCTGCTAATGCCTACACGACAACGAAAGAGCTGACATACTGGATTCAACCATTATTGGCACATTCGATATTGATAGAAATCGAATTTTAAAGTCAATCAATTATCAGCAGTTGGATGATGACACCGAAAATATGAATCAGCAGTTCACAGACTGTTTAACTTTGAAACCAGAAGATTTCAGAAGAGGGTGTGAGCAGAGCAGAGCAGAGCACATGAGAGGACGAAGCACGAGTGTTTACCAGAAAACCATCAGGGGACATCAGTATTCACACCCTCGGTCATATGTAGAGAAGGGGTAGGAGGGGGGTGTCGTACAGTCAATTAACTGACAGCAGCCAGAGGTTCAAGGCTGGTCGCTTGCATCATGGCCAGCTAGCTAGAGCTGACCAATACCATATTTCAGCTACAAGCGGCGGTCATGAAATAGTGCGGTCTGGCTAAGAAAACAGGAACCGCGATGGGAAGGCAAACCCGGTACTCAAAAAGATAACTGAAACCGGAATTGTTCTGTCAAAAGGACCATATATCACAGTCTCACCGTAAACTACGTAACAACATCGCAACGACGCAAAGAAACAAAGAAACCTCCCAATATCACAACATCGCAACGTCACAATATCACAACGTCACAACATTACAACATCACAACGTCACAACATTACAACATCACAAAATCACAACGACACAATGTCATAGTGTCACAAAATCACAAACGTCACAACGACACAACGTCACAACATCACAACGACATAACATCACAACGACTGAACATTACAACATCACAACGACACAACGTCACAACGACTGAACATTACAACGTCACAACGACACAAAGTATTTTCTGGGTAAACGTCAGAGAAGAATTTGCTGAGAGAGACTGAGCACCTATTGGAAACCCAGAAAGTTTAAAATCCTTCCCTAAAGATAATGGAGTAACTATTTACAGCTGGATCGACTGAACCGTGCCGATAGCGGGTATTGAACCCAATACCTTAGCCGTGAGAAGCAAATGTTTGACCACACTATGACTTCGAGGCTCTTCACTGAACCTTACAGAAGTTCATTATTGAAGCAGGTGACACTGTTCAGTACCGCGATAAGGAAGCTAATTATCTGCCCTAACAAGATGGAGATCCATTTTTTGGAAGGCTGGTCGTGTTTGGAGAAAAGGCTGAGAAGAGAAACCAATAAAACACTAAGGACAGGTAGTTGATGAACGTTATAATCGCCTATGCCTGTCCCACACCATTTGTGGAAGTATAGAAAGGAGGGAATTGGGAAATTATGTTTCAGAAGTATCAGAGAACGTACCAAAAGTTGCTTGGGAAATGTGAGGTAACATTGAAACAGTTTAAATGACGAAATACACATAGGGGCCACATTGAACGAGAGGACGGCACGCAATGACACATAAATGATTACCTGCGTGTGGTCAGCCAACCAGGGCCGTAGAAGACCTTATTCAGCCTACAATTTGAAGCCCTGCAGAAAGATGCATCTATCTTGAGTGCATTGGGATAAAAGAGATAAGACGGATTCGGTCTCCAAAATTTGTCATGCTGAACCTAAAAACACAGATAATACAGCTTCTCGGTAAACTTGGACATATCGTTACAAAAGGTATTTTGAGAACGAACGAGAAAAGAAGAAGAAGAAATTATGATAATGGAAGGAAGATAAAGGTATACAAAACGGAAGTAATGGAATTCAGCAGAACAGAAAGACTATTTACACATTAAAGTTTAGAGTTACAGAACTTTAAAAATCCAGAAAATGCTGATGTGATTGCACAAGCTGGGGAGCAGACGAAAGTATACTAAAGAAACTGTACACTGGAAGAGTGAGACCAGTTCTCGAGTATGGCATTGCGGCATGGACAACAGCAGCAAAGGCGAACTTCGATAAAGTTAGCAAACTTCAAAACCAAGCCATGAGAGTTATAACAGGAGGCATGAAGTCAACGCCAATTGTAGAACTTGAAAAGATTACAAAACTGCAATCCATGACCGACAGAAGAGACTGCAGAGCCCAGCTGCAGTCAGAGAAACTCCGAAGACTGACTGACCATCCAATGCACCAGAGACTAAACAATTTGGGAAATGGGAAACTAAAGCGGAGAAACTTTGCAGAAATAGCCAAAGCAAAGATGCAGGTAGATCCCATAAACGCACTAACAACACCAAAACCCATCACTACTGTACGAAAACCTACCTGGAGGCAGGATATATTTTCAGAGGTGGTAGAAAATATACCAGGTATTGGAAACAAAAACTGCCAGACTGAAAAAGAAAGGAGAGATACTACCCTAAGCTTTATATCGAAAAACTACCTAAGCATGGACTGGACCCATGCATACACCGACGGTTCTGTAACAAACACTACACAGAACGGAGGGGCAGGAGCATTCCTGAACCTACCAAATGGAAGAAAAATAACACTGTCATTCGCTACTGGTAAGTACACAAGCAATTTCAGAGCGGAGGCAGAGGCACTGAGGGCGGCAGTGGAAGAAATGGTGACACATAAAGAAAATGAAAGCCATATAGTCCTGCTTACAGATGCTCTCGCCGTAGTCACAGCGCTAAAAAGCCAGAAAAAAACTGAGCTTAATGACTTAAGAGCAGCACTCTGCAAACTGTGCCAGCAGTCCGCACCAAAAAGGGTAGTGGTACAGTGGGTCCCATCACACTGCAACATCCAAGGCAACGAGGAGGCAGACAGACTGGCAAAAGAAGGTGCAATACTACCACAAACAGATACCAGTATGACGTACGAAGAGTCAAAACGGCTTATCAAAGCCAGATACATGACCAAATGGGAAACCGAACATACTGGTTACACCAAAAACGATGCCTATTACCAGTTGAACAGAAGAGAGCAGGTCGTTGTCTTCAGACTTCGCACTGGCCACAATAGACTGAGGTACCACCTATTCAACAAATTGAAGATAGGTGGTACCGACGAATGCCCGTGCGGTACCGGTAAAATGACCGCTGAACATCTGCTGCAGAACTGCCCGACACACGAGGATCAGAGAGAGCAGATGTGGCCATCACCAGTGGAACTGCAAGACAAGCTCTATGGCAGTGGCGACAGCCTCAGGATCACCGCCGATTTTTTCGAAAAAATAATGGTTACTGTCTGACTGCGTACGAAGAAGAAGAAGAAAGATTCACAACCAGACACATAGAAGTCATGGAGATAAAAAGCAATAACTCAAAAAAGAAATGAGGGAACATCAACTATCACCATAACTAGGATACCATTCAAATGGAAACCGAAAAAAAGCGAATGATAACATTGTGTTCATATGAACTCTTTGGGCCTGATATGCAGCAGTGAATGAACTAACATCAGCCAACAACTTATAGCGGACTGCTTGCTCCGAAACCAGTGGTCCATAACTGACCAAGACCCTATTACTCTTTTTAAAAATTTTAAAAATTTTATGTTTGCCTCACTAGATTCTACTGGCGTAGGCGCGCCTATTCCACCCTAGACTGTAGTCAATTTGAGCGATATTACGACGCATTTCATGCAGTCTAACTGAGCGATTATGGATCAAAGAAGAAAGGTCAATTCGGGTAAATAATTTTGCTGAAAGCGGATGTATTTTCTAAAATAAGCCTCTCTGTAAACTACAACACAACGTCAAAACGTCATTTTCATGACGAATCTGGAAAATGAAGACGATGTCAACCACTTGCTGTCACTGGTAGAGGTGGACTCTGACCAAGGCACCAACACACAAGATCACAACACATTAAAAGAAATGATTGCGAAAAGTGGCCTGGATCAGTAGAAGAGTCAAAGCAAGGTATACAATGTTCAGACAAGAAGTAGGAACAATGTCAGACATGGTACGTATAGACTGGCAGAGGTTAATAATCAACAAGTATATAAATGTACTCTCCCTACGAGCATATAACACCAGTCATCACAGCTTCCTGAAAAAAGGAAAATGAAGAAATGTTCATTGACGATGTTAAAGAAACCTTACAGTCAGCTGGAACTTCATAGGTTGATAGATCGCTTATCCCAGGCTTGTAAAGACTTTGGTCTCACAATAAGTCTCAACAAAATAAATGTGCTGGAACAGGCAGTAGATGCTACGCCAAGTCTTAGCATCAATAATTATGAACTAGTACAGTGCCCCAATTCATATACCTGAGATTCTTCATCAACGACAAGCTCTCCCTAGACCCAGAAATTGACAGTCGCATTGGCAAAGGTGCTGCTACATTGGCTCTCCTCACAACACGTGTTTGGAAAAACCGGAAACTGATAATTAAAGCCAAGGCCATGGTATACAATGCATGTGTTGTAAACATACTTCTATATGGCAGCGAGACTTGGACACCTTATGCCAAAACAAGAGCATAGGCTTAACACATTTTAACTACGGCGCCCGCAATAAATTCTTGGACAGAGTGACAAATGCAGAGGTGCACCCTCCCACCGGTCTACAAGTATGTACACTCTCGTTAGGCAGAGATGACTGCGATAGCTTGGTCATGTTCGTCGCATGCAAGATGGTCGCATTCCCAAAGATATCCTTTATGGACAATTGGCGGGTGGTAAAAGAATAGTCGGTCAACCACAGTTGAGGTTTAAAGATGTATGTAAGCGTGAGATGAAGGCCCTGGACATGAGTCTGATATCATGGGAAGACGAAGCTGCAGGGTGATCCAAGTGGCCCCCTCACGCTTGGGGAAGAGAATCTCTTGCACCACAGAAAAGTGAAAAGATAACGCCGCAAAGAGAAAGACAAATTCAAAAGCTAAGTATATTTTTTTTGTTTATTACTCCAAGTCATATTATCCTTCAGTCAATCATGACTGAAAGGGGCTGCTATTCTATAAAGAAACACTAATCATTTTAGTTTGTAAAAAAAAAAAAAAGAAATTGTTTGTATAACTTATTACGGCTTTCTTGGATTCTGAGTCTATTCGGCCTTGTTTCTTTTGAAATGTTTGAAGACAATGTGTATATCAGACTGAATATTGTCTATGATTTATTCAATGGTATTATATTATCGTCCTTTAAAACTGGATTTCTGTTCTGGGAATAGAAACACGTCTGCTGGAGACAGGTCAAGTGAAAAGTTTGGCAGGGCAGCCACGCTCTTTCGCAGTTTGTGCAACAATTTCCCGAACAAGCAATTTTATGTGGACTTGCGCATCGTCATGTTGGCAGAACCAGGAGTTGTTTCTCCTCTCATTAACTCAGGCCTTTTTCTAGGGCCGTTCCTTTGTTTGAATGTCATGTATTATCCTTTTTCTAGGACCGTTTCCTTGTTTGAATGTCATGTATTATCCTGTGGAGAAGTAATTATCTGCTATTTCCCAAACTGTCAGACGACGATTGGAACCCACCATCTACTGAACCCGGGCAACGTCTGACTCGTCATATGATGTCCTGTGTCGTCCCGAACGGGACTCGTCATATGATGTCCTGTGTCGTTCCGAACGGGACTCGTTATTTGATATCCTGTGTCGTCCCGAACGGGACTCGTCATTTGATGTCCTGTGTCGTCCCGAACGGGACTCGTCATATCAAGTCCTGTGTCGTCCGGAACGGGACTCGTCAAATATTGTCAGAAATAGTCAGCATGGGTTTACTAGAGGGAGATCATGCTTAACAAATCTATTAGAATTCATGGAGGAGGTTACTAAAATCATAGATAAAGGGGAGCCAGTGGATGTTATTTATCTAGACTTTGCAAAGGCCTTTGATAGAGTACCTCATCAAAGATTATTTCGAAAGTTAAAATCACGTGGAATAGGTGGCGAAGTTGCCAAATGGATTGAAAATTGGTTAACGGGAAGAAGGCAGAGGGTGGGCATAAATAAGGAGTACTCTGAGTGGAGTGAAGTGAAAAGTGGTGTGCCACAGGGCTCGGTTTTTGGGACCAATTTTGTTCTTGATATATATAAATGATTTGGACATTGATATGAGATCCATGATTGCAAAATTTGCTGATGACACAAAACTATTCAGTAGTGTCTCATCTAAAGCGGAAGTGGATATATTGATGTCGGATTTAGATAAAATTCGAGAATGGTCTGTAAGCTGGCAAATGGAGTTTAATGTAGATAAATGTACAGTCATCCACATGGGTAGATCCAATATGGAACATAATTACAGAATGGGAGAAAACAATATTAGAAAGATAGATAAGGAAAGGGACCTAGGGGTTATAATAGATCACACAGGAAGGGTGAGTGAGTAAGTTAAGGTAGCAGTGAAAAAGGCAAATGCAATGTTAGGTATGATAAAAAGAAATATTAAACATAGGAGCAAGGAAGTGATCGTCAAACTGTATAAAGCTTTAGTTAGACCTAGATTGGAGTACTGTGTACAGGTGTGGAGTCCTTATCATAGAGGGGACATAAACATGCTAGAAAGAATACAAAAAAGAGCGACAAAGATGATAGTGGGATTCCAGAATTACAGTTATGAGGAGCGACTCAGAAAAACCGGCCTACAGTGTCTCGAAGAGAGAAGAATTCGTGGTGACTTAATACAGGTTTATAAGATGATCAGAGGAATCGATAAATTAGACTATAACAAGTTTTTTAAAATACAGCCACCTACAATAACACGAGGGCATAGCTACAAGCTGATTAAAGAGAGGTCCAGATTAGATATTAGGAAATATTTTTTTAGTCAGAGAGTGGTGTCTGCTTGGAATGCATTGCCAGGGGAGGTAGTGGAGGCAGGGACAGTTAATGCATTTAAGAATAAACTGGATGCGCATAGATTTTAGAGCAAGGTGATGCAAATGTAACTGGTTGTATACCGACTCTGCAGGGTCTTCTAAACCAGTATAAAGATGTTAAGTTAAGTTAAGTTAAGATGTTAAGTTATAACACTGTGCAGTCGCCTAAACAGTCAGTTAGAGGACGACACAATAACACAACACAAGAATGTGGGGAAACTGTATGCCAGTTAAGAAAATAATTACTATATAATAGACAGTCTCCAACAAGAATGTACTTTTATGTAGCATTTACAATCGATTTCGAAATGTCCTGAATTTTTTAACACACCTAGAATACTTGAAATGACAAAGGCTACACAGATGACATACAAAAAAAGATGATACATTCCTACTGTGTCTATCAACATTAGCCAAGCGATGAGATCAACACAATGTAGGTAAACAGCAACAATCAAATAACAACTTTACGTAAGTACAGTAACAAATGTCACTTCAATGACAATATGGCATTAGAAGTCATATCTCTCGTTTCAATCACAAAATTATTTAAGCATAGTGTCATAATCTTGTTTCAATTACAATATTAGGCAAGAATAGTGACATATGAAGTTTCAGTGACAATATTACGTAAGAATGGAGACATATCTCCTTTAGAATGACAACACTACACACGGACAGTGGCATATCCAGTTTAAATGTCAGTATTACATAACAACAGTGACACATTTCGTTACAAAATGACTACAATACAAAAGAACAGTCGTTTAATATCGTTTAAATGAGAATATTACATTATACCGGTAACATATGTCACTTAAATGAGACAGCTACGTAATATCAGTGAGTTATGTCGCTTAAATGATATCTACGTATTATCAGTGACTTATGTCGCTTAAATGATATCTACGTAATATCAATGAGTTATGTCGCTTAAATGATATCCACGTAATATCAGTGAGTTATGTCGCTTAAATGAGAGCTATGTAATATCAGTGAGTTATGTCAGTTAAATGAGAGCTACGTAATATCAATGAGTTATGTCGGTTAAACGAGAGCTACGTAAGGTCAGTGAGTTATGTCGGTTAAACGAGAGCTACGTAATATCAGTGAGTTATGTCGCTTAAATGAGACAATTGCACAATATCAGTGACATATTTTGTTTAAGTTACTACATTATGTAATAATAGTGGCATATGTTGTTACTACCGTAACATATCTTTATCAAAAATTGGGTTACTAAGTAGTTAAAGTAGCAGTCTTTGCACTTAAAGACCGGTTCAGACTTCGGAAACAAGTCCTTGGTTACTTCCTATTGGAGTGTACACAAATATTTTTGTCTGCACACCACGCACCACCTGTTGAGAAATGTGGCCATTATTTATTTTCCCTATACATCCTCTAGTGGACAATGAGAACATAAAAACATAAAAACTCACCTAAAGAATAATGTATCAAGGACTAGACAAAACGAAAAGAGAAGAGACGAAACCAGTTAACTAAGCTAATTTAAAGACGTATGGGAGTTAAATTCGAAAAGTAATTCAACAAAACAATTAATTCAACAAAACAATTAATTCAACAAAGAAATTAATTAAACTCAGTCCTGGATGCAGATAAATATATCTTGGGCTCTGAACGTGTCCCAATATTCAAATGGAATGGAAAAGTACGAGTAAGTGAGTGATGGAAAAAGAGAAAATCAAACGTGAACTACATGATTATACAATAAAAAGTTGTGATAATATTTGTAGATACGCGTGTGCTTCTAGTCCCCGGAAAACATGTATAACAGACAACAGAAAACACATTGAAGTAAAAGACAATCCGGATTCGATTTGTTTTACGACTGCTTAAAGTATGTGTCTCAAACTTGCAGCTGCGGGCAGCATCGGTCTGCGGGCGCGGGCAGCATTGGTCTGCACGCAGCATCGGTCTGCGGGCGCGGCAGCATCGGTCTGAGAAGGTCTTTATATTTGCGTCCCGAGACTTGATTGGCATTTTATCGTGTGGCTAGTGATAACCGATTTGGGACATCATTACAGGGAATTGTTTATATTAGAGACAACGTTAAGTAAAGTAAC
Source organism: Ariolimax columbianus (assembly GCA_036924085.1). Taxonomy (NCBI): domain Eukaryota; kingdom Metazoa; phylum Mollusca; class Gastropoda; order Stylommatophora; family Arionidae; genus Ariolimax; species Ariolimax columbianus. The sequence continues at coordinate 97,995,884 of JAVGWX010000004.1, read as the reverse complement.
TCATATCATTACTGCAGTAGGGGTGTGAGGTGTTAGCGATCTCACATTTCAAAGGCTCTGCTATATGAGGGCGGTAGCCATCCCCTCTCCCTCGCCGCTTTTACTTTCCGGACTGAATCGGTACCCATTTAAGGCTGCGTCAACCCGGAAGACGTTGCGGTCTGAAAAAACATTTCCGCATCAACTGGGGAATGAACTCAGGACCACTCTGATGCGAAGCCAGAGCGCTAACCACTGCGCTAAGCGGCTCCCTAACAAAAGAGACAAAGTACATTTATTGAAAACATAAACATTGATTAACAAATGTGAGTTTAATTATTATTTAACAAAAAACTACAAATTTCAAAGCAAGTTTAACAGCCACCATAACAGAAAGTGTCCACGTCACTTGATAAATATGACGAAAACGTCAAAATTATGTTGACCATTGAAAGTGGTGCTCACGTCGTCAGCTTTTAGCCAAGTCCTTTCGACGTCTGCCAATCTCTTCCAACACGCATTTCTCTAGAGGATCAATGTAATATTTTTTATAAGCTTTGATTTAACTTGGCATGAACATTGTCCGTGTACGTGGACTTCTATTCTCCTATTTGTATCAATTTGTTCATATACTAGAGAGTTTATATTTTGTTAACATCCTTTATTAGTGCGACCTGTTATTTTTATTAAATTTTGACGAATCCTGGAATGTCAAATAAAATATTTTACCGATAATCTTAGTTTCTTTATATCTTCTTTGTTCAGTCACAATCACAATCAAAGCAACCGATCACATTTCAACTGAATCCAAAGTGAATTCTAGGCAATTTACCACTGAAGTCTTTGTCGCAACATGAGAGACGATTGTCAAAGCGCCGGCAACAACGCCCTGCTTGTAAAGATCAATAAACGTGTTATTTTGAAATGTGTTTTGTTGACAAAAAAATCAGTAGATCAGTTCATTTTGTAGCAGACGGATCTCATCTTTAGTGAAATTCCTTAAATTGTGAAAGTGGAAATTAGTGATTCATCGATTTGAGAAACAGCATTTTCTCATGGATCGATACTGTTAGCAAAATAACACACACAAAAACACAAAACAATTTGGATTGAATTAAGCAGATAAATAAAACAGCTAGCGTGTAATCTGCATGTGTTAATTATTTGCAACTTTTAGAAACAGTAGTCCCGAATTGGATTCGCATGTTGAGAGACGATTGTCAAAACGACGGAAAAATATATTCTTTCCTTTTTTTAATTTGTTAAATTTTACGTGTTTGCCACACTAGTTTCTACTGGCGGAGGCGCGCCTATTCCGCCCCAGACTGTAGTCAATTAGGCGATATTAATACGGAAACACCAGTACTTGGATGCATGTGTGCATCTGTGTGTACGTATGCTAGGTGTGTGCACTCTCAGACGCCAGCCCAACCAATGTGCAATGGAACGGCCTTACCCTGAAGGCGCGTGTGAAAGTTGTGCAAGAATGTGATTGTTGGACAGAATACAATGAAGCAAAAGTGTATAACCTTTCCACCACCCGTCGTAGTTTTTAAATAAAAGCTTGTACCGAAAAAGAACCGACAAACCTAATTTATGAACGCGAAGCGTTCAAGTCATCCAGTATTTTTGTTAAGAAAGACATTTTTTTTCAAGTAGTAAAAAAACCATTTATTTTTCTATATATTCTCTTGCAACGTTTATGTACTTATCACAGCGTTTAAGTAATACTTGAAAAGCTACAGCGTAGAAAGATTTGTCAGTATGTCTAAAGAAATCCAGGATAGCCTGTTTCACTTCGTCATTAATGCTGAGATGCTGATATCTAAGAAATTCGTTTAGGAGTCCAAGCAGGTGGGACTCGCTTGGAGTGAGGTCCGGGCTGTAAGGTGGACGTGGCAATATCTCCCAGCCGAGGACTGTGGAAGGTTTAGAACCACCACGGCCGAGATCCACTCTCACGGATGTACTGCTTTCTCTAAAACGTTTACACCATTCAAATATCTTAGTGTGGCTGAGTGTCTCATCACAGAATTGTGATTGCAGACTTCTGTAAACTTCCACAGTTTTCACGCCTTCTTTCACAAGAAACTTCATCACAACACGTTGTACTATACAATCGCTAACAGTGTTGTACTCCATTTTTATTTATCTGTCACGTGACTGGCCCAGGCCAAGTTGGTCACCTAGCAGTAATAAGATACAAATGATAGTAGTTCCAGTACGCTATAAGCCATTGAGGTGGAACTAGAGCAAACAGTCCCGGTTTGATTTGAACGCTCCTCGTATATTTAATTTAATCTTAGCTTTCGTTTTCCTAGTTGTTTGGTGAACAATTTGTCTTAATATATACAATCATGCATTCTTGCCTACGTAGTTCGCTATATAATTATTCTACTGGTAACATACATTCTAGCATTATTTGTTATTATATTCAATGTTACTAGGGACAAAACCAAACCAGAGACTACAGCCAGCGGGCAGACGCTGAATGTCGTAGACAAATTCACGTATCTGGGGAGCACGCTGTCGAGATCTGTCAGCCTAGACGATGAGGTGGCAAGCAGAATAGCAAGGGCCAGCACAGCTCGATGGTGTGGGAACGGCGTGGCATCATCGTCAAGACCAAACTCAAAGTCAACCGTGCCACTATCATTCTAATCCTACTTTACGCCTGCGGAAGCTGGATTGTATAATTTGGACATGCAAGGAGGTTAAACCACTTCCACACAGGTTGCCTGAGGCAAATATTCCATATCCGATGGCAAGATCGTGTCACTGACATCGAGGTTCTCTCGATGGCTAACATGCCCATCATCTATGCACTTCTAGAAAAAGCACGACTAGGATGGGCCGGACACCTGGTACGTCAGACAAACGGCTCCCAAAGAAGCTTCTCTACGGCGAGCTGAGAGAGAGATGGTGCGAGAGAGGGTGCCAAAAGAAATGTTTAAAAAACGGCCTGAGGGACTCATTAAAAAGTTGTATAATAGATGTCGATAACTTGGAATATCTTGCGAATAACAGATCTGACTAGAGAAGCGCAGTTAAAGCGAAGACCACGGTGTTGGGAAAGCCCAGATCAGACGCGATACCCGGAAATCACGAACAGCGTGAACACCAACACCTTCTACAAAACTCGGGTGCCCGTTATACAGCAAATGTTTGTGTCCGCATTGGCCTGTTCAGCCACCTGCACACCCACACCCAACATGGAAATCTGTGACAAGGATCATGTCGGCGGTCCTCATCGACAACGATGGACAGCTATTATTATTACTGAGGAAACATGATGATGCACATTATTAACGTGCTGTTACAATTATTAGTTACTAACTGTAACATATTCATTCCTTTATATCAATTTAAAACATAGGCTTCTATTCAGAAGGATTATTATCAGTATTTTATTCATTAGCCTGCCCCTTCTAAAATTAATGGCACATATAGTCTATAAACGTCCTTAAGGCAGAGAGTGAATCTCTGTCAAATCTGTTTAGCAAATGCCTCTATTCAGTACAAATTCCTAACCATCTGGAATCCTCAAAAACTGTTCTCATCCACAAAGAAGGAAATAGTGATCATCTTTGGAACTACCGTACAAATTGCCTGTTACTGATAATGCACAATAAATTCATTAGAGTCATTGACATCAGAATTGACACGCAATTTGATGAACAACAACCTTAAGAACAAACCAGATTTAGAACAGGGTTCTCTACCATTGACCTCCTACACACAATCAATCAACTGATTGAGAAGACACGTGAACTATGCATACCCTTATATCTTGTGTTTATTAATTACGAGAAAATCTTTGACAGTACCGAGTCCGATGTTGTAGCAAATGGTCTCAGAAACCAGCACATATCTGAAAACTATATCAGACTGATTGACGATACTAACATAGATGGCAATATAGCCATCAAGCTATACCACCCTCCAGTTTATGTTCCGGTAGCCAAAGCAGTTCGTCATAGCGACACCATCTCCCGAAAGCTATTTACAGAGGTTCTTTAAACGATTTCAAATCAATTACATTTGATCAACAGAAATGTAAATATAGATGGCGAGTGGCTGACCGATTTACAAGTGGCTGACCCAGTTACGAGTGGCTGACCCATTTACGAGTGGCTGAACCAGTTAGGAGTGCCTTATTCAGTTACGAGTGGCTGATCCATTTACGATTTGCAGATGACATCGTGCCTCATCAGTAATCCCATGGAACAATCCGTGATCGATCAAAATGAGGTCAGCAGAGCTGCTTGTCTGAAAATAAATAACAGTAAAACACAATGCCTCAGTAAACCTTATTGCAAACACAGCAGGACATCAAGCTGGGAGAGGAAACTATCGAGGATGTCAACTCCTATATCTACCAGCGCCAAAAGATAAATACAAACCACACAATCTACCACTCTAGACGACGAAAAGCAACTTGGTTTTTCCTTTAACCCCATTAAGCCAATACTCCAAGAAATGAAAGACACCACAGCAAGAGCACAGACTGTCAATGTCATGTTCATTCCAGCAATAATTGACGGATGCGAGGTGGGCAACTTGCGTAAAACAGATACTGAGAAGGTCTGCGTCACTCACAGAGCTACCGAACAGCGCGTACTAAAAATGTCGATTTTGGATCCGATCCGAAACGGAGAAATTCGACATCAAACTTTGTTTCGGGATCAAGATGCTGACCAGCGCATGAGCTGCAGTGGTCATCGACCCATAGCTGACTGCTATCGTCAGCGCCAGCGAACCAGAGCTGACAAGACCCTTCTACACCTCCACGCGGTGATCCTGGATAACAGGCTGCAGCAGGGCAGACTGGCTAAGGAGAAGGGATCGAAGAGGGAATGCTAACCAGGTACTGAAAAAATGCTTGCTGAAGTCGGATGTGCTGGACCGAAAGATGCAAATATCGCAGTCAGGCTGTGAACTACGACACAACGCATTCCGGTCTCGGGACTACATTCTGCTACTTAAGCCCTTTCAGGGTTTGGTGGCGGGAGAATGAGAACGAACGAAGATTGCCAAGCCAAACTTTGTTTCGGGACGTTGTGGAAGCAGCGATATCACGCAAACATAGTTCGGCTGGATATGTGATTTGTATGTCTGACAACAGATGGATACGTAGAACAACGTTTTGGTAGACATAAGCATCTACACTTCAACCGGGGTCACCCACCTATACGAAGGTGAGATGGACTAACCAAGGACCTAGGCCTTCGTTGGTACAGCACTGCAAAACATGGGGACGCATACAGAATATTGTTGGCTTCCTCGTATACGGCTCATCTGCCGGACTGACGCCGTGGATCGTGTGAATGGGCTAGACTCATAGGAGACATTGCCGTCTGAGGTGAAGTGTTAGAGCCTTCATTGTTCTAAGCCACAGCTTTGTCTACCTCGTTGCCTTTTCTCCTTCCGTAGCAACCTCTTTACAACTGGGTCGACTGGAGCTGCCGGTAGCGAGAGCTAAACCCCATACCTTGGCCTTGAAAAGCGAGTGCTCTTTTACTGTGCCAACCAGTCTCTAAAATTACGTAATCTGAAACGAGAACGCTCGTTGATCAGGAACGAATTTCCTTCATATATTGAAGAATCTGCATATTTGTAAAGAGTTTATAGTTGGTTGATTTGTATTTTAGCATTCAAACAGTACCTGTGGAAACATAATTTACAGATGGTTAATTTGTTTTTTTTGGTATTCAAACAGTAACTGTGGGAACAGAGTTTACAGTTGATTAATTTGTTTTTTGTTGTTTTTGCATTCAAACAGTAACTGTGGCAACAGAGTTTACAGTTGATTAATTTGTTTTTTGTTGTTTTTGCATTCAAACAGTAACTGTGGGAACAGAGTTTACAGTTGATTAATTTGTTTGTTGTTGTTTTTGCATTCAAACAGTAACTGTGGGAACAGAGTTTACAGTTGATTAATTTGTTTTTTGTTGTTTTTGCATTCAAACAGTAACTGTGGGAACAGAGTTTACAGTTGATTAATTTGTTTTTTGTTGTTTTTGCATTCAAACAGTAACTGTGGGAACAGAGTTTACAGTTGATTAATTTGTTTTTTGTTGTTTTTGCATTCAAACAGTAACTGTGGCAACAGAGTTTACAGTTGATTAATTTGTTTTTTGTTGTTTTTGCATTCAAACAGTAACTGTGGGAACAGAGTTTACAGTTGATTAATTTGTTTTTTGTTGTTTTTGCATTCAAACAGTAACTGTGGCAACAGAGTTTACAGTTGATTAATTTGTTTTTTGTTGTTTTTGCATTCAAACAGTAACTGTGTGTACAGAGTTTATGGTTGAAGGCCAATTGTTAATGTGTCTTCAAACATTCTGTGATACTAGAGTTGAGTGGTCGTAGTCACTACCACACGATGGCTAGATAAATGACGTGACAAATTAGAGAAAACTTAGTTCTGAAGCCTAAACAAGCATTTCTCAATCAGCAATAGTGTCTTATGAAGAGACCATTAACACATTATTTATAACACAGCTAGATGTGATGTCAAAATGACTTCTTGTGTAGCAGTGAAGACGAAGAACGCAAGCACATATTTCTTTGTTAGGTGCAACCCTTAGCGACTAAATATGCCCTCTTTCAGCCATTGCACTAGTTTGAGTTTGAATTCCCTAGCTGAAAGCATGCTTGTCTTTGTGACCGCCTTCTATAATTGTTATATGAGGGCTAGTGGTAAATTGTGTTCCGTCCGGAAGTACGTACTGCGTTTAAATTCACATTAACTCAACAAACACGAGAGTCAAATTAATGGAAATATACATTCGAAATGTAGGTCATCATGACTTTATGGTAACATAGTCTCATGAACAGCACAGAGCTGGGATTCGGTGCAGCTGAGTTTAGAAAAAAAATAAAAACGTTACTCGACTAATTATTAAACATTTTCCCAGTCTTACAGTAACCCTCTGGTCAATTTTATCATTTAAAAATTGGGGGGGGGGGAGGACCATTTCTTTTGTCCTGGCTGGAAATGGAAGACGCTCATTCACCAATGTACAATATGTTTCAAAACGCACAATAAATGTCTGGGTCTGTGTCAGGTAATAGCATGACGTAGCCATATTATTTAAAGCTGTAGACTAACCTTAACTTAGCGTATATATTACAATCGGTTAAAAGTTCGATTCGTAACGCTCGAAAACCTTTCATTGAAGCTGTATAAATATTTCTCTATGGAGGCGACACATAGAAGTCTGCATGAATGTATTTCAAACACAGAGAAAACAGCAATGCAGACCTTGTATATAAGTCTACAGTCAATCTTACACTGCGTGCAAGGCTATGTACGCTCATCTTAAAAGACCACGAGCAAGCAAATCTTCTTCTTCTTCATCGTTCGTTCTAAAATAATCACATCTATTATTCATGTTTTTTCAACCTAGCCGTCAATCTAAGATTCTTCTCGTTAGCATATGGTTCCTCACAGTTCTGTTGGGTATAGTCATGGGGTCACTCTATTCATCTTGTAGAACAGTTCTTAGTCGACCTGTACTTATACAGTGGCAGATGCCCCTGTGCCGGTCCCAGTTCTGATACGAGCTGGATGTAGCCGGGAGAAGGATTTCCTGCTTAGCGGGATAGACTCGAGCAGCTTATGACTCCGATAACGTTGGGACAAGTGCCGCGGAGGGTGGTTAACCGATGTGCGAGTCCATCTTAATAGACTAAAAGTCTAGAGCAAAGTAGACCCGCAGCCTGTTCGGCGTAATCTATGCTACTCTAAACAAACCACTTAACCATGTCCGGTGTTAAGCCATGTCACACAGTTAGTCGCCTGTTACGACATGCTCTCTGTGGGATAGTGGTGCTATTCTTGTCATTGTTATAAACAAATACCCCGGCGAACAGCCTGTAGAGCAGACACACCCACCTGAAGAACATGTTCCACTGTTGTTTTGTTCTTTCTGCAAGGACAGATGTCGGTATGCCAAATCTTCAATTTCTTCAACAGATGATTTTTCATTCTTTAAGGGCTGTTTACTGTCTGACATATTTTCCCTAGATCTGATATTGGCAAGGAGTAGCATGCATCTGTTAAACCACATTCTGGATGAAGATGCTGAGCAGTGCATGGACTGTAGCGGCCAGCGACCCAAATCTAACTGCTAGCGTCATGACCATCGGCCCAACGCTAACTGCTAGCGTCATGACCAGCGACCCAAAGCTAATTGCTAGCGTCACGACCAGCGACCCACAGCGAATTGCTATCGTCATGACCATCGACCCAAAGCTAACTGCTAGCGTCATGACCAGTGACCCAAAGCTAACTGCTAGCGTCATGACCAGCAACCCAAAGCTAACTGCTAGCGTCATGACTAGCGACCCAAAGCTAACTGCTAGCGTCATGACCAGCGACCCAAAGTTAACTGCTAGCGTCATGACCAGCGACCCAAAGCTAACTGCTAGCGTCATGACCAGTGACCCAAAGCTAACTGCTAGCTTCATGATCAGCGATCCAGAGCTGCCAAGACCTTTTTCCATCTTCACGTGATGATCATGAATAACCCGGTACCCCAAAATGTCATGTTGAAGTCGGATTTGTCCGACCGAAAGGTGCAAATATCGCAGCCAAGCTGTAAACTACGACACAGCACATTCCTTTTCTCTGCACTACATCATACTACTTGCAAAAGCCTTTTCTGAGCTTGGTAGCTGGAGATTGAGAACGAACAAGAAGAAGAGGAGGAAGAAGAAGAAGATGAAGTAGATTCTGAGTGTTCTTTGTGACATTTATCTTTGAAGTTAATTTGTATCATTGTCTTTATTTCTTCCTGTGTAGGTCTGTCTTCAGCTTGGATTTTATATCCTCCCTCTTTGACTACTCTATCTGCCTCCTAATGTATATTATACTGTGCAGAAATCGATTGAATTTATATTCTGTTGATATTGTAGATGGTATTCATGAGTGCTTCAAACTGGCTGTCCGATTAATTGTTCTTATGAATTCTGAGGAACTTTATGACCGATAGGGAATCTGTAAGGACAACTATCTTGCCTCTGACTCAGTTCTTATTTTCCACGATGACTCTTGCACTTGTTTTTAGTGCATCAGCCTCAGTCTTATTGTTCTTCTTCTTATTCTTCGTCTTCTCTTTATTCTTCTTATTCTTTTTCGTCTTCGGCGTTCGTCATAAAAAAGACGTTGTGACGATGTTTCGTATTGTACAGTGAAACTGCGATATCAGCGCCTTTCGACACTTCCGATTTGAGTTGATTATTCTGAGTGCCAGGTTAGCTTCATCATCGTGCTCCCTTATTGCTTATTCACACTACACGTAGTGCTGCTTGTCCACAGTGCCAAGGTTGGCAGGTGGAATAAGGTCTTGGTCAGCTCTAGTCCGCTGACCCTGATACAAGCAGCCAGCGATGAGTCAGTATGAATGCTGACGGTTCATGTAGCTCGTTGATTGTACACACTCTTACTCTGTCCATTATGAGCATAATTCAGCTCAAACCTAGTCTAATTTCTTTGAATTGCTGAACCATCAGGTGAGTTGTCATCTTCTACCTGCTGGTCATTGATTTACCTGCTGGTCATTGATTTACCTGCTGGTCATTGATTTACCTGCTGATCATTGATATACCAGCTGGTCATTGATATACAAGCTGGTCATTGATATACCAGCTGGTCATTGATATACCAGCTGGTCATTGATATACCAGCTGGTCATTGATTTACCTGCTAGTCATTGATATACCTGCTGGTCATTGATATACCAGCTGGTCATTGATATACCTGCTGGTCATTGATATACCAGCTGGTCGTTGATATACCTGCTGGTCATTGATATACCAGCTGGTCATTGATATACCAGCTGGTCATTGATATACCTGCTGGTCATTGATATACCAGCTGGTCATTGATATACCAGCTGGTCATTGATATACCTACTGGTCATTGATATACCAGCTGGTCATTGATATACCTGCTGGTCATTTATATACCTGCTGGTCGCTGATATACCTGCTGGTCAGTGATATATCAGCTGGTCATTGATTAACCTCAAAATGTCCCTCCTATCCTCACCTAGTCTTACTATAATTGGTCACGCCAGCTAAGAAGAAGTGATGTCTGTGGGAAGATGTACAAGTGGATCAACCACTACCTCAAACAAAGAACGGCCAGAGTCCAAGTACAAGGGCAGATGAGCAAAAAGGTGACACTCGAGCAGGGAGTACCCCAAGGGGGAGTATTGTCACCCACACTCTTCCTGGTATATATAAACGATATTACAGAGAATATACCAAGAAGAGTCCATAGCTCAATGTTTGCAGACGATCTGGCTATGTGGACCTCTGAAAAGAATCTCACCATAGCAAGAAATCGGATGCAGACGGCCCTAACATCGCTGGAAGAATGGGCGAACTCATGGCTGGTCAAAATAAACGAGGAGAAAACCACGTGCACAATATTCTCGCTCTCATTAAAACCCCAAAGTACCAAATTAAGTCTAAATGGCAAAATCCTGCAGCCAAATGACAACCCAACCTATCTGGGAGTCACATTTGATCGGCGCATGACATGGAAAAGTCAGATTGAGAGAAACCGAATGAAAGCCAGAGAAAGAATGGCGATCATGAGGAAACTTGCTGGCACAAGCTGGGGAGCAGACGAAGGCATACTAAAGAAACTGTACACTGGAAGAGTGAGACCAGTTCTCGAGTATGGCATTGCGGCATGGACAACCGCAGCGAAGGTGAACTTCGATAAAGTTAACAAACTTCAAAACCAAGCCATGAGAATTATAACAGGTGGCATGAAGTCAACGCCAATTGTAGAACTTGAAAAGATTACAAAACTGCAATCCATGACCGATAGAAGAGACTGCAGAGCCCAGCTGCAGTCAGAGAAACTCAGAAGACTGACGGACCATCCAATGCACCAGAGACTAAACAATTTGGGAAATGAGAAACTAAAGCGGAGAAACTTTGCAGAAATAGCCAAAGCAAAGATGCACGAAGATCCCATAAACGCACTAACAACACCAAAACCCATCACTACTGTACGAAAACCTACTTGGAGGCAGGATATATTTCCAGAGGTGGTAGAAAATATACCAGGTATTGCAAACAAAAACTGCCAGAGTGAAAAAGAAAGGAGAGACACTACCCTAAGCTTCATAACGAAAAGCTACCCAAGCATGGACTGGACCCATGCATACACCGACGGTTCTGTAACAAACACTACACAGAACGGAGGGGCAGGAGCATTCCTGAACCTATCAAATGGCAGAAAAATAACACTGTCATTCGCTACTGGTAAGTACACAAGCAATTTCAGAGCAGAGGCAGAGGCACTGAGGGCGGCAGTGGAAGAAATGGTAACACACAGTGAAAATGAGAGCCATATAGTCCTGCTGACAGATGCTCTCGAAGTAGTCACAGCGCTAAAAAGCCAGAAAAACACTGAGCTTAATGACTTAAGAGCAGCACTCTGCAAACTGTGCCAGCAGTCCGCACCAAAAAGGGTAGTGGTACAGTGGGTTCCGTCACACTGCAACATCCAAGGCAACGAGGAGGCAGACAGACTGGCAAAAGAAGGTGCAAGGCTACCACAAACAGATACCAGTATGACGTACGAAGAGTCAAAACGGCTTATCAAAGCCAGATACATGACCAAATGGGAAACCGAACATACTGGTTACACCAAAAACGATGCCTATTACCAGTTGAACCGAAGAGAGCAGGTCGTTGTCTTCAGACTTCGCACTGGCCACAACAGATTGAGGTACCACCTATTCAACAAATTGAAGATAGGGTGTACCGACGAATGCCCGTGCGGTACTGGTAAAATGACCACTGAACATCTGCTGCAGAACTGCCCGACATACGAGGATCAGAGAGAGCAGATGTGGCCATTGCCAGTGGAACTGCAAGACAAGCTCTATGGTAGTGGCGAGAGTCTCAGGATGACCGCCGCTTTTTTCGAGAAAATAATGGTTACTGTCTGACTGTGTACGCAGAAGAAGAAGAAGAAGAAGGTCACGCCAGGATATCATTCTGTCATTGTCCCGAGCACCAGTCTGACCAGCAAAGCAGATCCATGCCAGGCCTTTCATGAGCGATTCCTGTGCTGCTGTCATTCACTCATGACCAAGCGTTTGGCGTCTCTTCTGTACCTTACAAAGTAAGGATTTGGAGTCTGACACTGCATATTGTTAACGAGGAATAGTATAGCCCCCACAGAGCTGCAGTCGATGATTCTATCTCCATTCTCGTACTAGATAGTATTATTATTTATGTGAAACTCCTTTCAGCAACAACCTGACCTCGCATTCTAGCAGAGAAGCAATACCAACCATACATCTCACTGTGTAGCACTATTCCTCTCTCTATATGAAGGCGTCACTACAATGAATGTTTTAATTTCTCATCTTGTTAACTCTGAGCTCTGCTTTCCCATTGCATCACTCTCTGCATTCCCTGTCCTGGGCTATGCTGACTTTGCGATAATCTGTCGTTCTATCCCTAGTGTGAGGCAAGTTAATATTATTTGTGATGATGCACACGAATCTGGGAAGTGGCAATGTCATTTTAAACATAAATTTGGGGACGGCGTGGGCTAGTGGTTAAGTGACACGGCTCACAATCCAACGGTGCTCAGTTCGATCCCTATCACAGCACCGGCCGTTACCCAGGGGAAGCAAACGCTTAGAAAATACAGGAGGAAGCAGACCCTTTCATAAAATGGATGCTGAAGTCGGATGCACTGGGCCGACAGGCGCAAAATAAAAACCGCAGTGCAACGCACACCGCCTTGGGAAATAGAGAAATAAAGCGAACGCATAAAATAAAACAATAAAACAAAACAACAAATGTGTGGGCGCACACAAGTAGACCCGTTGCTCACAAATAACAGGATTGAATTGTGTGCCTTATGCAGTTGTAATATGTGTATTTTATTTAACTGTTTTTCAGTTTGGCAAACACGGGCTTTTTTTCTAGGTACGATCTCTTCTCCACGTACCGACAATAATGGCAACCTACCGTACTGCACACATACCATGTAGCTTATAAGATCCAAATAGATTGGCATCGTTCTGCAAAGGACATTCTTCTTTCGTACATGATATAATCTGACACATTGCAAACTATTATATTAACTTTATTTGTTATTTAAGTTTCAAACATGCCCTTGTCTCAAGGGAGTTGAGAACGATGGCAAATCCTATCGAGGACGGACTATAAACTCGGAAGCCCCGAGTGCACGCTTTGCGCATAATAGAACGTCTAGAAGTTGAAAAACTGAAAAGAGCTATTTTTCGGGCACACATTCTAAAAGTAATGAAATTCCTAATCAATTGCTGCTCGTACGAAGTACTCAACCCTCCATGGAACAAGGATGCAACATGCCTATCCCCTGTTTGTCTGTAAAATCGTTTGTAAGACACTATCAAGAAGACCTCTACACATACAGGGATACAATAGGAGCGATTATGCAAAGCGAGGAAATGCAAAGAAGGACATGAAAGCACCACTAACCATTTAGACATGTCGTAAAATGCACGTACTGAAGGTTGTGCATAGGCCTAGTAACGGCAACATATGCAACAAAAAGCAACAGAAAACAAACTGCAAGAATACAGAACGTGCTTTGGTTAAAAGCTTTCTGTCAGGTATCAACATGATAGGCACGATAATTTGCTTCATACTCAGCAAATAGGAAGACAAGTTCCGAAATCAAACCACGCATTTAAAAAACAAGAAGACGAAAAAAAAACCGAAACGATTCATATGTGACTTTCACTTTTCAATGACCATATACTAATGTTAAAAAGAACGATCTTTCGGGCGAAGAACGACAAAACAAAGTCTTGATAAGCCGTGAAATAAAAGAAAATAAAAATAGAAGAAAGTGATAAGATTTATACACCAAAAAAAAAAAAAAAAAGGAAGAAATTTGAGATAAACAGTACTAGGACTTCCCTCTAGCACCATCTAAGATCTGAGACTAGTAGTCTTGAAGACCAGAAGTTTCACAAAATGTCTTAGCTACTGCGATCCGCCTCCATCACCACACGTCTGTGACTGTAACACTGCTACATCTTTGGTTACCTCTGAACTGTATGGTGACGCCAGAAACCTGAGACAGTCCGCAGAGTTTATGATTGCAATTTCATTCAAACCAAACCACTATCGCGCCACGTAGAGCGCTGTACTTTAAGAAATTTGGTTTTTCACAATTAAAAAGAAAAGCTTATTGCATTTATATGGTGGAGAAGCTTTCCCTATGCGAAATTCTGCGCAGTTGCCTCTCACTTTTTCTTCTTCTTCTTCTTGTTCTTCTATTTCTTCTTCTTCTTTTTCTTCTTCTACTTCTTCTTTTTCTTGTTTTTCCTATTCCTCCTCTTCTTCTTCTTTTTCTTCATATACTTCTTCTTCTTCATCTTATATTTCTTCTTCTTCTGGATCCTTGATAAAAGAACACTAAAATGTTGTGTTGTAGTTTACAGCAAGGTTGCGACAAATACACCTTTCAACCTAACACATCTGATTTCCTCACGGCATATTTTTTGGACCAGGTTTGCTGCCATTATTCGACTCCTATTCTCTCAGCCAGGGTACACGGGTACAGCCAGCTTCCAGGGTCGCCACCTGGAGGCGGAATAGGGTTTTGGTCAGCTATGGTTCGTTGATCCTGATGCAAGCAGCCAACCTTAATACCCCGGATGCTGTAAGCTCAGTTACATCTGCGTCTTCTGTACCATGGCCTCTTAAGACATACCTAATCGGTTACAGTCTTGATATTCCTTGCACATTTTTTTAGTTCTGATAGAACACGGGAAATAGGCATGTTTATTTGAATCAAGATTGAAAATGAGAGTCAAACTTATAAAAGCAATAGCCGTTGTTACTTAACAGAAGTCAAAATCAGAGCGAAAAGTTTATGAAGAAAGTAGCTGTTGGTATTAGAAAAAAGTTTGAAACAGCGACAAGCTATATAAGGAAAATAGATGTTATTATCTGAAAGACGTTTGTCGCATCGAAACGTTGAGGAAGTAGATGTCGTTATTTGAAAGAAACGTAAAACAAGCCGGCCAGTCACTGAGGGCAATAGATGTCATTATTTGAAAGAAACGTGAAACAAGCCGGCCAGTTACTGAGGGCAATAGATGTCATTATTTGAAAGAAACGTGAAACAAGCCGGCCAGTTACTGGGGGCAATAGATGTCATTATTTGAAAGAAACGTGAAACAAGCCGGCCAGTTACTGAGGGCAATAGATGTCATTATTTGAAAGAAACGTTTACCAAGTCGACCACTTACTGAGGGCAATAAATGTTATTTGAAAGAAACGTGAGACAAACCGGCCATTTAATAAGTCAATAGATGTCGTTATTCGAAAGAATCGTGAGACAAATTGATCAGTTACTGAGGGCAATACATGTCATTATTTGAAGAAAACCTGAGACACGCTGCAGAGTTTACGAGGGAAAGCGATGTGACTGAATAATCACTGCTTGCAGTCTGTTTAAGGCTGTTCTAAAATAACCACATCTAATCCCCTCAAACTTCTTTCGATTGATTCATATGTAAAGGTTATGAGGGACATAGATTAGGCTATTTAGATATTGAGGGGATTAGATGTGGTTATTTTAGAGCAGCTTATACAGACTGGGAAGTTTATGGATGAAATATAAGTGGTTATTTGAAGATATAAACAAACCACCAAATTTATGAAGGAAATAGATGATGTAATTATGTATGAAAAGACTGAGAAAGACCGTCAAGTTACTGAGGGGTAATAGATATGGTTATTTTAAAGAAGTTGGGGACATACCATAAAATTACAGAGGGGTTATAGATATGCAGAGAAGTTGGAGACAAACCATCAAGTTACAGAGGGGCAATAGATGTGTAGAGAAGTTGGAGAAAAACCATCAAGTTACAGAGGGGCAATAGATGTGTAGAGAAGTTGGAGACAGACCATCAAGTTACAGAGGGGCAATAGCTGTCGTTATTTTAAAGAAGTTTAAGAAAAACCTTAAGTTATTGACTGGCAATAGGCGTTGTTATTTTTGAAAAGTCTGAGACAGACCAAACCTGAAAATGACCATCAATTTACTGGGGGCAATAGGTGCGGTATTTGAGACCAACCGATAACGAAGCAGATTACCCGAGAATCAACTTCCAGAGCAGTTGATTTAGTAATTACGGCGGATTCAGCAGGCGTGACTAGGGATACTTCAGAACACTACTCAGAAATGGGGATGGGTTTAGATATCAAAATATTGCTACTTCTTCGCTCACCTCTTATTGACGGATACAAGCGTTCATTTCAAGATCCTTTGGTTCAAATAACATTTGGCTGAAGTTGCGTAATTTTGCTTGAAGGAAAGTGAGAAAACATTTTCAATGTACTTCTTTAGAATATAAAATGTCTCAATACGTAATTTCGCTTAAAGGACGACTTGTCTTTATTTCAAGTATATTACTTCGAAATAAAGACGCAAACGGTGATTTCACTTAGCGGCCGCTTCGCACAACATACTATTTAAAATGAAATTGTATGCTTCGAAAGCTTTTTACTGACTTGAGGTTGTTGATATTTCGAATGCCTACAATGAGTAGGTTTACTCTTTTGTGCGCCCTGAACAGGACGTTGACTGGCGGGTTGCAGTAGCTTTCCTCACATCCCGAGTGTGGTGATGGAGGTGGACCAGGGTCCCCCAGGCGGTTATGCTATGCTTGGCTTCATCTGCGAGTCGCTCACTACTACGAGGATCACGTCGATCCCTCACCTAGTTAGCCAGGCTGCCATGATAACAGCCGGTTTCCAGGGATGGCTACTAGGAAGCCGAGGTGAGGGTCTTGACCAGTATGTTTTGCCTTACCCTGGCTAGCATGTCTGATCAGTACATTTTAATCTTCCTCTCCGCTGACTTGATGTATTCTTTCTGTCATTATCTGGTGGCATTTAGTTTATTCAGAAGAGAATAGTCAGCACCACGTTAAACCATACTAAGACGACTTTTACGACATGTCTGGCAGGTTACAATGATACTGTTCTTTGTCACTGGATTTGGGCCCAGGTAACACATAGGTGTGAGCCCGTTACACTATCACAAGTTATACCTATCAGGCAAAAAGCTTTATCTTATGCATGTTATAAAAAAAAATGGTATACACTTTCATTGTTTAAAACACAATCATTTTGTATTATTATTTTTGAAGTTAAATAGTCATTAATTATGTTGTTATATATATTTAAATATGTGTATACGTTACATAGTTTTATAGTTAAATGTTATATACTTTTATAGTTATATAGTTACATATTGAAATTGTTACATAGGTATACAGTTATATAGTTAAATATTAATAAAGTTGTTTAACTACATATATATATATATATATATATATATATATATATATATATATATATATATATATATATAGTTATAAATAAATCTATTGATAGTTATAATGATGGTGACCAACAGGCTGTTGGTCTAGTCTTGTTTTCGTGTTTTAGTCCATCATGGATTGCGCTAGGTAACGGATTTGACAGGAATTCGCACTTACACGTGTGTCCATAGAAACGTGTTGGGATTTTCCAATTGGATTAATTAGTTGGTTGATTTTTCCCTTCGGTTATTCTGGCACGGTCGTCAGCTATTTGCAATAGTATGTCGGTTACCATATGTCATATTTCCACGGTCCCGTGCACACGGCTGAAAATCACGAGATTGGCTTCCTTCGCTCAGCTTTGTTGTGGCTAACAATGGACTAACACATCGCCTTTGAGAGATTGGTCATCGCTTGGGATGGACAACTAATCACATATTCAGTTATATATGTATATAGTTATATATTCATATAGTTATATGTTTATTCTAGTTACATATTTAAATAGTTATGTAGTTACATATTTATATAGTTGTATAGTGCATATTTATATAGTTATACTCTTATATTAGTAGATTGTATTCATGAGTGCTTCAAACTGGCTGTCCGATTTATTGTTCTTATGAATTCTGAGGAACTTTATGACCGATAGGGAATCTGTAAGGACAACTATCTTGCCTCTGACTCAGTTCTTATTTTCCACGATGACTCTTGCACTTGTTTTTAGTGCATCAGCCTCAGTCTTATTGTTCTTCTTCTTATTCTTCGTCTTCTCTTTATTCTTCTTATTCTTTTTCGTCTTCGGCGTTCGTCATAAAAAAGACGTTGTGACGATGTTTCGTATTGTACAGTGAAACTGCGATATCAGCGCCTTTCGACACTTCCGATTTGAGTTGATTATTCTGAGTGCCAGGTTAGCTTCATCATCGTGCTCCCTTATTGCTTATTGACACTACACGTAGTGCTGCTTGTCCACAGTGCCAAGGTTGGCAGGTGGAATAAGGTCTTGGTCAGCTCTAGTCCGCTGACCCTGATACAAGCAGCCAGCGATGAGTCAGTATGAATGCTGACGGTTCATGTAGCTCGTTGATTGTACACACTCTTACTCTGTCCATTATGAGCATAATTCAGGGTTAAAAAAAAGACTAGGACCAGTATAATCTTTCAAGAATGTCGTAAAATGCGATAAATGAAGGTTGTATATGAGCTAGCAACATCATAATGTAAAACTACTGTTATTTAAACCGCAACTGGAAGTGCTATGATACAGACCTCTTGTAAAGAGTTTTCTGTAGTGGTTGCTCTATAATTCAATTGGAACGAATATGTGAAACAGAAACGAGTGCTTTAGGTAAATATTTAATAAAGAACCATTTCTCATTATGTGCTGAGGGAATCAATGGTTAAACCATTTCTCATTATGTGCTGAGGGAATCAATGGTTAAACCATTTCTCATTATGTGCTGAGGGAATCAATGGTGAAACCATTTCTCATTATGTGCTGATGGAATCAATGGTGAAACCATTTCTCATTATGTGCTGAGGGAATCAACGGTGAAACGATTTCTCATTATGTGCTGAGGGAATCAATGGTGAAACCATTTCTCATTATGTGCTGAGGGAATCAATGGTGAAACCATTTCTCAATATGTGCTGAGGGAATCAATGGTGAAACCATTTCTCATTATGTGCTGAGGGAATCAATGGTGAAACCATTTCTCATTATGTGCTGAGGGAATCAATAGTGAAACCATTTCTCATTATGTGCTGAGGGAATCAATTGTGAAATAATGTGGGGAGGCACATCTACTCGATCACATACAGCGGATGGCTGCTCCTTTTGTCCTATCCTGCTTCGCTTAACTATTGAAACTGCAGACGTGGAAGTGAATAAAGAGCATGAGAGGATTGTCTCGAATAGGTCAGGCACAGAAGATAATTGAAATGGGGTCGCTTATGTTGATCTACTGACCTGTGAGTGGATGGCCGACGGGGAGGGGGAGAGGTCTCAAACGTTAGGGGCTTATGTTGATCTACTGACCTGTGAGTGGATGGCCGACAGGGAGAGGGAAGGGGGGAGAGGTCTCAAACCTTAGGGGCTTATGTTGATCTACTGACCTGTGAGTGTATGGCCGACAGGGAGGTGGGAGGGGGAGAGGTTCCACACGTTAGGAGCTTATGTTGATCTACTGACCTGTGAGTGGATGGCTGACAGGGAGAGGGGAGGGGGGAGAGGTCTCAAACCTTAGGGGCTTATATTGATCTACTGACCTGTGAGTGTATGGTCGACAGGGAGGTGGAAGGGGGAGAGGTTCCAAACCTTAGGGGCTTATTTTGATCTACTGACCTGTTAGTGGATGGCCGACAGGGAGGTAGGAGGGGGAGAGGTCTCAAACGTTAGGGGCTTATGTTGATCTACTGACCTGTGAGTGGATGGCGAACTCGCAGCATTCAAAACTTAAGGGGCTTGTATGGACCTACAGACATGTGACTGGGTAACGGACACGTATCACTCAAAACTACATGGGGTTGTGTGAATCTAATATATTGGTTATGTTGTGGATAACAGTATTAAATGATCTAATATTTTGGTGTGAATATTTGTGTCAGTGGGAACCGGATCAACCAAACATACACACCCTTAACCAGCAGGGACAGATCACCATACTTCGTCTCAGGACGAGACACAACCGACCGAATAAACACTTGTACAATCTTTGACTGTCTACTTCACCCCTGTACACATGTGGACTAAATGGGCAAACTGCTGCGCATGTGTGGAAAGGACTGTCTCATGTCCGACCAATCGAGTAAGATAACCTGATCCAGCTATACAACACTAAACTTCAATCTGTACCTAGTTAAAGAGGAACACACTCAACGGTCGAGTTCATCGGCGCAACATGTGTAAGTAATGAAGATGCAATGACAAGAAGAAGAAGAAGAAGGAGAAGAAAAAGAAGAAGAAGAAAAAAAAAGAAGAAGACGAAGGCGAAGAAGAAGACATAAAGGAGGTACAAGAAGAACAAGAAGGAAACACTGCATTCAATCAATGATGATATTTCAGGTGAAGAATTGGTGATCCACAAATTCCAGAGGACCGAAAACGAGCATGTAGTGTCAGCCAACTACACAAACCATTAACAACACACCCTTCACCATTTGCGTGTCGAGAATTCTCACCTATGGTTTGGTCACATATGGCAGCGATGCCAATACTATATATTATAACGTAATTACTGTAAGCAAGAACAAATTTAGAATTGTTTTTTCTTTCGACCCGTCTCTCCATGAAGACTAAATACCATTAATTCCAAGGCTAACCAGCTTCTACAACTGTAAGCACATGAATTACTAATCACAACACGCATTCTGTTCATTCATTATAAAACTTTACATATCCACGTACACGCAAATACATTCGTAAATACACAACAAACATATATACATACACACACACATACACACACACACACACGCGCACACACACACACTCATATATATATATATATATATATATATATATATATATATATATAGAGAGAGAGCGAGAGAGAGAGAGTTATCTAGAGGTGAGTGAAACGTCGGTTTCACAATCTCAACGCACAGGGGACGATTCTCATATGTCTAGTTTTGCAAAAGACTGAGTTTTTTCTTGGTACAATCTCTTCTCCATGTTAGGAAAGTAATAGCAACCTACCGTACTGTACATCTGCCAAGAAACTTATAACAGCCAAAAATGTTGGTGGTTGTAATAACATTGTTCTGCCGAGCACATGGTTCTTACTTACTTATATATTCACAAATGTGTCCAAAAACTATTTAATTTTTGAGCCAGAGAAATACAATTACTCACCTGGTGGTTTGAAACTCTAACCACCTTCAAATAGTACTCACTCTTGGACTCCACACACAACGCCAGGTGGTCCCGCCAATTGTTGGAATCATTTCAGTGAGTCTTTTTTTTTAAAAATGGATTACATCGGTGACATTGCATTCCGCATAATGTCTTCTCGTGACTAAAATTGGGTTCCCATGAGCACAATTGTCAGCTTGAAGAACAGTTAAAAATCGCAACGAGCAATGTCGGGAGAATAAGGAGGCTTGGTCAACCAGAGGAATGTGGTGTTTAGTCAAGATAGTCTGAATCAGATGTTAAGAATGGGCGAGTGCGTTGTCGTTATGAAGCTGCCAGTTTCCATTTGTCAACAGGTACGGTCGTTTACCCCGAACAACATCACGAAGACGATGGATTCCCTCCAGGTAGTATTATTTGGTAAAGTTTTGAACCTATCGTGCGTACTCGTGTTGCGCAACTCGGCGGGAATCAAAGAAAAAGTTTAACATGACTTTGACATTGCTGCATCGATTTTGGCGATGGCGTCCTAGGATGCGACAATATGCGCTTGACCTGGTCTCGGAAGGTCTTTAGTTAACTCACATCCTTCTTTGATTATAATCGTTATTCCGTTTTTCACTGTTGTCTTCGACACACTTTTTTCACCATACACTGTCTGCATTTTACGATGGATGTCAACTGGTCAACATCCTCCAGCTATTAGAAACTGAATCACCGCTTGCTGATCAATTTGGGACGGATTCTGTATCACACCCGCTTATGATTTCAACGGTCTGCTGAGGAAACTATAAGTCAGAGGATAATGAAATGTTACAAATTTGACGGTTGGTATGTGCTGGTTACGTCTGAAGTGACGTCATCAATCGTCGTACGCAAGTTTACTTGGTGCAGTTAGGTCCAGTTTCGTTTGAGAACGCTTCGTATATATATATTACATTGGTCCAGTGGCAAGACATGTTTAGTGAGACGACTGGAGATAGCACAAGGTTTAGATTGTAAAATATATATTTTCTAGTTTGCTCTTGGAAGGATTTTAATTATTTTCCTATTGTTGTTTTTCCTGTTCAGGGGCTAACAGTCTGCTCTTATTGTTTTTCGGCTGGAAATAGTTTTTTTACACGCTCAATTAATACACAGTGTATTTTCGTCTCCGATAGGACGTGCTCGTTTTGAACATAGACTTTTTCGTTCTTTGGATTGTTGGTTTCTTGAGAGTACATTGAAACATGAAAGCTACTGACAGAATAATTTTGATGCAGCCAAAAGTTAAGATCCAATTAATCTCATTCGGGCAGCTCAAAAGACCATTGATGCCTCTTCCGATGAATAAACACTTGATGTACTGATGGATCATCATTTTAAGCGACTATAAAAGCAGCTGATGATGTTTATACAGAATAACCAAAACATCTGATGATGATCTGATGTTTGAGGCGAGGTTTGCTCCGGCTTTGAAGCTGAAATCACCAAACTTAAAGCCGTCTTGTTCCCATTTATATACGCTTTTAGATGCCTTTCTCTGAGTACATTATCTCCTCCCATGTCGTCAAATTAGCTATGCAGTATATCCCTGAACACTGAAGTACACCTGTCAATGACAAGACTCACAAACTAGCAAAGAAGGGATCAAGACAAGAGCATCATACATCAGCAATTCTATAAACAGCAAAACAGCGCATAAGAACAGCAAACAAGGAAGGATCTTGGCTGAACAGTTGGCCCGTGAGAAACATAGGTATCAATGAAACTCAACACCATTACGATACTCATAAACTGTTTACCCTGAATACATACCTGAATAAATGTTCATGATGAACCTCTGTAGGATAAAGAACCATTGGATACATCACTGAAATACTGTTCATAAAAAAAATCTCTGTCTGATAAAGAACCACAGATGACATTCCTGAATTACTGTTTAGATCCAACATTGGTGAAGTGAAGAACTAGCAGAGATAACAGGCCATTTGACTTCACAGTGTAAAGAGCACACAGATGAATGGTATTTTTTATCTGAGAGATGCAAACAAGTTTTGCATACACTGCTATGTATAAAATGATGATCCGGTATCTATGCACTCGGAACAGAAATACAAGTGCTTTGGCTGGTTTAGTTAATTGCAAAGGCATGGAATCTAATGATTCCTGTAGTTCGCTGGTTGTACACACTGCAGCTCCGATCTCTCCAGCGCTAAATCTTGCTTGATTTACATTTGGCTTTCACCGCTGCAACATGTGGATGAATAATTTATCGATTGTAGTACCTTCATCCAACAGGCGGTCGTTGATCACTTCATACAGTGGTAACCGGACTGAAAAGAATATATAATTCAATCGTTCATTCAATCAGTCAATACCTTGTCAACCCCGTCTCTTCCCCCATTCCCGAGTACAGATCTTAAAGTCTTAAGCAAGTACACACCAAGTCATTAAACGTTGACCTGTCTGTATCTGCTGAGGTTTGTGTGGCTTAAATATTCAACATGATGGAATAACCAATCCTCTTGCCCAACTCTCTTTAATCATCTCTTACCACGTGAATGACAGGTTACAGCGGGACTATTCTTTGCTCACGATTCACACTCCAGTAGCACTCGACTATTTAGCTCAATCAGTTTAGTGGCACTGAAACCAATATGGCTACTGTAACTCTACTAGCATGACCCACGAAAGGGAAGTTCATGGGCATAACAAACTCATCATGAAAAATAATTGGTGCTGAAAACCGCAGCTGCAAATGCTCGACGTATGATTACTGTTTGAAGGCGCAGCTGTAGTTGTGGTCTTATGCTTCACATGGCACGATACGACAAACCATCAATCATTTGCTACTTTTTATATTTTCTTAAAATATTGGGCATCGAAGTTACAGACTCATTAGAGATCTTCCTATTCAATGCAAAATGAACAGTGTACTCAACCTAGTTGACACTCGCTCAAGGGAATAAGAGGGCAAGTTAGTAAATAGGTCACCAATCGCCATTGAAAATAAAATAAACTAGACGAGAAATGAACTTGAAAACCATTTAATATTGCAATTACATTTTACACAATTTCGTAACATAACTTTCACCAGCATTAAGACACTTATTGCATAGCTTTATCTGTGCAAGTACAGGTCCATTTAGTACGTTTTTTGTCCGTCAGTCAGTTGTCTGGATACTCACCGTGAGCAGACATTCCTGAAATGCAATTGATCATGCATTGTGCTGTAGGCTAAACCTAGCGATTGCCCTACTGCAACTGTTACTCTGTCTATCCTTAATTGTCTGTCAGACTGAATCATCTCCCCCACTAGCTGAACATACAAAGCGTGTTCAAATGAAATCAGACCTAACTGCACCAAGTGAATATTTCATTATCTTTGACCATCTAACACGAAGTATGCGACGATTACACTCGCTAATGGAAGTCTGCAGTCTAAATGTGATACCCTTAGTGACATGGCATATTTCAGAGCCATATTGCTCATGTTAGGGTTATAGGACATTAACGTCTGGTCAGGTAAAACATCCTGATCAGACTATGTTAGTCAGGGTAAAGCGAATCAGACAGATGAAGAAGACCCGTCTCACGTCCAAGCAGTCCTTCCCATATTTTGGCATTGTTGGACTGGAGAGTCTGTGGATTTTCTTCCCACCCCAGACGGAAGCCAGAAATGTACAGTCCAGACATTAAGTAATTGAGTTGGTGCATTAGCAACGCTCCAAGTTGCCGAAGCCACGGTAGGGTTCACTGCGCTCATTCCCTGCCACAAACTGTCTACTGGTTAGGCCGAGTTCTCCTAGACTCTAGACCTGTTACCACCACCAATTGTCTACTGGTTAGGCCAAGTTCTCCTAGGTTCTAGACCTGTTACCACCACCAACTGTCTACTGGTTAGGCCGAGTTCTCCTAGGCTCTAGACCTGTTACCACCACCAATTGTCTACTGGTTAGGCTGAGTTCTCCTAGGCTCTAGACCTGTTTCCACCACCAATTGTCTACTGGTTAGGCCGAGTTCTCCTAGACTCTAGACCTGTTACCACCACCAATTGTCTACTAGTTAGGCCGAGCTCTCCTAGACTCTAGACCTGTTACCACCACCAATTGTCTACTAGTTAGGCCGAGTTCTCCTAGACTCTAGACCTGTTACCACCACCAATTGTCTACTAGTTAGGCCGAGTTCTCCTAGACTCTAGACCTGTTACCACCACCAATTGTCTACTAGTTAGGCCGAGTTCTCCTAGACTCTAGACCTGTTACCACCACCAATTGTCTACTAGTTAGGCCGAGTTCTCCTAGACTCTAGACTTGTTACCACCACCAATTGTCTACTGGTTAGGCCGAGTTCTCCTAGGTCCTAGACCTGTTACCACCACCAATTGTCTACTGGTTAGGCCGAGTTCTCCTAGGCTCTAGACCTGTTACCACCACCAATTGTCTACTGGTTAGGCCGAGTTCTCCTAGACTCTAGACCTGTTACCACCACCAATTGTCTACTGGTTAGGCCGAGTTCTCCTAGACTCTAGACCTGTTACCACCACCAATTGTCTACTGGTTAGGCCGAGTTCTCCTAGACTCTAGACCTGTTACCACCACCAATTGTCTACTGGTTAGGCCGAGTTCTCCTAGACACTAGACCTGTTACCACCACCAATTGTCTACTGGTTAGGCCGAGTTCTCCTAGGCTCTAGACCTGTAACCAAAAGTTCCAGACAATTGGATCGTCACGTCCTGAGCCACTGTGCCTTTACGATTTGCCCCGACTGCCATGGTGCCGCGAATGCAGGTTCTCTTGTCCCACGTCTGTTCATCACGATGCTGGTACCTTACAAACCACAGAGTGTATTGTCCAATAGGCGACACAATATATGGCATTGGACCAAAGGACAGGCGCCCATAGGCTTGATAAATAACCAACCAAGCCGTTCTCTATGGAAACGCTATTTCATGGCAGTCTATCTAACGAGGTGTAGATCGACACTGTGATCCCCATAGGGGTGAACTTACTGACCAGCTTTGTATTGTAGTACAGCCTGGTCTACCTTCTAATGTTCGCTTCGGGATGGGAGGAGAATCACTGTAACCCGTTACAAAGCGGAGAACGCTGCTGAGTTCCATATTGTGCTGAGTTGAGCGAAAATCTGACCTTGCTAATTCGAATGTTAACATCATGTGTGTTCCATCTTCAAGGAAGAAAAAGGGCTTGCTCTTGGTGTTACCACGTAGTGTCATGTTAGTGTTCTTTTTACTGTACATCAGATAGCAAAAGCTATTGTTTTCCTGTACATCATATAGCTAAAAGCTATTGTTTTACTATGCATCAGATAGCAAAAAGCTATTGTTTTCCTGTACATCAGATAGCAAAAAGCTATTGTTTTACTGTACATCGGATAGCAAAAAGCTATTGTTTTCCTGTACATCAGATAGCAAAAAAGCTATTGTTTTACTGTACATCGGATAGCAAAAAGCTATTGTTTTCCTGTACATCAGATAGCAAAAAGCTATTGTTTTCCTGTACATCAGATAGCAAAAAGCTATTATTTTCCTGTACATCAGATAGCAAAAAGCTATTGTTTTCCTGTACATCAGATAGCAAAAAGCTATTGTTTTCCTGTACATCAGATAGCAAAAGGCTATTGTTTTACTGTACATTAGATAGCAAAAAGCTATTGTTTTCCTGTACATCAGATAGCAAAAGGCTATTGTTTTCCTGTACAGCAGATAGCAAAAAGCTATTGTTTTCCTGTACATCAGATAGCAAAAAGCTATTGTTTTCCTGTACATCAGATAGCAAAAGGCTATTGTTTTCCTGTACATCAGATAGCAAAAAGCTATTGTTTTTCTGTACATCAGATAGCAAAAGGCTATTGTTTTCCTGTACAGCAGATAGCAAAAAGCTATTGTTTTCCTGTACATCAGATAGCAAAAAGCTATTGTTTTCCTGTACATCAGATAGCAAAAGGCTATTGTTTTCCTGTACATCAGATAGCAAAAAGCTGTTGTTTTCCTGTACATCAGATAGCAAAAAGCTATTGTTTTCCTGTACATCAGATAGCAAAAGGCTATTGTTTTCCTGTACATCAGATAGCAAAAAGCTATTGTTTTCCTGTACATCAGATAGCAAAAGGCTATTGTTTTCCTGTACAGCAGATAGCAAAAAGCTATTGTTTTCCTGTACATCAGATAGCAAAAAGCTATTGTTTTCCTGTACATCAGATAGCAAAAAGCTATTGTTTTCCTGTACATCAGATAGCAAAAGGCTATTGTTTTCCTGTACATCAGATAGCAAAAAGCTATTGTTTTCCTGTACATCAGATAGCAAAAAACTACTGTTTTCCTGTACATCAGATAGCAAAAAACTATTGTGTTTTGCCCAGTAAATGTTAACTAGCTCATGGAATTCTCTTGACTGCTCATAGGCGGCCCCGTATGTGGGCAGTCCCTATTATTCCTGAAAGTGCCGATGATAAAACACGAGAGAGCTCCCGCGTCGGCTCCATAGTTTTCCTGTGACTTCGTTAGGTACCCATTTACAGCTGGGCTGACGGGGAAAAGTGGCCCTACTATGAAAACATCAACATCATGTTCGCTCTGTCAAACCGAGAGCGATGTGTTTGAACATGGTACATTGATATTGTAAACAAAACTCCCAACCCTTAGACCACAATCTTTTCGAAGATCTGAACGCATTACCTAGTGCTCAAAGACCAAGATTCAAACCGTTCGGCCAGCCGCTCCAAAATGGTCTCTACCAAACTACTCTCACCCCACCCACCCCTCCTTTAACAAAAGGAAACAACGAATGAGGCTGAATATTGGGAAGGTGGGTAAGGAGAACAAGTGAAGCTACACAGGATACATCCATGATAACGAAATATAACAACACATGTTAAACTTAACACGCGTGAAAAGGGGAGATTAGAGTGACAAGTTTATTCACCTGGTAAAGAAGAGCTGCACATGAAGACAGCGCTGTTAGAGTCTCATGAAAGGTACTCAAGAGGACGCTACAAGAAAGGAATAAGTAGAGACGGCCCATTGCAACTCATATGGTCCACAGTATATATATATATATAATGGATTAGTATGGTTCAGATACCTGACTAGAACAGAAACAAGAATAAATTATACGTTACAATTAAAGTTAGTAGTATCTTCTTTGCAGAGCATCACTTCTTACAACCGCCCGACCTATTTGTCTTTTATAAGTTTCTTGGCATGTGTGCAGTACGGTAGGTTGCCATTGCTTTCCTTACGTGGATGAGCGAACAAAACACCCTTGCCTGTCAAACTGGAAACAAACGTGATTCGAACAGGGGGCCTTGCGATTGGAAAACTGATGCTTCATCCCTACACCACACAGCCTGTATACGTTACAACTAGAAGGTCTTTTTTATGGACATTTAGCAATATACATAAGAACTAACATATCGTGGAATAAGAGATGAATACATCAAAAATAATATGAACACATAAAAGAGATCTAAAAAGATACTTATCTACACGATCCATTGAGACAGCGGCCATTTTAGCGTTATTGCTCCCTTCCCCGGGCAGTATCTAAACCACATCTATCTATGTTGTTATACACTTTATTTTAATCCATGGTTCCATCGCAGCATCGCCTTATTTTTTTAATGTTCCATAGAGAACCAGAAGGGTTAAGTTTTGTAAGCCAAAAGAGAAATGTGTTGTTGAGATCGCCAGCAACAGCCAGTATGACACACGAAGATCACGCCAACTTGTAAACATCGTCTCCGTCAGGTCTCCTGTTTAATTCTTGAAGTGGCAGAAGGTCTACAATACAGCCGTTAACGCATCAGCGCCTTTTTGTGTGTATTTTAGTTCAAATGTTTTTTTTGTTGCCACCCCCCAAAGCTTGAAATAGTAGGGTATCCTACATCCTACGTCACACATACAAACATTTGTGGTCGCCTTTTACGGCGGGTTTATCTGTGGACCATGAGTCATGATATTGCAAACTTTCCATATATAATTCGAGAGATTTTACGCAGGATAGCAGTAGTTTCAGTTACATTAAACCCTACTTCAACAGACGAGAAATGACATGGCAAGAGCTCACATCTTCGGCATTGTCGTTATTTCAGCGTTAGCATATGGCTGCGAGGTATTGTAACTACGAAAAGCAGGGGCAAGAAAGCTTCGACTTGCTCAATGGGCAATATAGTGAAGAACATTGACAGTTTTTTAACGAGACCGAATTCACAACATAGATATCAGGCGCCAAAACTCATTAGATGGCACCGTTGATACGCATTGTTAATACCATACCGATGGGCAGGGCACATGGTGCGCATACCTCACAACAGGTGGACACGAAAAGTGACGTCTACAACCTCATGGGACCATCCATGGCACGGAGAGATGGCCGAGTAAAGCCAATGGTACAGTATGTCACTGCAAGGCAGAAAACCGTCAAGAATTTAAGCAACAGGCACTTGATATGCCTGCCTGATTGGATACCAATATTAAAGATGACACAATGGGCCTGTACTTCTTCTTTAGCAGGATGTTTTACAATAAACTGGCAACTATTTATACATTTGTCACTGTTTGTCTGTTATGGCTGCAAAATAGTTTATATTTCTGCTTTGAGAAATAAACTTCTTTAGCAGCGTATCTCTTATGTTGGAATAAAGTAAAGGAAAATGAAAGATGAGAAATTGAAATCAGAAAGAGAATGGGGATGACCAAATATGGTTTCATCATCATGAGTCATATAGTGATATTAAAACAAGGTCGTAATAACAGAAACATGAGATAGATGAGGTGTTGTGTGTGCTTGTTTTACCTGTATTGTATAGAAACATGGACAATGAACAAATGATTGGTGACAAGAATTGGTGCCTTTGGAATGTTAATATATTAAAGAATGGGAACATGACATGGAAAGAACAAGAAAACAAATAAGAAAGTCTCAAAGAAATTAGGGATGCAAAGAGAAGAGATGAAGGAAATCGGAGTAAGACAGTTAAGATGTTTGGTAACATCAAAAACATAAGACCTTCCGGAAGGAAGGGAGGTGAGTGAATGGGCCAGAGGACAATAGCGTTGTAAGTGGAAATATAACATCAAAAGTTGGATACATACGGACTAAGATCTCACCTCACGTTAGGGGCAGGTGCAACATACTGGCTAAGATCTCACCTCACGTTAGGGGCAGGTGCAACATACTGGCTAAGGTCTCACCTCACGTTAGGGGCAGGTGCAACCTACTGGCTAAGATCCCAACGTACGTTCGGGTCAGACACAACATACTGGCTAAGATCCCAACGTACGTTCGGGTCAGACACAACATACTGACCCAGACCCCATCTTACCTTACTGTCAAGCACAACAAACTGATCCAGACTCCATCTTACTTTAAGGTGAAACACAACATACTGACGCAGACCCTATCTTACTTTAAGGTCAAGCACAACATACTGACCCAAACCCCATCTTACTTTCGGTTCAGGCGCAATATACTGATCCAGACCCCACTTCACGACCGCAACATCACCTAGAAACACACTGTAATCAACAGCCTGGTCAACAAGGTTTGGCTCAAAATTGTGATCCCCGTAGTAGCAAGCCTAAAAAGAATCACTGAATTGCAATACATCGATAAAGGCACAGGCAGGGTTCTTCAGTACGCTCCAGAATGTAATCATAGCAGTAACAAAACCAATATCAGTGAAAATTCATAAAATGAAAAGAAGAAGTACGAGTACTTTCTAAAACAACATTCTATAGTGTGCAATATCATAAGATAAGGTTGAGAGTCTTCTACTCTATAGGAGTTTGAGATATCACAGCTACAACAATATACATGTTTTGACACAGGGCTCTAAAAAGGAAGCCAAATGTAACTTTGTCATGGTACTTCTGTAGCGAAAAGGAAAGAGAAGATAAGAACAGAAGAGTGCTAGCATGTCGCAGACGTAGAGAAGCCTCACTTTAGATTGAGGACGATCCCGTCATCCCCTGGGGCAAAACAGGAGACGAGATATTGCAAAAAGTACTGCGGTTCTGGTGAGTACTGACAGCTGAGGAGGACAGCGAGTGAGACCGCCAGAGAGACTGAGAGGAGAAGATAGCTGGATCGAAGTTTTTTGGTGCAATTTTGGATACCCATAAAAGCGACGAACAGAATCCTGACGCGTCACTTTCCAAATCTGTTTTTGTTTGTTTGTAACTCTTTCTGCTGTTTTCTGTCTCTCGCTGGAGATGTCCTATAGCGAATAAATTGTTATGTTTCTAAGAATCGACCACAATGTGTGTATACTTATAGGTGCTCAGTGTCTCTAATTCAATGGCGACGGGTGTGGATAATGATGATTCATGCAGCACGTTGGTTCTACACACTTCTACTCAGTTCTATATTGCGCCACAGACCGCTCGAACGTTGTACGATGTCAGATCTGCAGTCTATGAACTGTCGATTGATCTATCACCGTGTTGTCATCTAACAGATGGTAATTGATAGACTTAAAATGTCACTCCTATTACTTTCTAGAGTACCCGTCTTTAGCGCATGTGAAGCCCGGATGTCAGCTCTGCCGGTGTGATGAACTTCTGCATGACCATGCTAGTAGATTCACGCCAGCCGCGCGAGGTTTGATGCCTTTACAGCTACCATGAGAAAACATTTTATGAAATTCAAGAAATATTCAGCAGCCATGACATGATGTCCGCCTCGACAAATTTATCGAGTGCCGTCTCGTTTAACAGATATCGAACGGTGTGGTACATTAATAGTTCTTTTAGCTCACCGGTTGTACACATTCTTGATTTCACCAAAGGAGCACCTCTTTCGTCCCATCTTCATACATCTTTAAAGCACATGCGTACCCTCCTATTACCGGATACCAAAAATGGATTAAAGAATAATAACACTGTAACCTACCAGACATGTTGCAAGCGGCGACTAAGGAGGGTTGGCAATGACGGACTACTCCATCCTTTAGAAACTTTAAGCCCTATCCCGTTTGACGATGCTTCGTGTATTTGTTAGACCCTTACTACAATTGCAGATACAAAAATGTGATTGATTGATTTAAATAATAATCATTGATGTTCTTATCCCTTATGTTAGCTAACACGAAAGCTCTATGTGTAATTTAGAAATGTATTGTGCTCGACACGTTTGAGAGGCCAAACTAACGTCAATGTCAGGTGACATATACTGACCAATACCTCATCTCACATCAAGGTCAGGTGAAACTACCTGACCAAAACCTCACCCCACGTCAAGGTCAGGTGAAACATATTGATCAAGTCCACCGCCCCAAGACCAGGTAAGGTGAGAAATACTGACCAAGCCACCCCCCCCCCCCACCTTAAGACTAGGTAAGGTGAGACATACTGACCAAGACCCCCCCCCCCTCACCTTAAGACCAGGTAAGGTGTGACATAATGATCAAGACCCCCACCTCAAGACCCGGTAAGGTGACACATACTGATCAAGACCCCCACCTTAAGACCAAATAAGGTGAGACATACTGACCAAGACCCCACATTAAAACCAGGTAAGGTGAGACATACTGACCAAGACACCCCCCCCCCCTCCCGTGAAGTCCAGGTAAGGTGAGACAAACAGACTAGACCCCACCTCAAGACCAGGTAAGGTAGACATACTGACCAAGACCCCACCTCAAGATCAGGTAAGGTGAGACATACTGACCAAGACCCCACCTCAAGACTAAATAAGGTGAAACATACTGACCAACCAACACCCCCCCCCCCCCACCTTAAGACCAGGTACGGTGAGACATACTGATCAAGACCCCAACCTCAAGACCCGGTAAATTGACACATACTGATCAAGACCCCCACCTTAAGACCAAATAAGGTGAAACATACTGACCAAGACCCCACCTTAAGACCAGGTAAGGTGAGACATACTGACCAAGACCCCCCCTCCCTCCCGTGAAGTCCAGGTAAGGTGAGACATACTGACCAAGACCCCATATCAAGACCAGGTAAGGTGAGACATACTGACTAGACACCACCTCAAGACTAGGTGAGGTAGACATACTGACCAAGACCCCACCTCAAGATCAGGTAAGGTGAGACATACTGACCAAGACCCCACATCAAGACTAAATGAGGTGAGACATACTGATCAAGACCCCCACCTCAAGACCAGGTAAGGTGAGACATACTGACCAAGACCCCACCCCCCCCCCCCCCTTCCGTGAAGTCCAGGTAAGGTGAGACATACTGATCAAGACCCCCACCTTAAGACCAAATAAGGTGAGACATACTGACCAAGACCCCACCTTAAGACCAGGTAAGGTGAGACATACTGACCAAGACCCCCCCTCCCTCCCGTGAAGTCCAGGTAAGGTGAGACATACTGACCAAGACCCCATATCAAGACCAGGTAAGGTGAGACATACTGACTAGACACCACCTCAAGATTAGGTAAAGTAGACATACTGACCAAGACCCCAGCTCAAGATCAGGTAAGGTGAGACATACTGACCAATACCCCACCTCAAAACTAGGTAAGGTGAGACATACTGACCAAGACCCCACCTCAAGACCAGGTAAGGTTAGACATACGGACAAGATCCCACCTTAAGACCAGGTAATGTTCGACATACGGACAAGATCCAACCTTAAGAACAGGTAAGGTTAGACATACGGATAAGATCCTACCTTAAGACCAGGTAATGTTAGACATACGGACAAGATCCCACCTTAAGAACAGGTAAGGTTAGACATACGGATAAGATCCCACCTTAAGACCAGGTAATGTAAAACATACTGATCAAGACCCCATTTCACATCTTCGTTGTGGTTCCTGGAAATGGATGTGTCACCGCTGTCTGGACAGTGATGTGGATATCAGCACAGTAATCTCCATATTGATGAGCTAACTGATGCAGCTGGAATTGCACTACAGCCAGGAAGACCCTAGTCTAAATTATCATGTACACCTCGAGATGTAAAAAAAGTTACTGCAACCGCTATAAAATAAACCGTCATCAAGTGGGAAACATGCTTTCATTACGAGTATTTTTCAACGAAAACATGATACGTTTACTAGTCCAAAACACAAACCTCGTAAATTATCTATAGCAGTTGTCTCTCCCTGTTCAACATAACTTAATACCACATACATGCTAGTCTGCGTCTTTTTCTGTTATGTTTTTCTCCAGCAGGAGCATAGGGGCACCACTACAGTTCACCTGTTTCAGGGAACCTGCGGTCAAGCATTGTGTATGCTGGTGTATTTATGTTTTAGTAGCATTCTAGTTTACATGGTATGATTGCTAGCCCTAAGCACAACTTTCATCAATCTGCTTATATGCGGATTTATTCTGTTCTAACCAGGAAGGGACCCTGCCATCTGTGTATCACTGATCAATCGATTGTAGCTTCACTGTCTAACAATAAATAACATTTTTTTCTTCATCTTCTACTTCTTCAATTCTAGGTAGTTATTGACAAATTAGTCAGTGACATTACACTTAAGAGCAGGACTCTGTCAAATATGCCAGCAGTCCGCACCAAAAAGGGTAGTGGTACAGTGGGTTCCCTCCCACTGCAACATCCAAGGCAACGAGGAGGCAGACAGACTGGCAAAAGAAGGTGCAAAACTACCACAACCAGATACTAGTATGACATACGAAGAGTCAAAACGGCTTATTAGAGCTAGATACAAGACCAAATGGGAAACCGAACATGCTGGATACACAAAAAACGATGCCTATTACCAGTTGAACAGAAGAGAGCAGGTCGTGGTCTTCAGACTTCGCACTGGCCACAATAGACTGAGGTACCACCTATTCAACAAATTGAAGATAGGTGGCACTGATGAATGCTCGTGTGGTACCGGGAAAATGTCCACTGAGCATTTGCTGCAAAACTGTCCGACATACGAGGATCAGAGAGAGCAGATGTGGCCATCACCAGTGGCAACACTAGACAAGCTCTATGGCAGTGTCGACAACCTCAGGATGACCGCTGCCTTTTTCGAAAAAATAATGGTTACTGTCTGACTGCGTACGATGAAGAAAAAGAAGAAGTCAGTGACATTACACCTCGTCGCATATTTAAGGGCAGCAACACACTCCCTCCACTTCTTAGGTCATTGATCAGTTATTGGTAAAACGGTCAGTGACATCACAACCGGTTGCGTCTATAAGCGCAGCAAGACACTTTCTCTACTTTGATCAGTTATTGGTAAAACGGTCAGTGACATCACAACCGGTTGCGTCTATAAGCGCAGCAAGACACTTTCTCTACTTTGCTCTGTCTGCAGCCATCTTTCGCACAATGACCCAACTCTGATTCACGATTTCCATTTCGGCGTCTACACTTGTTTTACGTCGATCTTTCTTTCGTCTTTCATCCGTGGTTCACACCATGACGAACTTGTCATGGTGTTAGGTTATCGTTTTAGTACATGGCCTAACCAGTTTTACACTACTACAGAAGGACCGGCACCGTCTTGCATGACATGATTTTTATCAGGGAAGTAGTTCGACGTACTCAACTTGCAGACATTGTCTCACCGATTGATCGCCGTCGTCTCTCCCTCTTCAGTCACGTTGCTCGCCTTTCCCAGGAAGTCCCAGCGCATGAGATGGTCCGGCAGGCTGTGAGTTAGGTGAAGAAGCCGTGCTCATCATGGAGACGTCCTTGTTGCCGCCCTCGCAACATCTGGCTAAAATAGATCGCCACCTCCCCAGCAGAACAGCAGGCCGCCTGGGACGCGGCCTTCAGACGTGGTCAAGGGCATCGTTATTCGACTCGACTGGCCCTGGTCGCCGAAGCGTAGTATTGTTATTGAATCAGTTTCAGCGTCAACCGTATATGATGGTATATATAAATATATATCTTCTTGCTTGCTCGGTGAAAGCACTCTCGGTTGATGATGGTGTTTGCCAGAAATTTCTATGAATCTTTCTTAGACATGTTGTGTGGAAAGATGATAACTTGATTTATGTTTTCCTGTTGTTGTCCAATACTCCGAAACCGGACAGAAGCGCAGCTAGTACCCATATACAGAAGCGCAGCCAGTACCCACACAGAAGCGCAGCCAGTACCCACACACAGAAGCGCAGCCAGTACCCACACACAGAAGCGCAGCCAGTACCCATACACAGAAGCGCAGCCAGTACCCATACACAGAAGCGCAGCCAGTACCCACACACAGAAGCGCATCCAGTACCCATACACAGAAGCGCAGCCAGTACCCACACACAGAAGCGCAGCCAGTACCCACACACAGAAGCACATCCAGTACCCACACAGAGAAGCACATCCAGTACCCACACACAGAAGCACATCCAGTACCCACACACAGAAGCACAGCCAGTACCCAGCCAGTACCCACACACATAAGCACAGCCAGTACCCACACATAAGCACAGCCAGTACCCAACTCTTGTATAGCCTTAGTTTGGTGCGTGTGCTGAACTGTAAAAACCACCATAAGTTGTCCAACATAGCAACGGCTATTCCGGCTTTATTAATTTTGTTTTGGATGTCTTTGTCAGTTCTGCAGCCTGGTGTAACAGTCATTCAGACGTACGTAAATGTGTCCGCCGTGCTTATTTATTCCTTTCCTATATTATTAGATATGTGATTTAGTATTTTTCGTGTAATGACGTCTACCTTCTTGATATTAATATTCAGTCCTCTGGTTGGTTTTATAAATGAAGTAGGTAAAGACTAAATTAGCCATGTCTGATTTCACCAACACCAAAGTAACATCTTAAGATCAGGTTTACTCTTGTGTGCGCCCTAAAAAGGACGTTAAGTGGCGGGTTGTCGTAGATTTCCTCACATCCCGAGCGTGCTGCTCAAGGTGGATCAGGGTCCTCCAGGTGGTTATGCTATGCTTGGCTTGATCTGCGTGTCGCTCACTACTATGGGCATCACGTCGAACCTCAGCTTGTTAGCCAGACTGTTGTCCCCGAGAACAGTCCGTTTCCAGGACGACCAACTATAAGGTTAGGTGAGGGTATTGGCCAGTATATTTCTCTTGACTCTGGCTAGCATTGTATGATCAGTATGTTTTGCCTGACCAGACGTTAGCCTCATCGTCTCTAAGCTCAGTGTAAAATCAATTATGTTAAATGGCTCTAACAAATGAAGAACAATAACATCGATAACAGAAAAGGTACAATCTTTTTATAAATGGATGAATGTACAGACTATAAAGTTTGTAATGGTCTGAAACGGCCACTAAAGGGAAACTTTAGGAAAGACCTAGACAGATATCAGTGACGCGAGGAGTAGACACCAGCGTTGAAAAGGAAACTCATTAAGGAAAGCAGCTGATATCATTAAAGGAGAGACTCTGTTGTGGAATTCCCAGGCAAGAGAAACAGAGGCAGAGTGAAGCATTCAGGCGAAGAGAACTCGAGAAAAAAGGTGAAGGAATCCGGAAAGATATGACATAACTGGGATGGAGGACCAAGTACAGCATGACTTTATTGACGACATGTGCTGCACGTAGCGATGACAGGTTTTGAATGACTGATTGATTGATTGATTGCCTGTTTGATTATTCCAGCTATTAGTGCTTTCGAAAATAGCGTATCAACTCTTTCATTGCCGTAAACTTTTAAGAAAGTCTTGGTAGTACGACAACGCGCACATAAACTAAATTGTGAAAACATGACAGATTAGGAAATTTGGACTAGTTCAACTTTTTACCTCTTGTTTCTCTTGATTGTTATCTGCATCTTCCTCTTATATGTCGTTAATGTCCCCACTATTCAGCTATTGAAAGTTGTGGACTCTTCAACGACACACAATCGAACCTGCGGTGGTGCCGGTAATGGCTGCCAACTCAAACCGTATAGTAATCACATCTTATGATCTTACCATTTTTGAGATCATCATCATCATCATTTAGCGTCGTTTCTCTCGACTGTCATTAGTTTCTTGGTATTTTACATCCAGTAGTTTGCCATTGCTTTCTGAACGTTGTTCTGGCCGCTTACCAACTATGGTCTCTGGTGCGCCCTTGGCTCGATACCAGGCGTTTCCAGCTCCCGCTTTTAGAGTCGTTGTCGCACAGGTCGATCTTCCGCCTCTTCCACCAGCAGCTGTGTGTACTTCTCAGGGGTGGACTCCCCTTCTTGTCGTTTCACTCACGTAGTTTAGCCGGCAAGCAAGAGCCGTTGCCCGGGGGGTGGTGCTGTCGTATACAGGCAAACTCTAGGAGCCATACGTGAGCTAGACAGAAGTGGGGGAACCAGATAGGAACCTGGCCATCAAGGATGTGGCTGCCTCTCACCGTGAGGTACTATCCCTTACACACTTCTGTCCTATCCCCCTTTGAGATCATGGTTTGTTTAAATCTTGCTTGATTCGAACTTCACTATTTTGTGATTCCATTTCCTTGTTTCTTGAGACATGGACGCCTTACTCCTCTGCTGCAGCGTCACCTCACAGTTTCTAAATCAGCAGGTTATGAGAGGACCATGCTGTCACTTTGTTTTTGTGAGAGATCCTCCAGAATCACATTTCAAGGGGCATACAAAAAGACGTAGCTGTGAATCACTTCCGCTATGATCTTTTTTATCATATGATGTTTCTTTTAATTGTATACAACTTGTTTTAATATACCATTTTAAAACTAGAGCTATTCTGGTGTTGTTGTTGTTTTTTTTTTTGGGGTGTTTGCCTTATTTCACTCTTCACCAAGACGGTGTGCGTTGCACTATGTTCTAATTTTCCTCCTATCGGTCCCGTGCATCCGACTTCGGTATTCGTTTTATGTAAGGGTCTGCTTCCACCTGTATTTTCTAAGTGATTGTTTCCCCAGGGTAACGGCTGGTGCTGTGATTGGGGAGCGAACTCAGCACATTCATATTGTGAGCCGTGTCACTTAACTCCCCCCATCCCCCCCCCCCCCCCCACCCCCGTCCCCAGCTGGTGTTTTAACTGCCATATTCATTTTCATCCGCTCAAACCACATAAGGCTGACTTAATTTACTACCAGGTACGCACACGAGTGACACATTTGTTGACCAGTCGTATTAGGTAAACGTAGCTTTCTGGTCGGTCCATTGTGTTTAAGTATAGGTCGATCCGATACTGGAATTAGCTTACTGTACTCTCATTCAACATTTTTCCCATTGCTGGGGTAGTCGAGAGGTTTTGAAGACTGAAGACTACAGGCCGCTTTGCCACTCCTGTAGCCACGTCGTGTGCTGGATATGTTTGTTTATTTCACCCCCAACAGAAAAACAACATATTCCATACCGGGGATTCGAACCGCTGCCCTCCTTGTTGACAGGCAAGTCTCTAAACCATTCGGCCACGCGCTCATCACTTAGCTTACACTAGCTAGCATACATAAACGCATGATTCCAGTAAGTTACAGTATGGTTTTATAGCAACGGTTTTCATGTGATGAGGTTGCCATGCCAGATTTGAAACAGAAGCCCTATTAAGTTCTCCGTTCGAAACACTCTGGTCTAATAGGTAGATATTTATTTAAAAAATAATACTGAAGAAGTACTTGAGAAAAGAAAATACTATGACGACAAAAATAAAAAAAGAACACAAACATATAGAAGATGTGAGAGAAAGAGAAAAAGACAAAGAGAAGAATTAATTGTAAACGAAAATGTAAAAGACAAACAGTCTTAATTTCTATAAACGGATTCCAAAACAATAACGAATTTAAATATACACGCAGTGAAAGAAATGAAACGATAAACAGTGATACGGGACACAGACTAAGAAATAAAGCGAAAGAAAAAATA
Organism: Ariolimax columbianus; assembly: GCA_036924085.1. NCBI lineage: Eukaryota > Metazoa > Mollusca > Gastropoda > Stylommatophora > Arionidae > Ariolimax > Ariolimax columbianus. Next base: position 97,955,941 of record JAVGWX010000004.1, on the reverse strand, counting down.
TTATGCTGTAATAAAGGAAACAAAGACACTCACAACATGATGAAAAATTATACAAGACTAACTTAAAAAATGACAAGGCGATGAAGCTGAGAAGGAAGAAATAAAGTAATATAAAAATACATATTTATTGAGGACCAAGAAAAAAACTTGGATTATCTGGTGTTAAAAAAAAACTCCACACCGACACTTATTAGCAATAACAACAGACACACGAAAAAAGTTTTCAACTCCACACGACATTCCATAAGATAAATGGAAAGATGATATGAGATGATGAAATACAGAAGACGAATAAGAAGAAAATAGGCACTCTACAAGTAGACACATGTAGAAAACACAAATATAGATTGTTATAAAAGAAAATGTCCGAGGAATGAACTGACAACGTAAAGGTCAAATAAGAAGAGGTGAAAGAACGTAAACAGGTAAAACTAGAGCTTAGAAAATACATCGATAAAGAAGACGATTAAAGTAGAACGACATTCAAGAATTTGAAGAACAAATGGATGCACAAAAATGAAGGAAATGCGGAAATGTATTGGTACATAATAACATATATATATATATATATGTTCAGGAAAAAGAAAAAAATTTACAAAAGCAAACGTAGATTAAAAAACATTCGTAGATTAACAAATAAAAACCCACAGTAGGAGTGGTATAAAACGTAAGAGTTTACGTAAACGAAAAAAAAAGTCAAAAAGAATCGAAAATTGCAGGAGCAATAGAAAGCAGATTAAAACTAAGAAGGAAACGACAAAAGGGACAAAGATGAAGAAGAATAAAACATAGGAGACGCAGATGAAAAATAAAATAAAAACAGACGCAGCTGAAAATGAAAAACATAGAAGTCTTAAGAGATGATGAAGAAAAAAATATAGGAGTCGTAGGTGAAAAAAACAACTATGGAGACTCAAAAGATGATGAAGAAAAAATACAGGAGTCGTAGATGAAGAAAAACAAAGGAGACCTAGATTACAAAGAAAAAGACAAATTAGTTGGCAATGAAAAAAAGTAAGAGATAACTGAGACACAGAAAATGTATGGACCTATATAAACAGGTCCCAAAAGCAAGCACGAATATGACTATACGGGTACGTCTGAAAGAACTCGTTTTAATCCCCATTACAGGGCTGGCAGCTCTTAAAATCTTTGACACGGTCTTAAAAGGCCGAGGATTACTGTGGGGAATTGGTGTCGGCGATGGTACCAATGGTGTTGGTGGATTGTGGTTGTGGTAGGATGGTAGAATGGTAAAGTGGTTGTTGGGGACGAGGATGGTTCGGTTGACAGATGAGGAAGAAGTGGGTGGGACTGTTTAAGGAGAGATTGTACTTCGATAAATGGTTTATGGTGGATGGAGAGAGGAAGGGACCATGCAAACAAACACGTTGGATGGAAGAGGTAGCCAGAGGAGTCATGGGAGATAGGCAGAGAAGACGGGAGGTAGATAAACAGTCATACAGAGAGTAGAATGTTTCCTATTTCGAGTAGAAGATTCTTCATCATGATAATGCACATTCTACGATTCACACAGACCAAAACAGATGAATGTGGAATAGCGGTTTTGGTTTAAAAGAAAGCAATAGAAACAGCACATAAATGATACAGGAAACTATATACAGAGCAATACAATAGGGACAATCTTACATTTATGGGAGTGAAAGTCCTACTATTATACTATATACGTATATTGTCTTCCGCCCGTTTCATCCGAAATGAAGCATAAGGCGACCACTACAGCTGCTCCTTTACAGAAAGTGTATTAAAGTATTTACGCACGTTCTAGCAGTTGTAGTTTTTACAGCATTTTATTTTACAAGATGAGGTTGCTGAACACATAAACAACCCTCTTTTATCGTGTATTACGACATGCTCGAAAGCTAAATAAATGAGTGATTTAGCATATATTTATACTAACATAAATCTGTCTTTACATAAATCTGTCGTTACATAAATATATGGAAAGACAACTTTGTCATTACATACATTTATGCCGGCACAAATTTGACGTTACATAAATCTGTCTTTACATAAATATTTCGTTACTTAGATCTGAAGTAACATAAATCTTTTGTTACGTTGTTTCGAATACCCACAATGAGTTGGTTTACTATTCTGTGCGCCCTGAAAAGTACGTTGAGTGGTGGGTTGCAGTGGCTATCCTCAAATCCCGAGCGTGCTGATGAAGGTGGACCGGGTGGTTGTGCTATGCTTGTCTTCATCTGGGTGTAGCTCACTACTACCGGGATCACGTCGATCCGTCACCTTGTTAGCTAGGCTACAATGAAAACAACCCTTTTCCAAGAAGTGCTACTAGGTGTGAATGTGAGAGTCTTGTCCAGTGTGTTTTGCTGAACCCGACTAACATGTCTGATCAGTATATTTTGTCTGAACCCGACTAATATGTCTGATCAGTATATTTTGTCTGAACCCGACTAATATGTCTGATCAGTATATTTTGTCTGAACCCGACTAACATGTCTGATCAGTATATTTTGTCTGAACCCGACTAACATGTCTGATCAGTATATTTTGTCTGAACCCGACTAACATGTCTGATCAGTATATTTTGTCTGAACCCGACTAACATGTCTGATCAGTATATTTTGTCTGAACCCGACTAACATGTCTGATCAGTATATTTTGTCTGAACCCGACTAACATGTCTGATCAGTATATTTTGTCTGAACCCGACTAACATGTCTGATCAGTATATTTTGTCTGAACCCGACTAACATGTCTGATCAGTATATTTTGTCTGAACCCGACTAACATGTCTGATCAGTATATTTTGTCCGAACCCGACTAACATGTCTGATCAGTTTATTTTGTCTGAACCCGACTAACATGTCGGATCAGTATATTTTGTCTGAACCCGACTAACATGTCTGATCAGTATAGTTTGTGTGAACCCTACTAACATGCCTGATCAGTATATTTTGCCAGGCCAGACGTTAGTCTACCTTCCCATATCCAATGTTCCAAAAGTGTGTCTTTACATAAATCTATTGTTACATAAATCTGTGCTAACACAAATCGATCGTTGCATAAATATGTGGTAACATAACTCTGTCGTTACAAAAATACGTGCGGGACAAACCTGTCGTTATATAAATATGCTGTTACATAAATCTGTTTTAACATAAATCTGTCGTTACATAAATATGTTATCTGTCGTTATAAAAATATATTGTTACGAAAATCTGTCTTTACATAAATCTGAGGTAACACAAATCTTTTGGAACACACATTTATTGTGACAAAAATATGTGCTAACACAAATTTATAGCTACATAAATCTGTTCTAACAGAAATCTGTAGTTAGATGAATCTGGGGTAACACAGATTTGTTGTTAAATAAATCTGTTGTAACATATACCTGTCATAACATAAATCTTTTGCAACATAGATATTTCATAACATGCATCTATCTTAACAAAGACCTTTCGTAATATATATATATATACATCTGTCAAAACATAAATTTTTCGTTACACAAATCTATAGTAACACAACTCTGTGGCAACACAAATCTATTTTAACATAACGCTGTTGCAAAACAAATCTATAGTAACACAAATCTATAGTAACACAACTCTGTCGCAACACAAACCAATAGTAACACTTATCTATAGTAACATAATTCTATAGTAACACAAATCTATAGTAACACAAATCTATAGTAACACAAATCTATAGTAACACAACCCTGTCGTAGCACAAGTATATTTCGGAGCCAGAATGTAATGGTATGACACATTGATGCTGCTGTAAAGGATACAGTTTTAGATAGTGAATTGTTTGTGAAGTGATGTGACCAATTGTCACGCTATTTTGCTTTCCTGGAAACTAAGCTCCAGTTACCAATTCATAACTGGATAGATTTGAGCGCAACTCAATCAGGATATTTTTGCAGGGATTGGCAAGAGTGCTAACTGCTCTACAACTTTGAAACAGGTGCATCTGTTAGTGATATAGGCGCACAGGGAAATATTGTCCCTAGTTCTTCTTCTATTTCTTCTTCTTCTTCTTCTTCTTCTTCTTCTTCTTTTTCTTCTTCTTCTTCTTCCTCTACTTTATCTTCCTCTTCTTCTTTTTCTTCTTCTTTCTTCTTCTTCTTCTTCTTCTTTCTCTTCTTCCTCGTCTTCTTCTTCTTCTACTTCATCTTCCTCTTCTCTTCTTATTTCTTCTCCTTCTTCTTCATCTTCTTTTCTTCTTCTTTTTCTTCTTCTTCTTCTTCTTTTCATTTTCTCCATCTTCTGAGCAAAGATTTATAATTTATGTAGCTGATTGCTGATTAAATCAATCCCATTAAAAACATTTTTACTGATTGATGACTAATTCAAACCGATTTATTTATTCTCTTACTGACTGATCATTAATTCATATTCAAAACTGTTTGACTGACTGATGATTAATGTATATTCAAAACTGTTTGACTGACTGATGATTAATTCATATTCAAAACTGTTTGACTGACTGATCATTAATTCAAAGAAATTGTAATACTACTTTACTGACTGATTCTTAATTCTAACTGATTTATAAACTCCTTTATTGATATGATTAATTCAAACCGATTTATAAACTACTTTACTGGCATGATTAATTCATACAGATTTATTTACTATTTTACTGACTGATAATTAGTTCAAACAGATTTATTTATTGATTTACTTATTGATTTACTTATTGATTTATGATTCAGTCATCCTTATTGTTCCCTGTTAGGCATACCGTTTCCGACAACAACTGTTTAGTTTACAGTTTGCATGTATCCGAGAATTAGCAGCAGGAGTTTCACTGCAACGGTTTTCCATGATGAGGCTGCACACACATGTCTCTTGAGTCGACTTTTACTTATGTTTGAAATGTTTCATTTTCCATAGTCTTAGCACACCGGGTACCAGATTGCCGAACTCGTTTATTGAAGTATCATTTTTAGCCTCTTAATGCTGGTTTATAAGACTCTGCAGTGTATGTATACAACCAGTTTAATTTAGTTTTCCTTGCTCTTCAAACTGTTATTGAATGCATTAATTGACCCTACCTCCACTACTTCACGTGGCAATGCATTCCAAGCGTCGACTCCTCTCTGACTAAAAAAAAATATTTCCTAATATCTAATCTGGACCTTTCTTTAGTTAATTTGTAGCTATGCCCTCTTGTTCTTGTGAGTAGTTGTATTTTGAAGAAAAAAAATTGTTATAGTCTAATTTATCCATTCCTCTGATCACCTTATAAACCTGTATTAATTCACCTCGAATTCTTCTCATTTCTTAACACCATAGGCCAGTTTTTCGAGTCTTTCCTCACAACTTTGTCGCTTCTTTTTGTATCCTTTCCAGCATGTTTATGTCTTCTCTACGATAAGGGCTCCACACCTTTACACACTACTCCAGTCTAGGTCTAACTAACGCTTCAAACCGTTTGACAATCACTTCCTTGCTCCTATGTTTAATATTTCTTTTTATCATACCTAACATTGACTTTGCCTTTTTTACTGCTACCTGGACATGCTCACTTACTTTACCTGTATGCTCTATTATAACACCTAGGACTCTTTCCTTTTCTATCTAATATTGTTCACTCTCATTTTGTAATCATGTTCCATATTGGATATACCTATGTGAATGACTTTACATGTTAGTTAGTTTAGTTTTCTTTCCACTTGTGCCGTGTAGCGGCGTGGGGAGCTTGAGTCGTCTATCCTGCGCCAAGTGCGTTGCGTCGATCAATGTGAGCCCTTGTCGTTGCACAATCACTTTAATGTCATTTTGAAACCAATAATAGACTGTACATGTATCTACAGTTTCCAGGTATCTTTGAAAAACAGTAGGCTACTCCACACTCGAACAGCGCTAATGTACAACCGATGAATGAGAGTTTGGGGCTGCAGATGCAGTGAGTGAGTGACCCCGCTGCTCATAGCTGACTGCTTATGTCATGGTCAACAAACCACAGTTTTCCAAGACCTTATACTGCGCTAAGCGGTAGACCTGGAAGCAGCCTGTATCTGTACATCTTGGCTGAGAGGATAGATCAAAGAGGGAAGAAAAACCATGTCCCCAAAAATATAACGTTATAAAACCAGATGCGTTGGAGAGACTTAGATGTCGTAGCCTCGCTGTGAAATACCACACAAGGTAGCATGCTAGCAAAGCGTCTTGTCATGGCAAAGCACGAAGAAGAAGGGGGTCTTGTACTTTGGAGAAATTAAATCATAATGCCTATTAGCCTCATAGGACATGCTCTGAGTGTGACTGATGACATATTCCAGACAGAATCAACTTGTAAAGCGAAACGGGCCAAACAGCTCCACGTAAAACAAATGCGAACTGCACGACTTCAACAGTTCGAGAATTTCTTAGTCAGTGAAGACACCATTAATAGTAGATCAATATTGCTGTCATCGAATAATGAAAAAAACATTAATGTCATCGGAAAATGAAATCAATATTAATATCATGGAACAATGAAGTCAATGTTTATGTCATGGAACAATGAAGTCAATGTTAACATTATCAGACAATGAAGTCAATGTTAATGTCATGGAACAATGAAGTCAATGTTAATGTTATTAGAAAATGAAGTCAATGTTAATGTCATGGAACAATGAAATGAATGTTAATGTTATCAGACAATGAAGTCAATGTTAATGTTATCAGACAATGAAGTCAATGTTAATGTCATGGAACAATGAAGTCAATGTTAATATTATTAGACAATGAAGTCAATGTTAATGTTATCAGGTAATGAAGTCAATGTTAATGTCATGGAACAATGAAGTCAATGTTAATGTCATGGAACAATGAAGTCAATGTTAATATTATCAGACAATGAAGTCAATGTTAATGTCATGGAACAATGAAGTCAATGTTAATGTTATTAGAAAATGAAGTCAATGTTAATGTCATGGAACAATGAAATGAATGTTAATGTTATCAGACAATGAAGTCAATGTTAATGTTATCAGACAATGAAGTCAATGTTAATGTTATCAGGTAATGAAGTCAATGTTAATGTCATGGAACAATGAAGTCAATGTTAATGTCATGGAACAATGAAGTCAATGTTAATGTTATTAGACAATGAAGTCAATGTTGATGTCATGGAACAATGAAGTCAGTATTAATGTCATCGGGCAATGAAGTCAATATTAATGTCATTGGATAATGAAGTCAATGTTGATGTCATGGGGGAATGAAATCAATATTTGTGACAATGGTGGAATCATTTTTGATATTCGGGTTTCTGACAACATGGACATGCTTTCAAATGTTCAGTTAAGCTTAGGTGTTTTTAGCTTAGGTGTTTTTAGCTTAGGTGTTTTTAACTTAGGTGTTTTTTTCCTTTCGCAAGTCTTCAACAAAGATATGCCATGCCGTTCTTCTATCGGGAGCATCGAATCCAGCTCAATCCTCGACTTTCCTGTACGCTTTTTCTCCAGTTGTCTTCTCTTTGTGTATTTGTTTCTCTCCATCTTTTCTTAGTAAAATATATACTAAAAACATACCAACGAAATAAAGGTCAAGCGATAAGAATAAGATAGGGAAATACATTATGATTAGTTATTATGCAACATGATATATTCGTCGGTGTATACGCACGGACCAAGAGAAGAACAAAGAATTGACACTTGTAATCTACCAAGCGTGTCATAAAGGTCGACTAAGAAAGGTTGGGCATGGGGCTGGCTAAACGTTCTTGTAGAAACTATAAGCCACACAAACTTCAACTGATATAGACAGGTCAATATTTGTTGACTTTCAATGCATTTGTTGAAAACTTATGCTCCAAAGGGAGCTAAAAACGCTTTGAACTGAATGAATGTACATCGATTTTATACACGATCAAGCGTATATAAATACATATATTACCATTACCCAAACACGCGTGTAGATACTGACCATAAAGCTGTAATGATGACTTTACGAACAAGATGTCAAGCGAAGACAAAATAGGTCAGCAAACAGTAAGGGAAACAAGTTTCAAAGATGCAAATAAATCAAGACACAACAGGACTACATAAAGAAAGCACATGCAGGTTCTGCAAACAATACAACATAAACACAGACACTTACAGAAGAATGGGCGTTGTTCAAAAGTCCTATCTCTGAAACAGCGAAAGCAATACGTGGAACTTTAAAGTCAAGAGGTCCTAAATCGAAAATTACATTATGATAGAATGATGAAAACAGCAATTAAAGGGGAAACAAACAAATACAAAATTGTGTTATGAGCAAAACAACGACAGACTAAACTGAATTTAAGTTGGCAAGAAAAGCCCTAAATAGCGTAATTCAAGAGGAGAAAGCACGATAATGGAAAGAGTACGGAGAAAATATAAACTCAGGCCATGAAATATCATTATGAAACTTCTATAAACAAATTACAAAAATGAGACACAGAGAAGAGTGTTATGACCCAATAGAAATCATAAGTCATGGAAAGAGAAATGATATACACCACAAAATAAAGATCATGGAATGATGACAACAATATTTTGAAGAGCTACTAAATAATAGAGGAATAAAGGGAGTACCAGATATAACCAAAGAGATCACTGCAGAGCTAGAACCGGATATTACTAAATCAGAGATACAGAAAGCTATACAAGTAGCACCATCAATCAAGTCACCAGGGCCGGATAACATCTCTGCCGAACTAATCAAGACAACAAAAGAAGTAGGGATAACTGCACAGATTAAATTAGCTTGTATGGATTAAACAAGAAAGACTAGAAGACTGGAGAAGTGTAACAATACTCTCTAGATGGGAAAAAAGAGCAACAAAAAACACTAACATGTATAGAGAAATATCATTACTTAGCCATACTGGAAAAATATTCTGTAAAATACTGAAAAAAGACTACACCCATTCATAGAACCGCAGCAGCTTAGCGAAGCACAGAAGGGATGTAAGAACAACAAGAGCTGTACAGATGCAATCTTCGCACTCAGACAACTAGAAAACAATAGAGTGCGATCAGACACTATACGTTACTTTCGTAGACCAAGAGAAGGCATTCGATCGAGTGAATAGATGCCAGCTGTGGACAGCATTAGAACGGGGTGGAGTAAATAACCATTTGACCAACCTATTTAAAAGTCTTTACGTAATTAACCAAACTCACAGTAAGAACAACCCCTGGATATTCTGGAAAAGTGTCATATTATCTCTGGTGTATGGCAAGGTTGAGTACTTTCCACTTTACTGTTTATGACATATAGAAGAAATATGAAAACAAATACAACCCAACATTAGTGAGGGAAAGAACCTCAGATGTGAACTTAAATGAACTTCTTTTTGCTGATGACTAAGCCCTAATATCAACCTCAGAAAAAACAACTGCAGAAACATATTAACAACCTTAATGAGGTCTATACGGATTACAACATGAAAATCAACGTAGAGAAATCCAAAGTTTTTACGATTGCAAAACAAGAAATAGAAACAACAATATTCATACAAAACCAACAAGTAAAGCAGGTAACACATTTTACGTACATAATCTCAGCAGGTGGAAAAGGTGACACCGAAATCCAAAATAGATTTAATAGAGCAAGTCAAATCATTGTAAAAAAAGTGACAATTGATACAAACAGAACGCTGTACAATCCATTATTTCTACCCACATTGTGCTCTTAGTGCCAAAATCGGACAATAACAAATAAAGATAAAAGAAACATCGTAACACCAGAGATGAAATGACGCGTAGAATGTTTGGAATAATGAGAATGGATGGAATCAGAAACGAAGATATTAGGAAACAAGTAGGTACAACACCAGTGCTAGACTTCACCAAGAGACGGCAAAGCGAATCGTTCGGCCATGTGACACGTCAAACACCAGATAGCATCCCGTTGAAAGATATACTAAACACATACAATGGATACACGGCCAAGGGCCGACCACGCAATAGACGGGATAGCAAAAATAACGGAAGCAGTAAAGTTTCACCGAGCACGAAGCGCATGCTATTGCCTGGGAAAAAAAACCGCTTCATAACCGGACGCTGACAAGCACAAACAGGAGGACAACAAGTGAATAGCAGAAGATATATATATTTATATAAATATATATATATATATATATATATATATATATATATATATATATATATGATATGATATGATTTGTTATCCGACAACATATGCACAAGACAACATATATTTTTCATTCAAGATCCTCTGTATACATCTTGAAAACGACCTCATGTCATGTACACGACACCTCATATGTCCTATAACTGACGTCATATACGGGATTTATATCTTATTAACAACCCCAAATATCTGTAATATAAACAACCCCATATCTATCTTATAAATGACTCCCTTATACGCGTATATCTTATAACGCTCTCCATGCTAAGTCTACCGTACAACTGATTCTGAACCTCCACAGAAGATACAAGTTCCGGTAACAACAAAACCAGCAACTATTATCATGAGTTTCTATCTATTCATTACCAAGATAATTCATAGGGCTGTGGAATAAAGGTCGCTGCCATTGCAGTCGCCAAGCAGTGCATACGCTTGGATGTTATTTATCTCTGATATGAAAACAATATATACATTCTGGAAGTTTTCAACGCTTATTTTGGTCAGAAAACCGCTATCCCGCCTCTACCGTCTATTCCCCAAATCAAAATAAAAGCATTAACTGTATGCCACCTCATCTCCTTGCACAAACACCTCCACAAGTTGTCACTCTCATCTAGAAAGCTTGTCCGCCAGTCTCCAAGAGTTATCCGTCCCATCTCCAACCAGAAAGAAGGCTGGTTGTCCAAAAAGAGGCAAAATGAAACGGAGGGGGGGGGGGAATAAATGCCGCGTCCTCCGCCTAGTTTCATATGCAGAAAACGTTCGCACCATCAGGGTGACTGATCAATAGCGTATCGGTCTAGACCATACGGCAGTAGTCCCATGGTGGCGGCCATTTCCCGGATTAGACATTCTTGGTCTCCCTCCTCAGGCTGTATCCATTATTGCTTGAGATGTCCATCACGGAGAGTCGACAGACGCTGCCATCATTCGTTCCCTGGCGCATTTCAGCATGTTGAGAGTTGTTCCAGAATTATGTTGTTAAGTTTTGTTTAGGATTCTGAGATTAATATCACTTTGGGGTAATGTCATCAGAGATATTGGGCCATGTCATCTGAGGTATGGGGAAATGTTAGTAGATGTATGGAATCATATATCTTATACACATATTTCATCCTGTATATATATATATATATATATATATATATATATATATATATATATATATATATATATATATATATATATATTTAGGGGATTGCGTGGTTAAGTGGTTAAGTCAACGGCCTTGTGAGCAGGTCGTGTTGGGGAGTCCCCTGCATCTCCTAGCCACCCCCTAGTCGTCTTGTCCTTGACTAGGATCGAGAGGCTCGATACGAGAGAGTGAGGATACAAAGTAATCCTTACTAAAAATAGCGCTAGCAAAATAAATTATTTAAAAGTTATTATCGTTTGCGATAGACGGCGACCTTTGCCTTGTTGATATATATATATCCCCACCTTTCTTCCTCGCAAACCTCCGTGCAAACACGCTGTTTTCATGGCAGACTGGCTAGTGAGCAACACATATATGAAAGCAAGCACAGCTTAGCCGCATAGGAGACCCCAGCACACTCAGTATGTGAGGAAAGCTACTACAACCCAGCATTTAACGCCTTTTTTTCAGACGCGTGTTAAAGCATTCTACGTGTGCAAGCAAAGAAGAACTCTTACGATTTACTAGTATGACTGGGTCTGAAACGATGAAGTCACCCGAAGGACAGGCCTCGGGATCACATTGACTCTGCTAAACCGTCTCTGTTTTATCGTATTTGGAGATGTTGCCCGCCTTGCCCAGAATGTTTCATCCCGCCAGCTCTTATTGCAAGCCGTTGGTAACAAGAATATGAAGCGACCCTTTCCATCATGACCTCGCCTCCAATGGCTGTTCACACGGTTAGGTCAAATCGGAAAGAAATCATCCTCATTGCATGAGTCCTGGACGTGCTCATGGACGGATGACGTTACGAACCCTTATAATACAAGCCTAATTACCTACCTACCTACTTACCTACCTACCGACTTACCTACTTACCTACTTACCTACTTACCTACCTACCTAGAAGTCTTTTGCTGTTCATTCCAATGACATGTCCGATGTACGCCGAACGATGTATCCTATAATAATGAAAACATTTTGCTGCTTGGTCTTTAATCATATTTATTTGTTTGTCTTCAATTGGTTCCAGCCAATTTTTACTAATTTTGCAAGACATTTTTGTTTTCAAATACAAGCAGCCTATTTTCAAGAGAATTGACCATTTTCCAAAATTTACATTCTTATTTGGTATATTTGTGATCAGTGTTTAAGGCATCCATGTATTGGTTAATTAGTTAGAAGTAAAATAGTCCATGGCGATTTGAGTGAAGATTTAAGTTGTTGTGTTTCTATCCTGTGAATTTTTTTGCCTATCTATGTGAAATGTTCTACCTTCTGAAATATATTTCCATTCAGTTTGAAATCACTTACTTTTTTTAGATTCATGATTTTTATCTGCAGGCATATCTTTTCGGATAAATGACAGTATGTCTACCGTTTCCTGTGCCCACTCAAAACCTGTACTCGCAGGAGCCAAATCCTCTACAAAAACAAAGTCTTTTAGGGTCTTGTCATTCATTCATTGTATGTCTAAATGTTTACTGTAGGCATAGCAACGCATTACCCTGTCCTTACTCATTGGTGGATGTCCGTGGTGGATCCCCAAGTTGTATGGTCACCGGGACAGTCACGTTACTAAATTGACCAAAACTGCAGTAGCACATACAGTACTTTGGTACAGGCGTCCTAAAGGCGGTGGAACATGAGAAGTGGGTAGCGTTGGATAGGGCAACATTAAGGCATCCCGGTGATAGCTTTACTCTGAATTTTCGGAATCCTCAGGGCTAAAGAAATAAATGGACACCAAAACAGACACTGAGAAGGGAGCTGAAGACAAACAATAAGGAGAAATCGAAAAAGTGGGCGAAGCTGAAACTGTTGCCTCGGGACAAGTGGCATTGATATGTATCTTTAAAGACTTATTGCATCACATCGCTTAGGAGAGATTGGACCCTGCCTTGTTCGCAACATGCGCTAGACACATTGTTCCCATGCTGTGTGATGCTTTCAATCCTCGCGGCTCCAGTCTCAGGGCAGTGGAATACTCGACTCCCTCCAAGGAGTCCTTAGGGACATCTGTCGACACATTGACCATGAAACCACAAGGCGACAGGGCTTCACCATCGAATATTGGAAGTTCATTGAGAATTTCAACTAGGAATGCCCTTTTTTGCTGCTGCACGTAGTCATGGCAATGGTTAATTGGCGTAACGGACAAAAGCTACCTAAGCGAATATTATTATAATGATACACAAAGAGCTGAAAGACTGAAATAATCTCAGCTCAAACACTAATTTTTTAAAATATATTTACGATGATTATCGAATGTGTAGATAGAAGCAAACCATCAAATTGTTAGGAACAAAGGAAGCACAAATAGCCAACATAAGTACTATTCCTGGAAAAGCTTTGTGGAGACACCTTTAACTCCAACTTGGCCACAGCTTTCTTTAGACATGTTCAAGCCGGGGAACTGTTGTTGACTTCAAAGTTACTAGTATAGAGTTCTTCGCTCTTGACGACTTCTCTCGGGTAGAACGATTTAGTCTTGTCTTGCTCTTCATCAGGGTTACCAAGGTAGCATGGTGGCTAGGGCACTGGCTCGTGGGTCTTTGGGTCCATCTAGCCTACACAATTGGGTCCAGATTAATGTGGACAAGTAATAGTGGCGGCGTGATGTTGACTACATCATCCATAGTGTGCCATTGGTCAAGAAATATATGGACCTAATACCATTTTCTCAATATGCCACAATGGTGTGAAATCTGAATTTTCACTTCTTGTTCTTCATCGCTACAATTTACTCCATTAGGAATCCTTTGCCAAAGCACTTTATGGGGTTTTGCGTTGGTGATTTCTGAAGCAATTTATTGATCGTGCACAATCTTTAGTTTAATTTTTCGACATTCTTGAAAATGCAGTGGTACAATTCTTTTATTCTCACTAAAGGACTCGTGGGATCCACTCGGGGGCTTAATCGTACTTGGGAGACTTGGGTCTTCCTCTCTTTCTCGCTGCAAAGCTTCTCAGCTGGCTTTCCAGCAACGAAATAGCGGACATCTTGGCTTTACAAGCTCCCATCTTGGGCACGTTAATGATGGATAGAGATGACATTGTGAAATAAATCAATGAACGCTTGTTGGATGGTGGATATGAAGCAGCAATACACAGGCTGCAAGGTTTCGATATTAAAAGGGGTTCGAGCGGTGTGGGGCGCATGAGATGACGGAGCAGGAGAACGTACAGCCAGCGAGCTAGAAGGACCATCAGCATACATACCCAGCGCCATTTGCTGAGAGAAACTGAGCACCTATTGGTATACCGGGACTGCAGTAACGTTGATTGTTAGAAACAGAAACAGAAACGGTATTCACAACTGGTCGTTAAAAACACAGTTGCTGGACAAGCTCTGTAGCGACACCAATAATCTCACAACAGAAACTACATTTTTGTCATATATTCAATTTGACACACTACAGTTTAGGAAGAAGAAGATGGGGAGCCCACCATACAGGCAAACATAAATGACTATAGCTAGTATCAATTCTAAAAGACTGTAGAAATGGTACAAAATAAATGGTGCATCCTTCTTAGAACTACAGAAAACAAATTACTCACTTTTTTGTTAAAGTACCACATGCAAATAAGAACTACATGGATTCAAGTACCGAAAAAAATTCAAAATATACGGATTGAATATTCGCACTGAAAATAACTAAAACTATGATAACTTGCAGAGTAGACTCGAAACCTGCTCTACAGATAAGAAACAATAAACGTTCAAACAGGTCAAGAGATCCTCTTATCTTGGAAACATAACAATCGGAGATGAAAGGCGTGCAGTAGAGAAGCGTTAGAATAGACATACTGAGCTATCCGAACGTTCTTGCAGAATTAGACAAGACAACTCTTTGCATAAAACAGATGTGAAATAGATTAGAATTTGAAGTTGTAATGGTAATTTGTGTTTAAGCTTAGTGATATGTTGGCA
This sequence comes from Ariolimax columbianus, assembly GCA_036924085.1. NCBI lineage: Eukaryota > Metazoa > Mollusca > Gastropoda > Stylommatophora > Arionidae > Ariolimax > Ariolimax columbianus. The sequence goes on along the minus strand of JAVGWX010000004.1, from coordinate 97,940,760 downwards.
AATGCATTTAGCGGCATAGCTGATTGCGTCCAGCGTAGGAATCAGGTCAATTGCTACCTAGGAACCGATCATTAGGGCGCTGTTTTTTCGCACAACCAAATAACCGCAAATTAGGCTGGCCTTCTCTGACTGGGTTTCCATTTTTAGAACCAATGAACGATTCAAAAAGTGTTCCGTTTAAAATTGAACTCTGTGTGACACGTGTGACGGATGATGTTATTTCTACTAGAGAACCTGCGATTTGAATGAAGGTGTTGGGGATTGGGGAGGAGGGAGGGGGGGGGGGAGTGAGGTATGTAAACCAAAAGCAAGTTGGGACTAGTCTTTCTAATACTGTCGTTCAAAATGTTATAGCAGGAATCGGAATTCATAAGCAATTGCAAAATAGAGGTACTTTTGCATAATTACCAAAACAAATAATATCCATTTTTAAGTACAGCAGTTGTTTAAAAAAATGATGTACCCACTTATTTGTATGTTTAGTTATTTGATGGCTCGCTGCTGAGTTTGAACAAAAAACTAGCAATTTTACCAATGCCATTACCGGCATCACCTTGTCACGTGTCTGCAATTGTTGTCCTTCTCAACAGTGGGCATCAACAAATTAGTTATACCACCTATTAAAGCCGTTTAGATGCCAAGCAGTTGTTTTTTTTTCTTCTAATTTTGCAATCTACAGGTTTTATAAATGTGATGGAAAAAAAAAAGAAGCCATTTTACCAATTCTTATTCATTATATTGTCCACTCCACTTTCCTTTTTGGTTACAATTTTCTAACGCACAAGTTTATATTTCCTTCTATAGCCCTTTTATAGAGATTTAGCAAAGTTATTTCACTAAACAATTCATAACTATTTGTGGGTCGACACGTAGAGTCATGGCTGATATATCATTGAATTGCATTTTTCAATGGTTATCTAATAGTTTTATTTGTAATATGAATTTAATAATTTTACGGAGTAGTTTATTGCAAGCTCGCAAAGTGGGTGCCAAATGATATTTCAGTGCAGTTTTGTTTAGTTTTGTGATTGCGATTTGAATTGTATTTTTTATTGAGTTTTATTTTAAAGTTTTTTTTTATTCAGTGGACTTTTTGTTAAAAAATTATATTGATGCCTTGTCCTTTAAACAAAAAAGTGCATCTAAAAGGAAAATACAGCGCAAAATTTACGCAGAACAAAAACTTTTCCTGACAGTCATTTAAAATAATTTACAAACACATACCCTAAGATGTTTAACTTTATAGCACTACGCAATGAATTGGTAAATATTTACAGCTCAGAAGATAGAGCCGAACTTGCATTGAATTATTGAGTTTCATTGTTGATAACCACCTACAAACAGTGTATGAACAGACGGACAAGTTGTTGCAACTGAGTCTCAGTATTCCAGTGGGCTAGGCTACTGGAGAACGTTCAATGAGCACATTGACAAGAATTCAAACACATCCTGCGTAATTCTATGACCAATAATAGACTATTCAATCTGGCTACTATTTCAATAGAAAATCAACTGTCTTGTAAGTCTGATCAAGATCACGTGTTAAAATGGAGAGGTTGGTAGATATTTTTTTCAGAAATGAAACAACGACGCTTAGAACTGATTTACAAGAAAACGTAGACAACTGTGCAGAAGTACGTAGACAGCATGGGTTTCAACTTCGTCATTCAGCACAAACACGAAGCACTTTTAAACATGTTATCGCCATTGTTAGGTGTGCTCCTTTATGTTCACGACTCAGATTACTCTAAAATTATCATCACGCTTCGCTACAGGTGATTTGACATGGAATTCAAGAATTGATTATGGTTGATAAAATGCATTAAAAAAAACATGAGTCATATGTTGGCATCCAAACAGATAACTCACATATTATGTATACTCGTCTTCACTGTGTGGTGTAGAAACGACGTTGACAATGAACAAACAGTTGGAAAAAACAATTGATCGCATTAGAACGTGTATATATAGAAAAATGAGGCCCGCCACATGGAAAGAAGTGAAAGAAAATAAGTAATTCTTGGAGAATTTAGGGGTGCAAACAGAATTGTTTATCGGAATCAGTCAAGCAGTAAAGATATTATAGTCACATCAACATATCTAATGGGTTGGTGAAAGAGGAAAGGGGAAGGACAAACGTGTTAGAGGGACCCGTGCTATAATATGAGAGAAAACCATCAACAAATGGACGGGAAATCTTTGGCCGATAACACTGACAAGACAAGAGACAGAGATGGATGTAGGTACATTGCAGATGACATTCGATGTGCAGATGGCACATGAACTGAACTGAACATAAAAGTCCTGTTGTTTCTAGAGCTTTCAAACACAGAGCAACTAAAAACTGTTCAGGCTTTGATCCATTGTGGATGGTAGAGCGTGGAATGCATTGAGCTACAAAACAAGAATGTACCGTTTGCAGCTTTAGAACGATATGTTATCTGTGTGGTAGAAGCCATATTCTTGTTTCTAGATCATATATTGCCTCCTCTGAACTACTCAGCGATAGCTTCAACCTAATTCGATGCTAGCGTTTGACATGTGCTTTTTGCATACTTAAAGTGGAGGAAGTACACGGAAAAGAACAAAAGGTAGAAGAAAAAGAAGAAGAAGAAGAAGAAGAAGAGGAAGAAGAAGAAGAAGAAGCATACAAAGAACGGTAGAAGAGAGAAAAAAATAAGCAGAAGAAGTAACAGAAGAATAAGACAAGGAGCAGATTAAACAGAAAAGAATGAAGATCAAAAGCAACAAGAAAAAGAAAGAAAAAGAAAAAAATGAAGTAAAGAAATAAAGAAGAAGAAGAAGAAGAAGAACAAGAAGAAGAGAAATAATGTGAAGACAGTTAAAATAAGCAGGCACATATTAAGGACAAGAAACCTGCAGACAGACAGACAAACACCATATCTTTTTGTTCACCGCCTCATGTCTATCGCCGTCTTTCTCAAATAGACAGACATTACTTTTTGTTTCTTCCATTTTTTTGTTACTCCTTTCGTCATTTAATAATTTCGCGGCCACTTTCACGATTTACTTGCCTCCTCTACTACTGAACGTTCCATGTTTTTCCTTCACTAAACTATTACTCACCCCAAAATAAACAGACAAAAAAGGCCTCAAGTTAATAGTGTCCTTTCTTTTTTTACAAGGGTAACGTCTTGGACAACGAGGATAGACGAAAGTGCTCGTGGGGGTATCAATATCACTTCCTCCCGCTTTTTTCGACCCCGTGGGTGGTGAAAAAAAGTGGTGGGGGTTCCAGATTGACTTCAAATATTAAATCCATCTCTCAAAGGGGGCGGGGACAGCCCGCTTCTTTTCAAATAACCAATCGGGGGAAAGTGCGTAGAATGGTGAATCAACTACCAGACTATGTAGCGGCGACAGGGAAGCGAAAAACAATCAGATTGTGCCACACGACTTCACAAGCTTTTTAGGTAGAAGAAAGATATGTTTTCAGGCTTTCTTCTTTGTTTTTATCTGATGTATCCTCACAGGACGAGCAGATGGCTGAGTGGTTTGGATATCGGTCTCCTAGTCAGTGTGACTCCGGCTCAAAATCGTCCTTTAAAGCTGAACGAATCGTTGTACAGTTTCGCTACTCCTCTTGTATTAGTGTGACACTTTGAACATGAGTTTCTGACAGGTTTGTCTACCTTCGCGTTTGGCTGTCGCTAGGCTGCCACCAAGGCAACGTGTTTGTGTCTATATTTAGTCTGATCCCTGCACTTAGGCCTTTCCGAATTGGGAGGCTCCCGCGGCAACTATGCAAGCGCTAGCGAAGCTCTCAGGGGGTAACGGTGCTCACACACTCGATCCTCTACTACGACAAGGTGAAGACACACGAGAAAAAGGCTTGGACTCCACCCCTCGGTAAGGTATAGGTCATTCTGTTATATAGGTGGTGAAGTAAAAACTTTGCTTTTACAAATCGTGGCGACTGCAGGAAAACGGCCTTTATTGCCCAATCCTATAAATCTCACAGTCGCACTCAGCAGCAGCAATGACGTCGTAGATTATGTTGTTTTTTTTTTTTTGGTGGCGTTTTTCTGTCTGTGTCATCTGCATTGTGATCATAGTGAATGAGATAGCAGCAGTCGCTCATCTTCTCATGGATGACTACTTGCACTAGGGACAGTGAACCAGAGCTGACCAAGACTCTATTCCGCCGCCATGTGGCACTAGAATGTTTTAGTGCAGACTGGCTAGGAGAACATGGAAGGCAAACCCTTCTTCTCCTTCTTTGCTTTTGTACCCTTAGTGTGTATAGGCCATGAATCAATTCTCTCCAAGCAGACCTGTCCTGTGTGACCATGAACCAATTCTCTCAAAGCAGACCTGTCCTGTGTGACCATAAACCAATTCTCTCCAAGCAGACCTGTCCTGTGTGACCATGAACAAATTCTATCCAAGCAGACCTGTCCTGTGTGACCATGAGCCAATTCTATCGAAGCAGACCTGTCCTGTGTGATCATGAACCAATTCTCTCCAAGCAGACCTGTCATATGTGACCATGAACCAATTCTCTCCAAGCAGACCTGTCCTGTGTGACCATGAACCAATTCTCTCCAAGCAGACCTGTTCTGTGTGACCATGAACCAATTCTCTCCAAGCAGACCTGTCCTGTGTGACCATGAACCAATTCTCTCAAAGAGAACTAGCCATGTGTGACCATGGAACAATTGCCTCCAAGCAGACCAGTCATGTGTGACCAATAATCAATTCTCTCCAAGCAGACCTGGCCTGTACTATTTTCTCGAATTCTTTCGTCTTCTCCATGTTCTCTTTGTATCAGCCTCTATGTCTCGTGTCCGTGTGTTCTGTGACATTCCATTTATTCTCTTTTCCCGTGGGTTGCACGGCAGGAATGACCTACTTTTGCTATGTGTGGACTATCTATCGTCATTTTCCCCCCAAAATGTCTTATTCCAGCTGTCGTTGTCCTGTTTTCTCCTCTGTCATACCATCGCAGGCTCTGAGTCTTTCTCAGGGATTTATTGACAAAGCCTTGCATTCACCTTAATAAATATCTAGTTTAATCATCCACCATGTTTCCGATCAATACAAAAGGGTCGACTTCACAACATTGGCATTAAAGATTCTTAGTTTGGTATGCATTCTCTTCATTATTCAGTTTCATATGTTTTTCAACATGAAAAAGGTACTGTCCTATTTATGGTGCTTCCTAGGTATGTGAATCTCTTTACATTCTCCAATGATGTTTCTCTCAATATGATAATATCCCTTTTTATGGCGGCATTCAGAATAAGATTTTTTGTCTGAATTGCATGGAATTTTAGCACTACTTTCTGAGAGATTCGGTCTAGTGCTTCTGTCTTCTCCTGCATTTGGAGTTGACCATGAGAGAAGATGACCCAGTCGTTGAGTTGACCATGAGATAAGAAGACCATGTCGTTGAGTTGACCATGAGAGAAGATGACCCAGTCATTGAGTTGACCATGAGAGAAGATGACCCAGTCATGAAGTTGACCATGAGATAAGAGGACCCAGTCATTGAGTTGACCATGAGAGAAGATGACCCAGTCATGAAGTTGACCATGAGATAAGAAGACCATGTCATGAAGTTGACCATGAGATAAGAAGACCATGTCATTGAGTTGACCATGAGGTAAGAAGACCATGTCGTTGAATTGACCATGAGATAAGAGGACCCAGTCATTGAGTTGACCATGAGAGAAGATGACCCAGTCATGAAGTTGACCATGAGATAAGAAGACCATGTCATGAAGTTGACCACGAGATAAGATGACCATGTCATGGAGTTGACCATGAGAGAAGATGACCCAGTCATGAAGTTCACCATGAGATAAGAAGACCATGTCATTGAGTTGACCATGAGATAAGATGACCATGTCATTGAGTTGACCATGAGGTAAGAAGACCATGTCATGGAGTTGACCATGAGATAAGATGACCATGTCATTGAGTTGACCATGAGGTAAGAAGACCATGTCATGGAGTTGACCATGAGATAAGAAGACCATGTCATTGAGTTGACCATGAGATAAGAAGACCATGTCATTGAGTTGACCATGAGGTAGGAGGAACATGTCATGGAGTTGACCATGAGGTAAGAGGACCATGTCATGGAGTTGATCATGAGAGAAGAGGACCATGTCATTGAGTTGACCATGAGATAAGATGATCATGTCATTGAGTTGACCATGAGATAAGAAGACCATGTCATTGAGTTGACCATGAGGTAGGAGGAACATGTCATGGAGTTGACCATGAGGTAAGAGGACCATGTCATGGAGTTGATCATGAGAGAAGAGGACCATGTCATTGAGTTGACCATGAGATAAGATGACCCTGTAATTTGCAAATTCAGGTCCTCCGGCTCTACCTAATTCTATTTTCCAATATTAGCTTTAGTTTCTTTCATCATCAAATCGACTGCCAGCAGGAAAAAATGAGATAAAGAAAAATATCCCCGACGATCCAGTATCTGATGTTAAATGATTAGTAGGGCCTTAGTAGTTTCTAAATGTACTTCATATCCAAGCTGGCAAAAAGTCTGTTCAAAGTCAACGAAATTGATGTACAGATTTGAACGACAGTCTGATAACTGCTCTATAATTGTGCTCAATGTGAGTATGTGGTCTGCGCATGATCTGTTTTTCCTGAACACTGACTGTTCGTCTCTCAACCTGGTATCTGCAGCTGTTTCATTCTTTCCAGGATAACTTTATTTGACTCTTTGACCAGTTTTGAGTAAAGCGTAATTCCTCTGTAATTCTTTCATATCGCCTTTCTTAAGTACCTCAGCCATATAGCCTTCTTTTCATTCTTTTGGAATATTTTCTGTATCTTATATATTTCAAACAATATTGTACATGATGAATGTGTCAGTTTCTGCTTTAATTTTTCTTTTCAAGATTTGTCTTTCTTCTTACTCTCTTTCCATTATTGGTCTGCTCTGTTGGTGCTATTTTCCTAACAGTTTTCTAGTAGTGTCGTACAGACCTTCCAAGCTTCCTTTCGCTGCAGCCTCTTTGGCTTCTGTGGCCAGTCTATCCGTGCAGCTTTTCTTGTCTACCTTAATGCTCTTCCTGGCCTTTTTGTTTTTATACGTTTAGTCTTTCTGTGCTTCGGTTCTGGAGGCTTTAGTTTTCATTTTGAGCAGGGCCATTTTTTCTTGTCTCTTTTCAATCTTTGTGAGCATTTTGGCCACCACTCATTCATTGTTTTGTCGCTTCTTTATAACCAAGACTTCTTCGCGCGTTGTTTTGTCGCTTCTTTGTAACCACGACTTCTTCGCGCGTTGTTTTCCAGACCTTCTGTAGTAGGTTCCACTTTTCATCAATGCTAGCCTGTTTAGTTGTTCCAGTGCAGGAAATTTGTTGCTGAGTGTAATGCTGAATTATTTTGTCTTCTCCTCTCCATATTATTGCGAGGTTTGTTGACTTAAGTTGCTCTGTCCTTCCGTAGTTCAAGTTAAACTTTGGCCATTACTAGATTGGGGTCTGAAGGGACATAGGTTCCTCTATAGATTTTGCCATCTTGAAGAGATAGTCTAATTTATCTATTTATGCAGAAGTGGTCAACCTGATAAGGCACCCTCCACCTCCCCTCCCCCCCCCCCCTAAAATGAACAGCAAACTAACAAAAGACACATGAAACTAGATATGCTGAAAAGCATCGCAACAGAAAAACGTCTTTTTTAGGACGAAAGCAGAAGAAATAGATTTGTATGCATGATTATGTGTACATCAGTTAGGTAGGCACGCGAAAGGTACAAGGTAAACATGTAGGTTGTTCTCCTGTAGCAGACTTCGACATTTACATATAATGGTTAACAATTAGCACATTAGATTTGAAGTCTGCATTGCAGGCAAGAATATATTATCAAATACTAGAACAGGATTAGAGTTTCTCCTGAAATGGAAATATGCGATTTCCACAATAACGAAAACGTAATAAAGAAGGATGAAAAATATGAAATGTTCAATAGGACAGACGTAACATGTGTTCACCAACATGAGTCAAATATTGATAACCAAATAAATAATTGACAAATTGAACAAGAGAATTATTAAGTCTTATGAACTCTTGTCTTTACCGATTGTCGAATAAACGTGAACAATAAATGACAATAATTAAAATTGTATACCTTTGAAAATGTAGATTAATAGAATAATTGGGATAAAATAATAAAGACTTGGAGAAAGTATGCATACAAAGAGAATTTGTGAGTGAATTCAGTCATCCAGGTAAGATATCTTGGTCACATCAAAAGACATAACTGTTTTCGTCATACTTTCCTACGACATTATTCCCATTGCTCGTATAGCCGAGAGGTTTTGAACGCTGTTAACTACAAGCTGTTTGGCCACTGCTGTCGCAACATCGTGTGCTGGCTATGTTTGTTTATTTCACCACAAACAGAAAAAAACCACGTATGCCTCAAATGGGATTCGTTCCGCTGCCCTCTTTGTCAGCACCAGGCATCGAAACTATTCGTTTCTCTAAAGCCTTGCTGACTGGTGGTACCACTTTGCCACCATTCGTTTCTCCAAAGCCTTGCTGACTGGTGGTACCGCTTTGCCACCTTTCATTTCTCTAAAGCCTCTCTGACTGGTGGTACCGCTTTCAAACCATTCGTTTCTCTAAATCTTTGCTGACTGGTAATACTGGTTTGCCAGACAGGTAATTTAAGAGACTTTCTTGTTCTTTGTCTAATTAATTAAAATCTATGTCTGTCTATATCTGTCTTAAATGGCGTTATTAGAACATTCTACAATATTTCTTCGGTTATGATATGTCTATTACAGTGACCCAGACCGATCTTTTCAAATATATTATTTCATATGTTGTATTATGTCGTTCTTACATCATGGACAGGCTCTATGTTTGACGCTGATAACAGAGAGTGGGTACGAGTTTTCTTTTTATAATTAAAAATACATATCTTCTTTGAAATGATTTAGAAGTTTTTGTATTAGCTTGCGCGCCACCACGTGTGCTCCCGCCACCCATTCACACATCTTTCCTTAACAATATAAATCAACCTCGATACGAAGATTACAATTTTCAGCACTAATGTAAGGTCGTTACTGCTTTCTGGCTTCTAAAGTTTGAAGAACAGCACAGGCATTACTAAAACAAATACAAACGTTCATAACCAGATGTCTGGTTACGATAAACGGATTAGAATAATACGATAAAGTCACCTAAGTCGAACTGTTGGAAAGAGTTGCATAGCTTCAGTTGACAGATCTGGACATTATCTGGGGAATGCGGCATAAAGAAAGAAGACGTTAGTGTTGGATAGAACGCACTTTGCGTTAGAAAACAGACGATGAAGACTTTGCAAGCTAGTCGTGGTACTGGAACTCTACAGGAACGATAAATGGTGACGGTCAAAACATACTTAGAGAGAGAGATCTAGTGTCATACTTAACGGATACCGGACAGTCGGGGTCATTGTTAAGAGGACATCAAAGGACAGAGACACCTGGATGTTGTTGATTGAGAAATTATGCCCTATATGGAACTGAATGATTTTGACATTGATATGCAGTTCATTCTACCTGTTGTCTATAAACAAGCTTCCAAAATATCTTAATTCTCTTACTTAAAGAAGTTCTTTGTTTCTGACCCAGCTATGGAGTAAACTTTGTGAACTGCTGACTTGGTCGTGTTTCTTTGTTTCTTTTCCGGATGTGGAGTGCGCTTTGTGAACTGCTGACTTGGTCGTGTTTCTTTGTTTCTGACCCAGCTATGGAGTATACTTTGTGAACTGCTGACTTGGTCGTGTTTCTTTGTTTCTGACCCAGCTATGGAGTATACTTTGTGAACTGCTGACTTGGTCGTGTTTCTTTGTTTCTGACCCGGATGTGGAGTGCGCTTTGTGAACTGCTGACTTGATTGTGTTTCTTTGTTTCTGACCCGGATGTGGAGTGCACTTTGTGAACTGCTGGCTTGATCGTGATTTGTTGTTTCTGACCCGGATGTGGAATGCACTTTGTGAACTGCTGGCTTGATCGTGTTTTGTTGTTTCTGACCCGGATGTGGAGTGCACTTTGTGAACTGCTGGCTTGATCGTGTTTTGTTGTTTCTGACCCGGATGGGGAGTGTACTTTGTTATCTGCTGGATTGATCGTGTTTCTTTCTTCTTTTTCAACTTATACTTTTCTTATGACTCATTTAAAACATTCGTGTGATCCTGGATGACGGTTCGCTATAGATGAATAACACTCTGGTCATTTGCAAACTTGAGATCAGTCACTGTCGACGTTTACATTTTACTTCGCATATTTTAATCATGTCCAAGACGACGAAAAACAACAGGGATAATAGAACATTTTGTCGTTCACCGGGGATAAAAATCAAACTAGTTTGTCAGTAAATATGACATACCCATGTCGTTCACCGGGGATAAAAATCAAACTAGTTTGTCAGTAAATATGACATACCCATGTCGTTCACCGGGGATAAAAATCAAACTAGTTTGTCAGTAAATATGACATACCCATGTCGTTCACCGGGGATAAAAATCAAACTAGTTTGTCAGTAAATATGACATACCCTTGTCGTAAACCGGTGGTAAAATAAAAATGGTTTTTTAATCCATATGACATACCTTTGTTGTAAACCGGTGGTAAAATAATATTGGTTTGTGAATCCATATGGCATACCCTTGTCGTACACCGGTGGTAAAATTAAACTGGTTTGTTAATCCAAATCACATACACTTGTCGTACACCGGTGATAAAATTAAACTGGTTTGTTAATCCATATGACATACCCTTGTCGTACACCGGTGGTAAAATTAAACTGGTTTGTTAATCCATATGATATATCCTTATCATAAACCGGTGGTAAAATAAAACTGGTTTGTGAATCCATCACATACCCTTGTCGTACACCGGTGGTAAAATTAAACTGGTTTGTTAATCCATATGACATACCCTTGTCGTACACTGGTGGTAAAATAGTACAACTTTGTATTGGTCTTGCTAGTTGACATGTCCATATGTGACTTAAAATGTGTGCATATGAACTAGCCAGCCCCATGCCCATCTCTTCTTAATCACCTCCTCCCACATGCTTGAAAAGTTGCAGTGTTACTATTCCTTTTTCCACCACTAGGCCCCGGCAACACTAAGGCGAGACGCTCTATGTATTCTATAGCAAAAAACGGTGTTCCCCACAACCGTTGACATTAGGTGTTAAGAGTTTCCTTTGTGCCAGGTCGCAGCCGTTCTTTGAAACGATGTGACCAGGTCCTTTTCTCGTTGCCTTTTCATTACTTAACTGCAATTTAGATACCCATTTAGTGCTGGGTTAACTGTAGCGTATCGAGACTGAGAATTGAACCCGCTGCATATCCCTGGGGAACAAAAGCTAGAACCTCTCTGCACTCTATCGTACTTCATTTAAATTGTTCTTAATTCGTTATTTTTCCCGCTCTTATCAAAATGTCCATGTGCGACTTCAACCTCAGAATATCGCCAAAACAACAAAGAGATTGAGTGTATTAAAACGAGGAAGCTTTTTAAGTAACTTGGCTTCCATTTCGTCCAGGCTATAAATAATTCACAACACCTGGTGTAATGGAGGTCAGACACTGTGACAAATAATACAATTTCAGCGTTGAAATCGCTCAATGTTTCATCTATTGTTCCAGCTTTCGAAACTATTGCGCAGACACAAACCTTCATAAACTGAAGTGTCATGGCCCATTGTTAAGTGAATGTTTACTTTCTTAATGGGTTTATTTTACAGATCATTTATGTTTTTCAGAGCAGTCTTGAAATACCTAGCATTTTGTTCAGGCGTCATATTAGAACCGGCGGAATTACATTTTATGGGTGCACAATATAGAGGACATTTTTTATACAAGTGGTGAGCAAACAACTCTGGATTAGCGATGTCATTTGGCGTGTAGTGTTTTTTTTTAGCGGTAACCATCGATATTTTGAAACTGTCTTTTCTGTTCTCGCTGCGATGACGACTAACCGCCTATCTAATTAGAAGATAAATACAATTTCAGAATCTACGAAAATCAAATGCAATTTATCCAAACTATAAGTGGAAGAAGATTTCAGAATCGATGAAGATCAAACATCTATCCAAGTCATATATTGAAGAAGATTTAAGAATCGATGATGATCAAACATCTATCCAAGTCATAAATTGAAGAAGATTTAAGAATCGATGAAGATCAAACATCTATCCAAGTCATAAATTGAAGAAGATCAAACATCTATCCAAGTCATAAGTTGAAGACGATTTCAAAATCGGTGAAGATCAAACATCTATCCAAGTCATTAGTTGAAGACGATTTCAGAATCCATGAAGATTAAAGTCCTTTATAAATAAGTAATAAGTTGAAGACGATTTTGAAATCTAATGAAGACAAAATATTTATCTATAAGTGGAAGAAGAAGATGATCTCAGTGTTGACGATTCCATAGATAAATCTAACAATTGATACCATAGATTCCAAGCTTTAGAGATGGCAAGTACTCTGAGCGAACAATGACATTTAATTAGTTGCCTCTTGTCTCAGTTATAAAATGACATTAGGCTGGGGTTAATAAAATACCAGTTGTGTGGGGTTGGACTCCCAAAACAATATCGCGCTGCTGTCTTAGAGAATGGCTGACAGAAGCGACGTGGCAAAGCCGTGTCGGTTCACATCTCTAACTTACTAGTGTTCAGAATCGAGAAACATCAAGATTTGGTCAGAATCAAGAAACACCAAGATTGGGTTAGAATCAAGAAACATTAAGATTGGGTCAGATTCATGAAGCATCAAGATTGGGCATGATTCATGAAGCATCAAAGTTGGGCCAGATCCATGAAACATCAAGTTTGGGCCAGATTCATGAAGCATCACGGATGGACCAGATTCATGAAGCTTCAAGGTTGTTGCCTCAGGAAAATACAAAAATCAGTTACTGTGAACAAAATCAAAGTTTAGCAAAACTATTTTTTACTTATTTTCTGCAGTTTCTCCCAGTTGCACTATCAACCCATATATATATATATATATATATATATATATATATATATATGATATCACTAGCAGTGTCAATTTATAAATCCAATGACTTGGGCTTTGTCCGTTTTTGCTTTCCTCTGCCGTTTCGAGAAAGAATTAAGCAAATACATCTTCTTCATAATTTGGGATCAAGGATTCGCTGGGCGTAATACAAAATAATAAAATTTCAGCGGTCAGTTTTTCGACTCCAACTGTAAAGTATCATAATGTTTATAAATATATCTTAAACATATACAAATGTATCGATTATACAATAATACATGGTGCATCTACTTTTTTAAACTGCGCATATTTTAGAACTGTTGACATCTGATCTAGTTTGAAGTTACTGACTTTTTTCAATAATCGACAAGCTATTAGGTTCCGTTGTATTATACATGTTATTGGTTGTATGCTAATTTTGAAACAGAGTTGCCATAATGATATATTAGAACTGAATTTCCTATTTTAAAGGTTTTACAATGACAAATTTATTGTCGGAGATGTCTTAAATACAGGCGAATCTTGAGTATTATATATATATGTAACTATTTTTATACCGACGATGTTATTAGAGTTTCTCTAAAAATGTATCGTAGTCTATCTATTCTCTGTAAACTCCCGATTAGCTAACATATTTATATTTTATAAACATATTAAGGCTGTTTTAAAACATCAATTCTTATATTCATCTACTGCCGTGCCGTCAAATACATGAAAAGCCTCATATGATGGAAGTTGGATGTGCTGCAGTTAATAAGATGAAAGAAATATGGATCGGAAAGTCAAGCGACGGATCAGACCAGGATAAATGTAAACCAATTATCAAATTGCACCAAAACGTAGCAACTTCTCAGACCATGACAATTCCGAGAGAAAAGGAGTAGCATTCGAGTAATTCTGTTATAATCATGATGAAGAAGTGCAGACAATTACAGTGGCTACTCGAATAATTCTGTTATAATCATGATGAAGAAGTGCAGACAATTACAGTGGCTACTAGAAAAATTTTGTTATAATCATGATGAAGAAGTGCAGACAATTACAGTGGCTACTAGAATAATTGTTATAATCATGATGAAGAAATGCAGACAATTACAGTGGCTACTAGAATAATTATGTTATAATCATGATGAAGAAGTGCAGACAATTACAGTGGCTACTAGAATAATTATGTTATAATCATGATGAAGAAGTGCAGACAAATACAGTGGTTACTAGAATAATTATGTTATAATCATGATGAAGAAGTGCAGACAATTACAGTGGCTACTAGAATAATTATGTTATAATCATGATGAAGAAGTGCAGACAATTACAGTGGTTACCCAGAACAGGAATCTCTGTCCCCAACCTGCAGTTTCTATAACAGATGCTATATCAGCACTTCGTGCACTAAAGTCCGGGAAACCGTTGGCTCTACAGGATATACTTTCAGAAATGAGCAACCATCGCAGGATTGTCATGCTGTTAAATTGATGAATATCGGGAAACAAGAGAGCAGATAGACTGGCAAAGGATGGTGCTGCAGACTAGTAACCTGATGTACCGCTTACGTCCGAACAGAAGAAAAAAGCAATCAAATCAAAAAGATACCTACCAACAATACCACAAAGGGAGTATCGAAGTATAAACATACAAGCGTGAAATATTATTACTCAGTACAGGGCACAATCAACTACGCAGCCGCATGAATACAAAAATCGAAAATTGTACAAGTGGACAGGCACCCACTGGCAGCAAACCATTTACTACAGAACTGTCTCGAGTGTGGTATACTGACGTAAACCCACAGACCCAGAAAAACAGTGTTGGAAGTAATACTTTGTGAACCTATATATGAACCACAAAAACCATTAACTTTTATAAAAGAGACAGCATTGCAGATGTAGACATATTAATAAGCGAAGGAAAGAAGCCCGGAATCTAACTTCAATTATACAATTATACATTTGCAAAGTATTAAGTTATTCTCAAATTTAAAGTTGATGTTTTTCTATTTATGCTTTGGTGAAACGCTTTTCCATCAAAGGTTTTCGACCACAATTGTTGATATTTTCTCCATTAATTAAGTATTTGTTGTCCTGCACAGAAACATTTGCAGCACACCAATTTACTTTTGTTCACAATTTTAAAGCACCATGAGCATTGTTCATATCATCCTCATCATCCTCATCACCATCATTATGTCCCGTAACCTGCATTGTCATTAGGGCACAAAAACTGCAGATTGTTGGACCAGTTCCCGCCACTTCACTTGGTTTTGTGCCTGGATATTTGTTCTAGCTATGGACCGCCCCGTCCACTTTCTGGTGTTATCTTCCTATCTCTTTCTTCCTCCCTCTCTTACGCTTCCCAGACACAGTTCTTTGTAGAATCGTTTTGATCAACCCAGAGAATCTTGAAACATGCACATATTATGTGAGCATGCATGCTTTTACCATAGTCACTAGGCCTCTATATTGTCCGATATTTTTTCTTAACGGTGTCCAGAACCGCCTTATTCGTGACGTGATCTAGATAGGAAATGCCAGGGTTTCGACGCAGACATCTCTTCTCAATTGCACACATTTTTCGCTCAGGAACCGTTGTCAGAGTACACGTTTTGTATGTGTAAAGGTGCACGGAAGTGACAAATACATACATTAAACTCAACTTGGATATTAGGTTGATGCTTTTGTCATTCCATGGTCATCGATGCTCTTGTCTGAATCTCAGTTCTGGAACCTTTCGCATCCATCAGTGCTCCTAGGCATTTTTTACTTTTGGTGTTCGCCTTATTTTTCTATTCCCCAAGGCGGCTGTGCGTTGCACTGTGGTTTTTATTTTGCGCCTGTCGGCCCAGTGCATCAGACTTCAGCATGCATTTTATGTAAGGGTCTGCTTCCTTCTGCATTTTCTAAGGGTTTACTTCCCCGGAATAACGGCCGGTGTTGTGATGGGGATCGAACCCAGCACCTTCTGGTTGTGAGCCGTGCCACTTAACCACTAGCCCACGCCGTCCCCTCCTAGGATTTTGAACTGTTTAACAATTTGCAATGGTTTGCCTTTGACCGCAATTGGACTTGTTAGGCCCTATGTGACGTCGACCATGATTTTACTCTTATCTAAACTAATTTCCTTTCCAAACTTTTAAGCAGTTGTGTCAAGGTTTTAGATTAGACTGCAAGTTCTACTACCGTTCCAGCCAGCCCGGAAATGTCATCAGCAAACCAGAGATTGGTGAGCGTACTACCACCTTTGCTGACAGTACCCACGTGACCCTCCATAGCTACGGACATAGTTCGTATAGTTCGTATATTTATTTTATATCTATTAATTTACTTTTAAAAAATTCAATATCAGGATGATAAACAAAACAGAAAAGAAACAATGAGAACACGAAGAATGGACAGTAAAACAGGGACACCGTACACATTTGATAATTATCTGGAAACCTCCGATTTTGCAGATGATATATGTATTCTGTCATCGGAAAAATAAACAGGCTAACCTAGAAAAAAATCAAAACTGAGATTGCAGGTTAGTGTGAAAAAAACAAAGGACATGGGAATAAATAACAAACAAAGAGACTGCTCACAGATTGATCAGGTAATTGAACAAGTGCAACAATTTACCTATTCAGGAAGTAGCATTAATAAAAACGCAGGAATAAACCAATATGTTAACACAAGGATTAGTAAGGCCATATTTGCTGTTGTTAACTATCACCGTCCAATACGAAACTCGTCAGCATCTTCATGAATCTGTCCCAACTTTGATGTTTTGTGAATCTGACCCAACTTTGATGTTTTGTGAATCTGACCCAACTTTTATGTTTTGTGAATTTGTCCCAACTTTGAAGTTTTGTGAATCTGTCCCAACATTGATGTTTTGTGAATCTTGCGCAGCCTTGATGCTTCATGAATCTGCCCCAACTTTGATGTTTTGTAAATCTGCCCCAACCTTCATGTTTTGTGAATCTGTCCCAACCTATGATGTTTTGTGAATCTGTCTAAACCTTGATGTTTAGTGAATCTGGCGCAACCTAGATGCTTCATGAATCTGGCCCCACCTTTATGCTTCATGAATCTGGCCCCACCTTTATGCTTCATGAATCTGGCCCCACCTTGATGCTTCATGAATCTGTCCCCACCTTTATGCTTCATGAATCTGTCCCCACCTTTATGCTTCATGAATCTGGCCCCACCTTGATGCTTCATGAATCTGTCTCCACCTTGATTGTAATAATACCGGTCGTTGGTTATGCTGGTTGACCGAGTACCAATAACAAGTTATTCATCCGTTATATATATATGAAAACTCATGTTATGCTTTGAGACCTAACGAAACGATTTTGACACCCTGAAAGCCATCATTCTCTGTTGCGTTCAGTCAACTGTATCGTCCGATGTTTCTTAAAACATTAAAACACCAAATACATGAATGATGATTCTGCCTACCGATCTAAGGGAAACACCTAGCAATTTGACGTTGATAAAGATGTTTGAGGATGTTATTCTTGACCTTCCGTGAACTCATTAGTACCATTAATATTGTTTATGATGAGCTCAGAGCGTGTTCGGTCAGTGCCGACTTAGTACTCTTTTACAAAGATATGTCAAGTCTATCCTTTGTTTAAAGACTCCTCAAGCAGTCATTACACATATATGTCAAGTCTATCCTTTGTTTAAAGCCTCCTCAAGCAGTCATTACACATATATGTCAAATATATATTGTTTGGAGACTCCTTAGACAGTCATTACACAGATATGTCAAGTCTAACTATTGTTTGGAGACTCCTCAAGCAGTCATTTTCCTCCATAATATTTCTCTTGACGAAGAAATCTCATCGCCATTTTCCCATCTTCAATGAACGCCGTTTTGCAGCAGAGGATTGCAAGTATACGCAGCCCACGGGATCAAGATGCTGAGAACACATGAGCTGCAGTGGTCAGCGATCCATGGCTGACTGCTAGCGTCAGGGTCAGCTAACCAGAGCTGCCAACACCTTTCTACAGCTCCACGCGGTGGTCCTGGATAACATGCTGCAACAGAGAAGACTGGCTAAGTAGAAGGGATCGAAGAGGGAATGTTAATCCGGTACTCAAAAAATGCTTGCTGAAGTCAGATGTGTTGGACCGAAAGGTGCAAATATCACAGTCAAGCTGTAAACTACGACAAAACGAATTCCGTTCTCTTGACTACATTCTGATACTTAAGCCCGTTCAGGGGTTGGTAGCGGGAGATTGAGAACGAACGAAGCCAAGCCAAGCCATATGCAGCACCCACCTACAAGGATTGACTGTCATGATGCGAAATACTACATTGGCTTGGAATACTTGGAATCCTGGCATTCAAACAGGCATGTTAATGTCTGTTGCCAGGTAGCCGAATGCTTTGGCTATGGGTCGTAAGTATTTTACAACTTCCGGCGGTTTACTAGGCCTGGGGGAAGGTACAAATAATTTGGGTAGATTTTTTAAAAGAATTTTTGAATTTTGTCCTACCAATGGCCGTTAAGCAAACTCTTTTCGTTTTCTAGCTGCTGTGCAGTGCACGAGCTGTAGCTGTCAGGGACCCAAATCTGACTGCTAGCGTAAGGGCCAGCGACCAAATATCTGCCAGGACCCTTCTCCACCTCCAGGTGATGCTCATAGAGAGCTGGTTGCAACATGGCAGACTGGCTAAGGAGAAAGAATAGAAGAGGGAAGACTAACCCGGTACCCAAAACTGTCATACTGAAGTCGAATTTGTCGGACCGAAAAGTGCAAATATTCCAGTCAAGCTGTAAACTTCAACCTAACGCATTCCGTTCTCTTGAGATCGAACGACGAAAAAGAAAAAGGAAGATATATAACTTAACAATGGCATATTCCTGATTGAAAACAAAACAAAAACAGCAAAGTGAGAAACAAAAATATAGACAAAATATTACAATATTGGAAAAGCAAAATGCTAGAACATTCGGTAAAAAAAAATGGTGAAGTATATTGCTTGTGACACGAAGCGTCATAGACGATGCGAGATTAATTCTTCAGCCTCTGGGAGGGAATTAATGCGTGATGGATACTCTGGGCGCTGTTGATCAGCCGGTCCTTACTCCAGACGTTGAAACGGAAGATGACATAGCAAGCTGTGTAAGAGGCCCGGGGAGGGTTCACGATGGTATGGGCAACGATGTTTTTGTTTGGTTAGATGCGGTGGGGGTGGAGGAAAGTTTGGGGGGGGGGGAGGTGATTAGACCGGGCGGTCGTTAGTGGGGGTGGGAATGGGAGGGCGGGTTGTTGTCTTTAAATGGGTGGAAGTTAGGTACAGAAGCAGACTGTTTGAGTGATAGGTACGGACAGATGATTGATGGACTCGTGTATGGATAGATAGATAGATAGATTGATAGATAGATAAATAGATAGATAGATAGATAGATAGATAGACAGATAGATAGATATATAGATTGATAGACATATAAATATATTAATAGATAGATAGATAGATATATATATAGATAGGTAGGTAGATAGATAGATAGATAGATTGATAGATTGATAGATAGATAGATAGATAGATAGAAAGATAGATAGATAGATAGA
>JAVGWX010000004.1:97696182-97918682 GCA_036924085.1 Ariolimax columbianus | reverse complement strand
ATTTAGTGACGTCCGTGTTGCTTTAGTGATGTCCAGAGGGGATATTACTCCCGCAGCTCGATCCAGTGGACGTGAATCATTTCAGGTGTTTTTTGTTGTTGTTGTTGTTGCTTGGTATTCACTTTGCAACCTATTGCAGACTGCGTTATACTAAACCGCACCTAACTGCACAAAGTGAACATTCATGCGATGTGTATGATGACGTCACTTCTGATATATATATAGCACATGCCAACCGTTAAGTTTGCAAAATTTCATTATCCTCCAACTCAGTTTCCTCTGAAGACCGGTAAAAACATGGCGGGTATGATACTGGATCGAACAAGAGTTGATCACGGAGCAGTGATTCGGTCTCTAATAGCTCTGCGTACGAAGAAGAAGAAGGTCTCTAATAGCTGAAGGATGTCGACCAGTTGACATTCATCGCAGAATGCAGGAAATGTATGGTGACAAAAGTGTGGCGTACGTAAGCTCAGGCGACGGTCCCCCCGAATTGCTGCATTAATTTTGGCGATGGTATCTTCTGACGCAACAATATGCACCTGATTGGGTCTCGGAAGGTCTTTCGTTAACTCACATCCTTCTTTAAATATCGTTGTCCAGCTTTTCTCTGTTGTCTTCGACACACTTTGTCACCATACAATGCCTGCATTCTGCGATGAATGTCAACTGGTCGACATCCTTCAGTTGTTAGAAACCGTGACACCGCTCGCTGATCAACTCTGGACGGATTCCATATCACACCCGCACCATGTTTTCAACAATCTGCTGAAAAAACTATGAGTCGGAGGATAATGAAATTTATCAAATTTGACGGTTGGTATGTGCTGTTTACACAAGAAGTGACGTCATCATGCGCATCGTACATATGTTCACTTGGTGCAGTTAGGTCCGGTTTCAATTGAACACGCCTCGTATGTATTGCGTCTGACGGCCCAGTGTATCTGATTTCATCACTTATTTTTAGCTGACTAATTTCTCATCAAGTTACAATCAGGCTGGTTATTGAATCTGAACACATGCATGTTCAGTTAGTGAACCGTGCCACTAACGATTAAGCTCCATGGGGCCTCTAGCCTACCACCAGCTCCAACACAAGGGGCACCTCTAAGAGACTAACATCAACACTTACCAAATGCTTCGCAAGCACCCATAAAGTAGCTCCATTACCATACGAATACATGCATTAGCTATTGTGATACTTTTGACGTTAAAGTTGCAGAGTATAAATGTACCGAGAGTGGTTTTTTTTTATCTACACATTCCAAATAACCTAGCTGCCAATTGTTTCTTGGCTTATTATTAACGTAAAAGGAGTCCTTCAGCAACTTAACCGCTGGTGGAAGAGACCAGTATGCTCAGCCACAACTTGGATGAGGTGGGGTGGACAGTGGGGTTTCAGACCGCAATGGTTCCCGGGTCGACCCAGCCTTAAATGGGTACCGGTTCAGTCCGGGAAGTAAAAGCGGCGAGGGAGAGGAGATGGCTACAGCCCTCATATAGCCGAGCCTTTGAAATGTGAGATCGCTAACACCTCACATCCCTACGGCAGTAATGCTAAGGGATACTTTACTTTACTTTACTTTACTTTACTTTTTACACTTCCACTTCCTCTCTGATGACAGTGTCTATTATGGAACTGCCTTGACCTATTATTACACTTAGATGTCGTTATAATATGTATTGCAAAAAATGAACAGTACAATCATTCAAGTTTGACAGTTTAAAAAAATTGCTGAAAATACGTACAATCGCTTAGCCAATTTGTTTGTGCAAAAACCAACCCACCTATATGAATATAACGAGTGACGGCCTTCTTGGCTACTTAAAATGAGCTTTTGAGCTCATGTCAAAAACAGTGAAAGAGGATCGGATAATGAACATAGACTTAACTGAAAACGCAGGATGGGCGGAACAAGCGCTATACGTAATCAAGCAGCATAACTGATACCTACCAAATGTTTGCGACAAGTAATGAACATAATTTTTTTTTTTTATTCGTCCCCAAGGCGGTGTGCGTTGCACTGTGGTTGTTATTTTGCGCCTGTCAGCCCAACGCATCCAAGTTCAGCATGCGTTTTATGTAAGGGTCTGCTTCCTCCTGCATTTTCTAAGGGTTTGCTTCCCCGGGGTAACGGCTGGTGCTGTGATGAGGATCGAACCCAGCACCTTCTAGTTGTGAGCCGTGCCACTTAACCACTAGGCCACGCCGTTCCATCAATATTATCTGAGACACACAGGAACTACAAACATGTAATAAAACAATTCGAGGCTCGGCTTATACGCCTCCAATCTCCCATTGGAACACATGGAATTCGCTATACTTTTCACATTTCAGGAAGTCTGGGTTAAAGCACCTTCCCTTCCATTGCAATGGTGGTTTTGTTAACATGTTAATGTTGTTATCTCCACACAACCCTCTGTTAGTCACCTTTAACGACACTGATGTCGCCACGTCGTGTGCTGGCTATGTTTGTTTATTTCATCGTCAATAGAAAAACAACATATGCCATACCGGCCATCGAACCGCTGCCCTCCTTCTAGGCAGGCAGGCCTCGAAACCAATCGGCCACGCGCTCATCAATATTACCATATAACATAGAACCCATATTACAGCTTGAAAAATGTTGAACTGACAAATAACTACGCAATCAGAGATGCGTAACAATTGCTCCTCACGCAAAAAGAATCCTCTTTTTTCATCGTTAATCCAGTCAGACTTTTTTACATTCTTAAAACCCTTCGTGGGCCGCAAACAAGAGCTCTATTTGCTGCATGAGGCCAAAGAACAGCTAGACTAAACGGACAGCCTAGTTACAATAGGATTTTTTTTCGAGCCCAGAAAACTAAACCATCTCGCAGTTTTAGCAACTCTAACAAGGCCTCTAATCGGAGGCCTGGATTTAAAATCCAGTACACTGCCCACGATACAGACGCATTAGTACTTAATTAGCTTAAAGAAAATGTTAAATCCAATTAGTTACTTAGAGTCTGGAGTTCTCGTTTTGTCTAGTCGAAGGTAGTTTAAAATTGATAAATTATTCCCAACGAGAAATTACGAGATAAATTTTACGTGAGTTTTAATTAGAACACCTTCTTTTCGAAAAAAGGTGGACTTACTTGGTATTAACATTATTGGCTGATGGACATTAGGGTCCGAATTTTGGCTTCTATCTAATACGGTGGGTTAAAATTATGTCTACATTTATTACACTCAGCATTTGTTCTTATTTGTCTCTGAGTTTTGGTTATGTACGATCATTATGTTCAGCGCTTGGCCCGCCTGCGGTTTTTTGGCGAATTTGGGCTCGTCAGCTGAGTTTGAGAAGCTGAGAAGGCGTATTTTCATAACGTAGGTCTTGGGACGGCGTGGGCTAGTGGATAAGTGGCACGGCTCACAATCCGAAGGTGCTGGGTTCGATCCCCATCACAGCACCGGCCGTTACCCCGCAAAATAAAAACTACAGTACAACGCACGCACATGTCCCCTTGGGGAAATAGAGAAATAAGGCGACCGCAAAACAAAAAAAAACAATAATAAAAAATATCCGTGGGTCTGGTTTGCATATAATTTATGGGTTTAGCGTGTGTATATATTGTCAGCAATTTTTATTTATGGGTTTAGCGTGTGTATGTACTGTCAGCAATTTTTATTTATGGGTTTAGCGTGTGTATGTATAATTCAGCAATTTTTATTTATGGGTTTAGCGTTCGTATGTATTGTCAGCAATTTTTATTTATGGGTTTAGCGTTCGTATGTATTGTCAGCAATTTGTATTTCTGGGTTTAGCGTTTGTATGTATTGTCAGCAATTTTTCAAACTGCTAAACTCATCAACATAATTATTGTTACTTTTTTGGAATACATATTATAACGACATCTAAGTGTAACAATATGTAAAGACGGTCCCAAAACAGACACTGCTTTCGGGGATGAAGTGTTAGTGACTTTATTGCACCTAGACACATCATTATATTAGGTGGGGTGGCCACCTCCCTTGCTTCCTGGATTTCCTTCTACAGTAGACCAGGTTACAATTCACAGCTATGTTGTCAGTAGAGACCAAACTAGGTGCATTTATACTCTTTAGCATGACCTACTAATGTATCACAATGAAGCCGATATATTATATCGTCTCGTAATCTAGCTGCGAGATGAGTTCCTGCAAAGTATAAGGTCACACCACTGATGCAGACCTCTAAAATGTGCCATTGGAGAGGAGGGATGAGGCAGAGCAGCGTTGTAGGGTAATAATTCATTTCGATCCCACAAGGTAAGGTCGTCTCCTGTGAGAGGTGAATCCATTAGCAATACGTGCTAAAGTCGACAGCACTGAACAGTGAGAAGAAAACCCAGGTAACAAACTGCTGAGAATGTAGTAGAGGTATGACGCCTTTGCGGCCAGTTTAGGGGGATACAATGGTTCAACGATTGGGCACTTCACTCGGTGCGGTACACAGCTAATGAGGGACTCCTTTCAACGGTCCAGTTTCTCACGGGAGCTTGTCTGGCGGTGTACGTCTTTCGGGAACTCGCCTGACGGTGTAAGCATCACAGGAACGTCTGACAGTGTAAGCATCACAGGAACGTCTGACGGTGTAAGCATCACATGAACATGTTTGATGGTGTAAGTATCACAGGAACATCTGACGGTGTAAGTATCACATGAACGTCTGACGGTGTAAGTATCACATGAACGTCTGACGGTGTAAGCATCACATGTACTTGTTTGACGGTGTAAGTATCACAGGATCGTCTGACGGTGTAAGCATCACACGAACGTCTGACGCTGTAAGTATCACAGGAACATCTGACGGTGTAAGCATCACACGAACGTCTGACGGTGTAAGTATCACAGGAACGTCTAACGGTGTAAGTATCACAGGAACTTCTGACGGTGTAAGCATTACAGGAACGTCTGAGGGTATAAGTATCATGGGAACACGTCTGGCCGTGAAAGCATCCCGAAAACTCTTGTGACGGTGTACGTATCACGTGAACTCGTCTGACGATGTAAGCATCAAGTGAACTCGTCTGACGGTGTAAACATCACACAAACGTCTAACGGTGTGAGCATCACGTGAACTCGTCTGACGGTGTAAGCATCACCTGAACTCGTCTGGCGGTGTAAGCATCACAAGAACGTCTGACGGTGTAACCATCACAAGAATGTCTGCCGGTGTAAGCATCACTAGTATCAAAGGTGCGATCACACCAAAAAGGAAAATAGTCAGTTGAGACATATTGATCAAGACACACCTTCCTCCACATCCTCTTCCCTCACTCCACATACATGTTATCCACGTCATGCTCCTGGAAACAGACTATGTTACAGAAGCCGGATCTACGAGGTGTGGATCGACACTGTGATCCTCATAGGGATTAACTTACCGAGCAGGCTCACATTGCATTACAGCTAGGAAAACTCCGGTTCAACTTTTTTTTCACGCCTCGGGATGTAAGAACAGCGTCTGTAACCTATCACCAAACAGAAGTCGGTAAAGAGTTTCATAAACTCAGTCATAACAACAAGAATCGTGTCGACTGTCAACTGTTCAAATGTCAGTCGGACTTGAACGGGGAATAAAGAATAGGTACAGTATGACCTGCCAGTCATGTCGTAAAAAAAGATTAAGAGACGAAAGATTGCAAGTGTTATTATCTCATCCCATCCCATTTGTCTGCTTCTGTCGTTAGATGCCGTTAGAGGTTCAGTCTTATTTTATTTATGTGCCCGATGTTATTTTAAATTCATGTCTTGGACTTTAATTCCATCAATTCATCTTCTTAGTCGTCTTCTTGCTCTTAAGCATTGGTCTTTTATTAACAGATTCACTTGATAGAGCCGATCTATTGGCTCACCAGCTGTCTTACAGTTCCGGGTATCTGATATATTGGCAGGAACAGTTATCATACGTATATATAAATGTTTCTCCATATCAAGTAATCCTAATTTAATAAACATACATGTACTTCCTAGTTGCAGTTTTACATTGGACAAATTATTAATGTGTACAGAGGCTAAAAAGTGAATGGCTTCTAAAAAAAGTTTCTACGGTGACACTTTTGGATCAGACACATTTTTTATCAACAATACATTCAATGTAATTAATGCAATTGATGCTAACGCTGTATGTATTTCATTTATACCAAATAAAACTGTTACTGAAGGCTGACATGAATATAAGAATCAGCTTACATTAAATGAGATAGATGCGACTGTTTATTCTGACACAATAACTTCAATTGAGGCTTAAAATTCGTGACTAATGGTCTCATAGTAATCTCCATGTTCTTACGACTTGAAAGTTATTTTGTTTGAAATGGCGTCAATATTGAAAATGCCGATTCGCACAAATAGATGGTAACAAATGACAGAAGAACTGTCATGGATAATTCCGACCCGAATGACAATTCTGCTACAGCACCATGAGAAAATGTGTTCAAGTTGTTTTCTTCTTGAAAATTCAACCTCGAGATTCAAATCCCATGAAAATTTACAAATTCTTTATGAGCTTTCAACAAAAGGTGTTTCACATTTTCCACGATAAAAGGGTTTTGAATCCAATCTAAAGAATTATTGTCTTATTCTGGTGGAAAATATTGTCTGAGAATTGTTTTTCCAAGTATATCAAATGGTAAATTGCAATATCCTTAAAACTATTATCAACAATAAAGTCCTGTACATTGAACAATTCTCGAAAGAGTCATTTTTGAATCTATGCTTCTAAATGTTTAATTTTTTTCATGAAGTCTGAATTTTTTCTTTCAGTGTAAAAATATTTGCGTTATTCACTTGAAAAAACATTTAAGTTCGTTGAGTTTATCAAATAAATCTGGCAAACAGAATATTTGAGCAGCTCATTGTCATTGTAGAAGAAATTGGCGTATACTGTTATTTTCAAAAATAAATAGTCTCATTTCATTATTTAAAACTAAACAGCCGTCTGAAAGCTGGTCTCTTTGACAGCAAAAGCAGTTCTGTATGCAGTAAAATTGTGCTGAAATTGGATTCCATTTCATCTCGCAAACTTGTAAAAAGGAAATTATTAAGTGCAGGACTTTTAATAAAGTTGGTAACTTTAACCGCATGTTGCATATCTGCCAACATTTTCTAAGACAATAATATCTCTTGGTGAATCATGCAATGAGTACAAGTCGTAGATCCAATGGTTTAGATTGAATTGTTACCAGGAATCCAACCATTCTTCATGTCACTGCAGCTGCGCCGTCGTTACAACACAGTTACTCCATACTAGCCCTCCTTCTTCGAAACATTCATTCACTTTTTGAAAAATGACCTCTTCCGGTGTATGTCCGGCTAACGAACGACAAAATAGTAAATCTTCGTGGACACAGTTATATTACTTTACCTGACATATGCCAATAGCTGTACGAAGTTTGTAATGTCAGTCGATTTATCTAACGGAATTGCAAATGTCGAACTTTCATTAATTCTTCCAACAAGTTTATCACACTGGGCATTGCTATATTTCCAAAATTAGTCTTCCCTTAGAATCTCTTGACATTGGAATGACCAACAATCGTCTGCGTATTTGTACCCGTGAATGCATGCATTCTATTTGTCACTGGTAACACAAGTTCTTCCACAATAGGGAATAGTTTCTAAGCATTTGATGACAAACAGATACTAGTATGACGTACGAAGAGTCAAAACGGCTTATCAAAACCAGATACATGACCAAATGGGAAACCGAACATACTGGTTACACCAAAAACGATGCCTATTACCAGTTGAACCGAAGATAGCAGGTCGTTGTCTTCAGACTTCGCACTGGCCACAATAGACTGAGGTACCACCTATTCAACAAATTGAAGATAGGGTGTACCGACGAATGCCCCTGCGGTACTGGTAAAATGACCGCTGAACATCTGCTGCAGAACTGCCCGACATACGAGGATCAGAGAGAGCAGATGTGGCCATCACCAGTGGAACTGCAAGACAAGCTCTATGGCAGTGGCGAGAGCCTCAGGATGACCGCCGCTTTTTTCGAAAAAATAATGGTTACTGTCTGACTGCGTACGAAGAAGAAGAAGAATGAAGATGTCTTATTAACTTTGCAGCTTTCAGACTTTCACTCTCCAAGTATTCATTACAATCAAGCAGATAGGTAAATCATCAATATTTGTGGAAATAAAAGTCAATCCATATTACAAAAATGTTTCATTGAATTTCCTCTTGTATGCCTCCGAATGCGTAATATCTGCAGTTTTTGCTCTATCTGCACATTCTTGTTAGTGCTGGATGATCCAATCAATACAGAATCTATAGTTTCAGCCTTTTCTGCTGTCTTATCTCTTTACACATTCTTGTTAGTGCTGGATGATCCCTGTACTGCAGGATCTATAGCTTCGATCTTATCTGCTGTCTTATCTATTTATACATTCTTGTTAGTGCTGGATGATCCCTGTACTGCAGGATCTATAGCTGCGATCTTATCTGCTGTCTTATCTATTTATACATTCTTGTTAGTGCTGGATGATCCCTGTACTGTAGGACCTATAGCTTCGATCGTATCTGCTGTCTTATCTATTTATACATTCTTGTTAGTGCTGGATGATCCCTGTACTGCAGGATCTATAGCTTCGATCTTATCTGCTGTCTTATCTATTTATACATTCTTGTTAGTGCTGGATGATCCCTGTACTGCAGGACCTATAGCTTCGATCTTATCTGCTGTTTTATCTATTTATACATTCTTGCTAGTGGTGGATGATTCTTTTACTGCAGGATCAGTAATTTCAGCAATATCTTTTGTCTTAGTCTTTGACAAATGTAATCACTCATCCATGAGTAAGATATTTTCGATTTTGTTGCAATTTGACTCTGAAATGATTGCAACCAAGAACTGGTGACAGTAAATTTATTCGTTTTTCCAGATCAACTTCGTACGCCGGAGATACTATAAGGACATTGAACCACTAAACAACTGAACACTGTACAACTAACACTGCACAACTAGCAAAAGCTGAAAACACGAAGAATCACAAACTGCTGCTACACTGCCGTGCTTCTTTGACATAATCATTTCAGTTACTTCTCTTAATCTTGACACGAAACCTTGCGCTATTGGCTTGTTCCGTGAATAGATTTAGAGACATATTTACCATTTGGCCAGGTTATTTACGTCTCTTTATGTCCGTATTTAACACGCATGGGCGTCCTTGTTCTTTCTTGTGTTTTTCTTTCTCTGACTCTTCCAACAATCCTGATCGCGTTTTCACGCAATTGGTTTCACATGTTTGGATCTTTCATTCTATGTCTTGACCAAGGTCTATGTTTGACAACAATAACGGAGAGCAGATATGAATATTTTCTTCTTCTTCTTCTTCTTCTTCTTCTTTTTTTCGAACGCTTTCAGACTTTTAGTTTGAAATGTATTTACTCGAGCCTAGCCGGCTAAGCAGAAAATCCTCCTGGCTACATCTAGCTCACATCAGAGAGCGGACCTGCACAGGTGCTTATGTACCTGATAAAGTACAGGTCGACTAACACTAAGATAGAGCTTCTTCAGGACTGGTTTTGGTGATGATTGTATATTCTTTCTCTGTTACTCATATGTTGGACATCTTTGATCAGCAGTCACTGTATCAGTATCTCAGGCACATTTAACGTTAGATTGTTGAATAGATGGTATCTCAGTCTGTTGTGGCCTGATCGGAGTCTAAGAATAAAGATTACCAGTGGAATGAATTTCAATCAACCAATCAATACATGTCGCTCCTTTCAGGGCATACGCCATTGACAACCCTCCAGGAGCAAATTAGGTTTTTAGCTGCCCTTTCTGCCTCTCTCCAGTTGAGGTCCAGGAACTGAAGATTATTTTCACAATCTCTTGTCCGGGTGTTTCTTGGTCTACCACTCTTCCTCTTTCCCTGTGAGTTCCACGTCATGACCTTTCAGGTCACGTTTGATAGTGATTTCCGTGGCGTGTGTCCTATCCAACCCCAACTCCTACGTTTGATGTGTTGCTCCACTGTTTGTTTTTGGCTCCTGTCCCATAGGTGTTTATCCCTCCCCTGGTCTCATAGACGTCTACACATCATCCCCCGTGGACATTTATTGACGAACGACCGGAGTTTCCTCTGCACTATCTTTGTCGTTCTCGCCGTTTCTGCTCCGTCCAGGAGCACTGACTTGACATTGGAATTAAACAATCTTTACTCTGTATGTCTTTATTTTTCTGAATTTACACATATTATTCAGTAACAAATAAAGAACTACAACTAAAGATCCTAAGAACATCCATTTTTCCTTTGGTAACCTATGGATGTGAAACATGGACGATTACAAAAGCAATAAGAGCGAAGATCGGTGCTTTTGAAACACAGTGCTACAGATCCCGTGGTCAAAGTAAGAAACAAACAAATCCATCCGGCACGACCTGAATGTAGAGGAGAATTTGCTCATAAATGACGTAATGACCCGAAAACTGAGGTTTTTTTCGGACACGTCGAACGACAAAACGGACTGGAGAGAGTGGTAATGGAAGGCATGGCCATTGGAAAGAGAAGCAGTGGCCGACCGAGAAGAGGATGGACTTAGAACATTAAATGGACGCTGGATTTGACTTTGGGGCAGGCCGGAAGACTCGAAAGATATAGTTTCCTACATACAGGCTGTCCCGAGAGCGACTTTCTGCAAAGGACATAACTTAACTTAACTTAACTTAACTTAACGTCTTTATACTGGTTTAGAAGACCTTGCAGAGTCTGTATACAACCAGCTACATTTACATCACCTTGCTCTAAAAGCTATGCGCATCCAGTTTATTCTTAAATGCATTACATGCTACATGATGATGATGATGATAATGATGATGAGGATGATGATAATGATGATGATGATTCAGTAACAATTTGGAATTTAATGTTGATTGTTTGTGTGTTATTTGTGTGTTATTTGTGTGTTGTTTGTGTGTTATTTGTGTGTTATTTGTGTGTTATTTGTGTGTCTAATGAAATGTGTGAACGTCTTTGTAATGATGATAGTTGGTTTGTAATGGGATTTGTAATTTTAGTTGTCTGTCTATGTGTTTCTGTTCATTATGCTGCCATTATATGAATTCTCATTACATTAATTAAACAAAACGTAGAAGAAATATGCCGGAATATTATGTTTTTAGCCGCTCTAATCCTCTGTCCATTCTTTCAATGCCTCAGTGGTAGCGCCTAATACTGAAATCGAAGTAATCCGTGTTCGATTTCTGGGCTACCAGACTTTGTGTATGTGTGTGTTTCTTTGTTGTTGTTTCTTGTGCTGATAAACTATTAGAAAAAAACTAGTGTTAGGGCATATTCAAATTGCTGTGTTCCTCCGCGTAAGCCGGATTTACTGGTCTCGGGAATAAAGGCTACTTGCCCCTTCAGTTGTGTAACAGTGTTCAATTTCAGGCTGGGTTTCCACTCGCATAGAAATAAACTAGAGCTTACCAGAGTCCGCTAGAGTAGTAGACATATCTTATCCATTCGGCAACACTTTTCATCGTCAGCTTATCAAAGTAAAGGAAACAAACGAGGCAAAGAGAATGATAATTGAAGAAGAATAGATACTTGAAACTGAACAGACATTTACAAATATTTAATAAAAAGATTAAAGCAGCACAAAAATCAAATGGATCAGTCAAACACCTGCGTCAGATAAAACATGAACATTTTACTTCCTACCAGAAAGTAGTCAAGTAGCAATAATTGTCTTTTTTATTTTCGTTCGCTTCCAAATAAGCGCATCTGCTTTCCGAATATACCTAGAAATGTGTCCGGGCGTCTCCCAATTAACCACATCTACTACCGGAATTAATGTAGAAATCTGTCTTCGGTTCTGTCCAATAATCAGATCTGCTTCCTGAACCTACCAAATGGCAGAAAAATAACACTGTCATTCGCTACTGGTAAGTACACAAGCAATTTCAGAGCGGAGGCAGAGGCACTGAGGGCGGCAGTGGAAGAAATGGTGACACACAGTGAAAATGAAAGCCATATAGTCCTGCTTACAGATGCTCTCGCCGTAGTCACAGCGCTAAAAAGCCAGAAAAACACTGAGCTTAATGACTTAAGAGCAGCACTCTGCAAACTGTGCCAGCAGTC
This sequence comes from Ariolimax columbianus, assembly GCA_036924085.1. NCBI lineage: Eukaryota > Metazoa > Mollusca > Gastropoda > Stylommatophora > Arionidae > Ariolimax > Ariolimax columbianus. Next base: position 97,906,574 of record JAVGWX010000004.1, on the reverse strand, counting down.
CGCACCAAAAAGGGTAGTGGTACAGTGGGTCCCATCACACTGCAACATCCAAGGCAACGAGGAGGCAGACAGACTGGCAAAAGAAGGTGCAAGACTACCACAAACAGATACCAGTATGACGTACGAAGAGTCAAAACGGCTTATCAAAGCCAGATAAATGACCAAATGGGAAACCGAACATACTGGTTACACCAAAAACGATGCCTATTACCAGTTGAACCGAAGAGAGCAGGTCGTTGTCTTCAGACTTCGCACTGGCCACAATAGACTGAGGTACCACCTATTCAACAAATTGAAGATAGGGTGTACCGACGAATGCCCGTGCGGTACTGGTAAAATGACCGCTGAACATCTGCTGCAGAACTGCCCGACATACGAGGATCAGAGAGAGCAGATGTGGCCATCACCAGTGGAACTGCAAGACAAGCTCTATGGCAGTGGCGACAGCCTCAGGATTACCGCCGCTTTTGTCGAAAAAATAATGGTTACTGTCTGACTGCGTACGAAGAAGAAGAAGAAGAAGAAGATCTGCTTCCCAAATAAACGTAGAAATCTGTCCCGTACTTCTCCCAAATAACCACATCTACCACCCAAATAAACGTAGAAATATGGTTAGGACTTCTCCCAAATAACCACATCTACCACCCTAATAAACGTAGAAATATGTCTAGGACTTCTCCCAAATAACCACATCTACCACCCTAATAAACGTGGAAATATGTGCCGGACTTCTTCCTATATAACCATTTCTACCACACGAATACGGGACAGCGTGGCACAAGTGGTTAAGTGTCACGGTTCACAACCAGAAGGTGCTGCGTTCAATCCTCATCACAGCATCGTGGAATCAAACCCTTAGAAAATGCAGGAGCAAACAGATCCTTACATAAAATGCATGCTGAAGTCGAATGCACTAGGTCGACAGGCGCAACATAAAAACCACAGTGCAACGCAGACAGCCTTGGGGATTAGAGAAATAAGGCAAAAGTACCACACACAAAAAAAACCCAGAAAAAAACCCCCCAAAACACCTGAATAAACGTAGAAATCTGTCCCGTACTTCTCCCAATTAACCACATATACCATCCGAATGAACCAGAAATCTGTCTAAGGCTCTGTCTGCTAACCACACCTACTTCCCTCGTGTATGTTGAGGTACGTCTGGGATCTCTCGTTATCTTATATTACAGTTTATCTTTAAAGGTTGGTTGATGCGGGACATGCTGTCACTCTGCTCTTCTTTGTGAGTAAACAGATCTAGGGAACATGTTCTTCTGTATATATGTGCTGCCAGCATGAGCATATGTCTGTATCTACTCTTCGTAATGTGTTGAACGTTCACATTGGTCAGTTCGCACTCTGAATATCGCCTTATATTTTACTTAATGGCTAGTATTCGTAGGTTATGCTAAAGTACACTCCAACAACAAAAATATGCACGTAGTTAGGAAGAGAAAACGAAATAACATTTACAAAGAAACATGACAATTTAACCCGTTAGTCAATGTACTGGAGCTCACATGGTATGAGAAGGGTTGAACTCCAATGGACACATTGAAAAAAGCAACGGTCTAGAAAGCCAAAGCAATAGGAGCTTCATAAACGAAGCGCATGAAGACGTCACAGACTGAAATTCTGTAAAGGTTAAAGATGGGGAAGCAAAACGGTAAATAGAAGAAAATGACAAAATAAAGAGCAAAAGAAGATGAAGAATACGAAGGAAAGAAGAAAATAATGAAGAAGAGATTTAAGAAGACAAATTTTGCGAAGACGATGGAAAAGAAGAAAAAAAACGACGATAAAGGACCAGGATGGAAATCAAAATAATCAACAGCAGTTAAAATGGCAACAATCAATTATCTGAAATCTCTAACACAAAGTCAAGTTAATGACTTCATACACGACTTACGTCTTGTCACTCTAAACTTTTACAAATCTTTGTGTCGTAATCAATGGAATTTTTTGTTGTTGGTGCTTTTGTGTGGTGCTTTTGGTTAATTTGTAAACGAAATCCATAATATCATATTTAGTATTTCTAGACATCGCAATGCAATGTCACGTGGGCAAAGATCATATGTACTCGTATCTCTGAGACAAGGTCACGCAATAACAGGAGTTAGCCCCAGTGACATACTTTCTCAAATGTCAGTGTTCGAGCCCCCAGGGACATAAGACTGGACATCACTGTTTGTGTGAGTGTGTGTGGGTGTGTGTGTATCAGAGTAAGTGTGGGTGTGTACCTGTGTGTGAGCGTGTCGGTATGTGTGTGTGTGTGTGGCGTGGTGAGTGTGTGTATGGGTGTGTGTGTGTGTGTGTTTTAGATGTAATCATCTTTTCAATCGTTATCTAAGTCTTATTCATATTTTTATATGATCTCCTTTTTCAATATTTCTAGATATCCGGTTCTTTAAAAAAAAAATTAATCTCTTTGTTCTCGTTGCTGATATGAGTGTTGTCGACCTTTGATGACGGGATAAACAAACAGACACACATACAAACAGACAAAGAAAAGGACAGATAAACAGACAGAAAACTGGCAGAAAACAATCAAAGAGACTAACATAAATACAGACAAACACTCAGACAGACATATGTGATAAACAATCAGACAGGCAAACATACAGACACACATACATACAGACATACAAATTCATAAATGGACTTGCAGACAATCAGAGACGCAAACAAAAGGATTGATGGACAGACAGGATGAAAGACAAGCAGACAAAGAAACAGACACACAAACAAGTGAACAGACAATTGACAGACAAATAAGCAGAAAGACTGATTTTTATTTAAAAAATAATACAACAACGACTGTTAAGAGAATTGAGTTCCGAACTTTCTTTCAGTACCCCAGTGCAGCAATACCAGTACGCCATAGCCACAAGAACGAGAACGGAGAGTGACCATGTATTCATACGCCAGACCTTAGCTGTAAGCCTTAGTGATTCTGTGGGTGATAATTACAGCCTGCAGGAATATGTCTGAGAGTTGGGGGTATGCAGTGTGAAATGCTGACAGCAAAAAAGTACTGATGGGCCATCTTTTTCTTAATCTTCTTCTGCCGATCACATGGAAACTGATTACTTCTTCGTTATTTTTTTGTTTCGTATTTTAGGTTCTCAATCTTCAGCATTTGAGCAGTTGACAGGTAGAGTGATGTTTCTCGTGGAAAAAACACTGAGTTCGATCCCCGTTATCGGCACGCTTTAGTCAACCCATCGGTAAACGGGTACTTGGCTTATTCTTAAAGAAGGAATGACAGTGATGACCACTCAACCTCATAGAAAAGCTGAAGCCTAGTACAATGAAGTCTTGAACACTTCATCCTCGACAACAGAGTTGACATCCGCTCTAAAAGCTTTATATTGAGCTTAGATACTGGTATCCTGTAAGGAGGTCAGCTGTAGTGGTGGCGGTATATGTCGTTTGGGGACAAGAAGGACATGAGGAAAAGATGGATGCACATAGTCTTGAGCAGCGCTGAAAAGCACTTAGCTCTAAAATGTGTCTAACTACGCGATAACCACGATTATAGATATTATGTAGATAGGGGGACAAGTCAGTAAATTGGTTACAAATAGACATTAAATAAAAAATAATAAGATACGAACTTGAAAACCATTTATTGTTGCACTTATATTGTCCACTATTTATGAATACAATTTCCACCAATATTGATAAACGTATCCCATCGCTTGAACAGTGCACCAAAACTTGCAGCATAGATGTCTTTGGTTTGCTGTATCAGCTACATTTGCACTTCGCGCTCAACTCCTCATTATAATGTAGGCTAAACCATGCGTTTTTAGTGCGCCAAACAGGCGGAAATTGCTAAGGCTAAGTTGGTGCTGTAAGGCGGTTGTTTAAGATATTGTCATACCACTTGGACAATTTTTCCCTGGGTTAAACCAGCTATATGTATACTGGCATTGTCACATACAGACACGCTCACACACAGGTACACACTCAACCTCACATAAACACACCAACGCACACATCTCAGACACACAAACAGTAATGTCCAGTTTATGTCCCTGGGGATTCGTACACTGATATTTGAGAATGTATATCATTGAGCAGTACACCTTTAGCAAGCAGATCTAGGTGTTATTGTTAATTGCACCCCGAAGCATATACATAACTTCACCTCACGATTCAGCATTCACACTATTAACTTTCTTTTGAAAATGTTCTAAGACCATTTCGTTAGAATCCCAAAACACTGATAACAAAACCTTCTCTGCTGATGACGTAACCTTTATTTTTTTGGCAGGAGTTGAAAAAGTAGGTTTCTTTTGTACCGAAGCACCGTTTGATTCGGGTTTGCAGTCTTGCATCCGTGATTCGTCCTCAGTAACACTCTTGTTCAATATGTCTTTATCGTCATCTGCATATCGACAGAGATGCTACAAGGACAGGTCCTTTCTGTTCATCTTGTGCTCGTCAGTCAGTTTGTCTGAGTACCCACTGTGAGAACACTTTCCGTAAATGCATTCTTCTTCTTCTTCTTCTTCTTCGTACGCAGTCAGACAGTAACCATTATTTTTTCGAAAAAAGCGGCGGTCATCCTGAGGCTGTCGCCACTGCCATAGAGCTTTTCTTGCAGTTCCACTGGTGATGGCCACATCTGCTCTCTCTGATCCTCGTATGTCGGGCAGTTCTGCAGCAGATGTTCAGCGGTCATTTTACCAGTACCGCACGGGCATTCGTCGGTACACCCTATCTTCAATTTGTTGAATAGGTGGTACCTCAGTCTATTGTGGCCAGTGCGAAGTCTGAAGACAACGACCTGCTCTCTTCGGTTCAACTGGTAATAGGCATCGTTTTTGATGTAACCAGTATGTTCGGTTTCCCATTTGGTCATGTATCTGGCTTTGATAAGCCGTTTTGACTCTTCGTACGTCATACTAGTATCTGTTTGTGGTAGTCTTGCACCTTCTTTTGCCAGTCTGTCTGCCTCCTCGTTGCCTTGGATGTTGCAGTGTGATGGGACCCACTGTACCACTACCCTTTTTGGTGCGGACTGCTGGCACAGCTTGCAGAGTGCTGCTCTTAAGTCATTAAGCTCAGTGTTTTTCTGGCTTTTTAGCGCTGTGACTACGGCGAGAGCATCTGTAAGCAGGACTATATGGCTTTCATTTTCATTGTGTGTCACCATTTCTTCCATTGCCGCCCTCAGTGCCTCTGCCTCCGCTCTGAAATTGCTTGTGTACTTACCAGTAGCGAATGACAGTGTTATTTGTCTGCCATTTGGTAGGTTCAGGAATGCTCCTGCCTCTCCGTTCTGTGTAGTGTTTGTTACATAGCCGTCGGTGTATGCATGGGTCCAGTCCATGCTTGGGTAGCTTTTCGATATGAAGCTTAGGGTAGTATCTCTCCTTTCTTTTTCAGTCTGGCAGTTTTTGTTTCCAATACCTGGTATATTTTCTACCACCTCTGGAAGTATATCCTGCCTCCAGGTAGGTTTTCGTACAGTAGTGATGGGTTTTGGTGTTGTTAGTGCGTTTATGGGATCTTCGTGCATCTTTGCTTTGGCTATTTCTGCAAAGTTTCTCCGCTTTAGTTTCCCATTTCCCAAATTGTTTAGTCTCTGGTGCATTGGATGGTCAGTCAGTCTTCGGAGTTTCTCTGACTGCAGCTGGGCTCTGCAGTCTCTTCTATCAGTCTCTTCTTTTTTTTTCTTCTACTTCTTCTTTTTCTTCTTGTTCATCGCTGTCAATCTCTCTGGTACCTAACCCTGAAAAGGGCCATGCAAGTAGTAAGATGTTGTCCGGAAAACATACTGTGTTGTGTCGTAGTTTACAGCTTAACTGCGACATTTGCAGCTTTCGGTCCGAAATATCCTGACTTCAGCAGACATTTTTTAGTACGGGGTAAGTCTTTCCTCTTCGATCCCTTCTCCTTCGCCAGTCTGCTCTGTTGCAGCCTGTTATGTAAGATCACCGCGTGGAGATGTAGACGTGTCTTGGCAGCTCTGTTTAGCTAGCCTTAACGTTAGCAGTCAGCCTTGGGTCGCTGACTGCTAGCGTTAGGGCCAGCTAATTACTTCGATCATGCATTCTAAAGTAGGTTAAACCATGTGAACACCCTATTGTAGTCGCTGCACTGCCTATCGCTGTTCTCCAATCAGCTCAAATCATGTTCCCAACCAGATCGAGCTTATACTTCTGTTGCAAACTGAGCAGGACGACTAGCTAGGGCTACATCATCAATTATTGAGCGTCCTTAAGAAAATGTATCGACCCAATTATGCATCGCTTTACGCGAATAACACTTTTCACCGTAAACCGGAAGCATTCTTATGAATATCTTTTGCAGATATCCCTGTTGACTTCATCAACCTCACCGCGCCAACACCCTTCCTTCCACCCACCCAAAAAAACCTGCACAACAGCAGTTATCATATTATTAACTGTGAGCACAGACTCAATATTTGTACTTAAGTTTTGCACGTGTAGAAGACACCTAGCGTCTGCTACCTGCAGTAGTCACGATGCTGGGTGCGTTTGCACCCAATGACTCGTTTATAAACATCAACTATATTTGCCAACTACATGACTGACCAACCGGAAGAAAGCTCAGATAACTTTTTAATAATTCTACTGACAGATCAACAACAGGACATGCTCAGATAACCTTTCAATAAGTCTATTGATAGATCAACAAGAGGACATGCTCAGATAACGTTTCAATAAGTCTACTGGCAGATCAACACGAGGGCATGATCAGATAACTTTTCAAAAAGTCTACTGACAGATCAACAAGAAGACATGATTAGAAAACCGTTAAACTGGTCTTAGAGCAGTCATGCTGAGCTAACCTTACAACCAGTCTAAGGAATGATCAACCAGAGCATAGGGTCAATTGGAGATACGTGATAAGACAACCTTACGACCAGTTTTAGGACTGATCAAGCAGAGAACAAGGTTAGAAACCTTTCAACCAATCTTAGGACTGATCAATCAGAGGATATGGTCAAATGGAGATACATAATCAGACAAGTCAAACAACGTTGCAACCACTCTTAGGACTGACCAATCAGAGGACACAGTAAGACAACTGTACAACCAGTCTTAGGACTGACCAAGCAGAGAACACACTCAAATGGAGAGATATGCTCACACAACCCTACAGCCAGTCCTAGGACTGACCAACCAGAGGACATGCTCAGACAAACTTACATCCAGCGTTTGTACTGACCAACCAGAGAACTTGCTCATCAATCTACCAACACGTTTCCGACTAACCAATCTGATGATGGTTTAGATATTTCATTGGATTATTTGAATAGAGTTTTATAAATTGAATGGCAGTTGAAAATGTTGATGAATATAAACATTTGAAAGACTTTGATTTTTTGTTTACATTCATGACCTAAAAGACAAAAGTGATGAAAATTCGCCATGATGAAGTTGCCAGTCCCACGCAAAGCTCACTTCAGTCATTTTTAAGACTTACAATGGGGCATTGGTCCTGCTCTTTTCATCCCGTGTATGGCTCGGGTGCTGGCGATATTATCAAACTGTTCAAGAAATAGTTTGCCTGATTCCGCCATTAGGCATTGAACAAATACAATCCAATCAACCTGGAATTTTTCTGCGCATTCACGACCTGGAGTCAAAACTAGGTCATCAAATTCATGACCTAGTTAGCTTTCAGAGTCTCTGTCCCTTTCTCACTCTCTCTCTCTCTCTCTCTCTCTCTCTCTCTCTCTCTCTCTCACACACACTCACACACACCCACTCACACAATCACTCATTATCTGGTACTCCTGCTGAACTTTTCCCTACCACTCCCCATCTCCCTTCCTCTCCACCAATAAACTGTAAACAGTTTGCACACACCTCCCCCACACAAGTCCAACATGCTATTTTTAATATGACCTCTTCACCGAAGCCTTGGTGCGTGAGTACTTTTTTCGTGTTTGATTCACATGTAGCATCTGGGTGGCGTAGAGTTACCGTTTATGCCTCACACAGTAAAGGGAATCGGTCGATCAGGGCTACGGCACGCCCTGATCTACCCAGTTGTAACTGGGTATTTAACGAATCATCAGGAACAGGCACGCAGACCTGGGAGTGTCCATCTGAAACCACTTTAACAGGGTCAGCCATTGTGTCAAAATCAATCTTTACTTCAGAAGATACAGAAGTGCTGATTAATCATGGGTGGATATCAGATGTACGAGGTTTGTTCACCTACCACTATGTGCATAAGAAACGAATAACCCTCCTCTTTTTATCGCAGCAATGGGAAAAAACAAATGAAAACAATGTAAAAGTTGATTAAAGTTGAGTTTAATCAAAATTTTAAAATGAGTACGGTCATTTCCAGTCAAGCATCCGACCCAACCAGTCGCTGGACAGACTGGGTCTACTATTAGATAAGTAGACGATTTTTTTCTTATATGTTATTTCAGTATTGTTGTTATTTGTTGTCCCTGATGAAGGTCTATTAGTCGTAACGTAGGTTTTGTTTGTGTTCTCGTCTCGGTGCAGTATCTGACAATATCCAAGAAAATTTTTTTGTTTAAACTCAACCCTAATCAACTTTTACATTTTTTTCATTTTTTTTTCTTCCCATTATATACATCCACAGAGCCGCCGCAGCCTCGCCTTATTTTAATGTTATCGCAGCAAGTGGTTCAAACTGCATCCCGTGCGTTCTTCCTTATCGTGGTTGGCCAGCAACCGAGGTACCCATTGGCAACACAGCTTCCGATACTTCAGTTTCTTGCTAACCACCATTTGAACTGTCCCTAGCGACACAGCACATTTCTCTGCTAGCGAACGTAAGCTCCGGCGACGGTCCACCTGAATTTCTGCATCACTTTTGGCGATGGCATCTTTTGACGCAACAATATGTGCCTGACCTGGTATCGGAATATCTTTCGTTACCCTACGTCCTTCTTTAAACATTGTTGTCCAGTTCTTCGCTGTTGTCTTCGACACACTTTTGTCACTATACAATGCCTGCATTCTGCGATGAATGCTAACTGGCCAAAATCCTTTAGCTGTTTGAAACCGAACCACCTGAACAACTCTGGACCGATTCTATATCACACCCGCCATGTTTTCGACGGTCTGCTGAATAAAAACTATGAGTCGGAGAATAATGAAATGTTGCAAACATGACGGTTGGTATATGCTGTTTACACCAGAAGTGACGTCATTATGCGCATCGTACGTATGCTCACTTGGTCCAGTTATGTTCGGTTGCATTTGAACTCGCCTCGTACATTTCCTAATTTTCCAGGGGTTAGTGTGGATCTACTGTCCTGGTCATTTTGGGGTTTCAAGCCAATGAAAGAGATAACATCTTGGTTACGCAAGCACACATTACGGGTTGATTGTGTATGGTTACAGATGACATGTTTAAGTCTAGCAATCACCGCCTGTTGAATAGAAAGACATTGCAGTCGTTGATACAGAAATACTTGAACTGCAGAACTTTGAAATCAATTGAGGGCCAAGGGGAGGCAGCATATGAGATGACGGAGCAGGAGTACTTTCAAGCAACGAGCTACAGGAACAATCAGTCTTCACACCTTTTGCCACTTACTGAGAGAGACAAAGCACCTATGGGTTTTCCCGGAGTGCAGTGAAGTGGATTATTAAGAACAGAACTGCGGCAGGCAAGCTAGTAGAAATTAACTGTTACTTCTCAGATAATTCGAGAGCCGCACAATGACATTTCTAGTACTTCATCCCCGACGGCAATGTCCTCAATGGAAGATCTTAACTGGTAGCCTATCTATGGCTTCTTCCATACGAGCATTCTATTTTCTCAATTTCTGAATTCCGATCAGATGTTGGTATCCATTCAAACCAATCGCCCATTCATCTGAACATTCATCAATACCTAGTCTCCACCCTAGTCTCCATTCAACGTTCCATCATTAACTCATTTTTACATCCAGCAATCCTTCCATCTATCCAACAAACAATCCATTTATCAATCCATCCATTACCATCGAATATCCATCTATATACTCAAGAAACTATCCATCCACGTATCCACCAATATGCGTATCCTTCAACTCAATCGCCCATTACTGAACCCAATTACCATTTCACTCGTTAATACACATATAATAAAACTATAAGAACAATGTATATCCAAGTATCTGTTTAACAATACACATATCGATCAATTCACCCATTAATTATTTTTTAAATTTTTTTTTAAATTTCGCCTTATTTCTCTATTCCCCAAGACGGTATGCGCCTTAAAAACCCATAAATACATCCATGCATAAATTCATCTGTCAATCCATCCGTCCATTAAAACGTCCATACATCTTTAAATCATTCCTCCATTCGTTAATATCGGTTAATTTTACTTCCTACCGTACGTAATCAATCTATATCAAGACATTGCGAATATAATATTGTTCTTGTTTGAGCTTTGAACCCACAGACCTTCTTTACAACATTATCCCTGTAATCTAGGCATCATCATTACATCTTCTTACATCCATTCACCGATTCATCAATACTTACATCCATTCACCGATTCATCAACACTTACATCCATTCACCGATTTATCAATACTTACATCCATTCACCGATTTATCAACACTTACATCCATTCACCGACTCATCAATACTTACATCCATTCACCGATTCATCAATACTTACATCCATTCATCGATTCATCAATACCTACATCCATTCACCGATTCATCAACACTTACATCCATTTACCGATTTATCAATACTTACATCCATTCACCGATTTATCAACACTTACATCCATTCACCGACTCATCAATACTTACATCCATTCACCGATTCATCAATACTTACATCCATTCACCGATTCATCAATACTTACATCCATTCACCGATTCATCAACACTTACATCCATTCACCGATTTATCAATACTTACATCCATTCACCGATTTATCAACACTTACATCCATTCACCGACTCATCAATACTAACATCCATTCACCGATTCATCAATACTTACATCCATTCACCGATTTATCAATACTTACATCCATTCACCGATTCATCAACACTTACATCCATTCGCCGATTCATCAACACTTACATCCATTCGCTCATTCATCCATCATTGCATAAATTAATTAATAATCACATCAAATCACCCATTCATTAATACTTACATCCATTCACCGATTTATCAATACTTACATCCATTCACCGATTCATCAATTCTTACATCCATTCACCGATTCATCAACACTTACATCCATTCGCTCATTCATCCATCATTGCATAAATTAATTAATATTCACATGAAATCACCCATTCATTAATACTTACATCCTTTAATTACTCCATCCATTAATACTTACATCCTTTCGTTACTCCATCCATTAATAATTTGTTTCTTGTATCACTCGTTCCTTAATTTATTCAATCGGTGGACGGCACTATCGCTTGCACTTTCATTGATTGCTCTTCAGTATTTCATTAATTCACAGTGTTGTTTATTCAGTCGTTCGTTATGTCCTTCATTCATTCGTACGTTCTGTTCCTCATTCAGTCGTTTGTTCTTTCCTTCATTCAATCATTCATTCAGTCGTACGTTCTGTCCTACATTCAGTCGTACGTTCTGTCATTCATTCAGTCGTACGTTCTGTCATTCATTCGGTCGTTTGTTCTATCATTCACTCAGTCATTTGTTTTGTTCTATATTCAGTCGTTTGTTTTGTTCTATATTCAGTCGTTTATTCTGTTCTTTATTCGGCATCTTGTTCTGACTTTCGCTCTGTCCTTCAAACGGTGGCTTGTTCTATTGTAATTTTCTCCTTTTTTCTGCAATTCGTTCTGTAAATTGTTTATGTATTTTGTCTTTTCAATGGTTTTTCAGTTTTTTTAGCTCATTTAAATGTTCTGACCGTAAGTGATGTTATTATTTCCCTATTTTTTGTTATTGTTAGTTTTCTTATTCATTCCGTCATTCATTTGTTGATTTTGCCCTTTTATTAACTCATCAAATTGTTAAAAACATTTATATGTTCTGTCGTTTATTATTTTGTTAGTATTGACGTTCGTTCTGTTCTCAGTTCTATATTTTTTGTGTGTTTTGCGCCATTACATTGGTTTCTTAGTTTATTGGTCTCATAATTTGTTCTGTCGATTACTCCATTATTTATTCCACGATTGACTAGTTCTTTGTTCTGTCGTTCTTATGTGTCTTTCAGTCTTTTATTGGTTTCTTAGATTATTGGTTTCAATATTTGTTATTTCATTCAATTCGCTATTAGTTCTGACGTTCGTTTTATTCCTAGTTCTGTTATTCACTGTTGTCTAGAAGTCTGTTATTGATTCTTTAGTTCGTTAGTTCATAGATGTATTTTGTTGTTCGTTATATCCCAGAATTTGTCTTCCGTTCTACAATTTATACATGGTATTGCTAGCTCATTCATTCATGTGTGCTTTCGTTCATAGGTCAAAATACTATATAAATAAATCCTTGAATATCTTCCCGAGTCTCTAAAATTTTAAATGGCCAACGCGCCCAAATATGTAAACCACCCCCCCCCCCCCCCCCCCCCCCCCCCTTCAAAAAAAAAAATTTATTAATAAATTATAAATTTAAAAAAAAATTACAAATTAAATGTATGGCTGAAGGAACCATGCATCCCAAAACAAAAGCTGAAATCCTGTTTTTTTTTTTCCTTCAAAATATCGAACTAAGAATCGCAATACCTCCTACAACTACAAAAACGGCGATCAGTCCCCCACCCTCCCCCCAGCCAACAAATAAAAGAGTATTATTCTGACGAGCTTTCCTTTCATTCTCCTCCGGAGCTCAATTCTCTGAACTTTTGGCTTCCAGGTTTCTAGGTCAGAGTGAGCGCCTACCAACAGCCTAATATTACAAAGAGACGCACGGCTGCTGTAATTTTACTGCCACGTTCCGTTGGTTCGATGGTCCTTTTGTTTGTCAGTCAGTTAGATGGTTGCTGTGCTATTTGGATCGATGCTTGTGGTGTTAGTTGGTTGGGTCTTGTGTTAGATGGTTCTTTCTTTGCTTGTTGTGTTGGTCGGCTCGTTCGATAGTTGCTATGTAAATCTGTTTGATAGTTGATTACTGCGTTAGGACATTTAGATGGTTTGTTCCTTGGTTATTGTCTTAATCGATTTATTTGTTTGTTCTTTCGCTTGTTTGTTGGGTTGATACTTTGTTGATTGTTTCCTTTTTTTGTTGGTTGGTTTATCTGTTCGATTGCCAATTGGATTTCTTTGTTGGTGGGTTTGTTGGTTCGATTGTTTATTTCTTTAATTGTTAGTTCAATAATTAAATTGTTGGTTTTCTATCTGGTTTGCTGGTTCTAATGTTGAACTACGAGTTGGATTGGTTTATGTTTCTTTCTTTATTCATTCGTAAATTCAATGATTCACCTGCTGGTTGTTGACTTGTTTGAACATTGGCTTGTTGGTTCATAAATTGGTATGTTGATTTTTTGCTTTTGTTTGTTCATTAGTTGGTTAATTTAAATGTTTATTGGTTGGTTAATTTGGTTATCGGTTTGTGCGTTGGTTTGTTTATTAGTTGGTCAATTTTAATTTTTGGTGGTTTGTGCGTTGGTGTGTTCCATTATCTTGTTTATTGGTTGAATAATTTGATTGTTTGTTTGTGTATTTGTTTGTTCATGTGTTGGTTAATTTGATTGTTTTTTGGTTTTTGTGTTGGTTTATTCATTAGTTGGTTCATTTGAGTGTTTGTTGGGTTTTGCATTAGTTTTTTCATTAGTTAGTAAATTTGATTTTTTGTTGGTTTGTGCGTTGGTTTGTTCATTGCTGCTTTATTGGTTGGTTAGTTTGATTGTTTGTCGATTTGTGTATTGGTTTATTCATTAGTTGTTTTATTTGATTGTTTGTTGTTTTGTAGGTTGGTTTGTTCATTAGCTGTTTTATTGGGTGGTTAATTTGATTGTTTCTTGATTTGTGTGTTGGTTTGTTAATTAGTTTAAATCTCTGATACGAACTCTCTGTTATCAAATCTTGATACACCAGTACCAAAAACAGGAAAGGACAAAACAGATCCAAATGGATACAGGCCCATAAGCCTACTGAGCTGTGTCGGCAAGCTGATGGAACGGATGATAAACACCAGACTGATGTGGTATCTGGAAGAAAAACGAATACTAATTCCACAGCAAGCCGGCTTTAGACAGCACAGATCCACTGAGGACCAGGTCATCCTCATAGCCCAGGAGATAGAAGATGCCTACCAGGCACAGAAACACACAGTAGCTGTTTGGGTGGATCTGGAAAGGGCATTTGACAAAGTCTGGAAGGATGGACTTAGAGTCAAGCTAAGAAGAAGTGATGTCTGTGGGAAGATGTACAAGTGGATCAACCACTACCTCAAACAAAGAACGGCCAGAGTCCAAGTACAAGGGCAGATGAGCAAAAAGGTGACACTCGAGCAGGGAGTACCCCAAGGGGGAGTATTGTCACCCACACTCTTCCTGGTATATATAAACGATATTACAGAGAATATACCAAGAAGAGTCCATAGCTCAATGTTTGCAGACGATCTGGCTATGTGGACCTCTGAAAAGAATCTCACCATAGCAAGAAATCGGATGCAGACGGCCCTAACATCGCTGGAAGAGTGGGCGAACTCATGGCTGGTCAAAATAAACGAGGAGAAAACCACATGCACAATATTCTCGCTTTCAATCAAACCCCAAAGTACCAAATTAAGTCTAAATGGCAAAATCCTGCAGCCAAACGACAACCCAACCTATCTGGGAGTCACATTTGATCGGCGCATGACATGGAAAAGTCAGATTGAGAGAAACCGAATGAAAGCCAGAGAAAGAATGGCAATCATGAGGAAACTTGCTGGCACAAGCTGGGGAGCAGACGAAGGCATACTAAAGAAATTGTACACTGGAAGAGTGAGACCAGTTCTCGAGTATGGCATTGCGGCATGGACAACAGCAGCGAAGGCGAACTTCGATAAAGTTAACAAACTTCAAAACCAAGCCATGAGAATTTTAACAGGTGGCATGAAGTCAACGCCAATTGTAGAACTTGAAAAGACTACAAAACTGCAATCCATGACCGATAGAAGAGACTGTAGAGCCCAGCTGCAGTCAGAGAAACTCCGATGACTGACGGACCATCCAATGTACCAGAGACTAAACAATTTGGGAAATGGGAAACTAAAGCGGAGAAACTTTGCAGAAATAGCCAAAGCAAAGATGCACGAAGATCCCATAAACGCACTAACAACACCAAAACCCATCACTACTGTACGAAAACCTACCTGGAGGCAGGATATATTTCCAGAGGTGGTAGAAAATATACCAGGTATTGCAAACAAAAACTGCCAGACTGAAAAAGAAAGGAGAGACACTACCCTAAGCTTCATAACGAAAAGCTACCCAAGCATGGACAGGACCCATGCATACACCGACGGTTCTGTAACAAACACTACACAGAACGGAATGGCAGGAGCATTCCTGAACCTACCAAATGGCAGAAAAATAACACTGTCATTCGCTACTGGTAAGTACACAAGCAATTTCAGAGCGGAGGCAGAGGCACTGAGGGCGGCAGTGGAAGAAATGGTGACACACAGTGAAAATGAGAGCCATATAGTCCTGCTGACAGATGCTCTCGCCGTAGTCACAGCGCTAAAAAGCCAGAAAAACACTGAGCTTAATGACTTAAGAGCAGCACTCTGCAAACTGTGCCAGCAGTCCGCACCAAAAAGGGTAGTGGTACAGTGGGTTCCGTCACACTGCAACATCCAAGGCAACGAGGAGGCAGACAGACTGGCAAAAGAAGGTGCAAGACTACCACAAACAGATACTAGTATGACGTACGAAGAGTCAAAACGGCTTATCAAAGCCAGATACATAACCAAATGGGAAACCGAACATACAGGTTACACCAAAAACGATGCCTATTACCAGTTGAACCGAAGAGAGCAGGTCGTTGTCTTCAGACTTCGCACTGGCCACAACAGACTGAGGTACCACCTATTCAACAAATTGAAGATAGGGTGTACCGACGAATGCCCGTGCGGTACTGGTAAAATGACCGCTGAACATCTGCTGCAGAACTGCCCGACATACGAGGATCAGAGAGAGCAGATGTGGCCATTACCAGTGGAACTGCAAGACAAGCTCTATGGCAGTGCCGAGAGCCTCAGGATGACCGCCGCTTTTTTCGAAAAAATAATGGTTACTG
Organism: Ariolimax columbianus; assembly: GCA_036924085.1. Classification (NCBI taxonomy): domain Eukaryota; kingdom Metazoa; phylum Mollusca; class Gastropoda; order Stylommatophora; family Arionidae; genus Ariolimax; species Ariolimax columbianus. Next base: position 97,890,374 of record JAVGWX010000004.1, on the reverse strand, counting down.
TCTGACTGCGTACGCAGAAGAAGAAGAAATCTTGATACCAACTCTCTTGTTATAAAATACTGATACTAAATCTCTGTTATCAAAACGTGATACCAACTCTCTTGTTATAAAATCTTGATAACAACTCTCTGTTTTAAAATACCGATACTAACTCTCTGTTATCAAATTTTGATACAAACTCTCTGTTATAAAATACTGATACTAACGTTATGTTAACAATATTGACATAAACTCTGTCTAATGCAAAAGAACGAGAGATCACAACATGTGAGATAATATGCCTGGTAAAGACGGTCGAACCATTATAAGAAACAAAATGAGATTTGAAGGAACGAGCAGAAAGATTAAAGAAAAGCTATACATAGTAAATATATACATACATAATTAAATGTTTCTGATAACTAACAAGTATTTCTCCGCATCTATTTGTGGCACGAGCCTCTAACATCACATACCTTCGCATCAGGAAAATAGGAAGCGAAATAAGATATACTGACCTACTTTGTTATATTTTTCTTTTTCTTCGATCAACTGATGCTATGCTTCTAGCCCGGTGAGGTTTATGAAGGAGACTGTGAATTTCAGATCTTTGCCGGTCGCCCACAGATTGTCGCGCAGAGTCGCTTTTCTGTGCCAGACTACCTCTGTTTGGTCTGCACAAGTGGGAGAGTTCTGCAGGAAATGTTCTGGTGTTTACTTGGGGGCTCTGCAATCGCACGTGGCGATGAATCTGACCCATTCTGAGTCTGAAGATCTTTGTCTGCCCAGCTCTTCCAAGTTTATCTATGCTGTCATTTTCTGGTTTGTATCATTTGGTCTCTCCATTCCGTTCTCATGGATCGTTTGCTTTTCATAGCTCTGCGGATGCCGAGTCTGTGTATCGCCACTTCCGGCTTTTGTGAGTTCATCGCCGTTCTCGTTTCTAGGGATTCCGCAGTGGGTCGGAATCCACTGTTGGACTAAATACGTTTTTCTGAGACAGCTGTCCGATGACATATTTTAAATCATGTGAGAGTCTATCTTGTTGGAGGCTTGAGAAGGCTTGGAATACGCTCCTGGAGTTTGTTAGAATAACCGTTTTCCTTGTACCTGTGCTCTGACTGATAAGAATCTGCGTTGCTGCATCATAGCTGTTGTTTCAACTTTAAAATTCGTACAGGTCTCTGCTGCTAAGTGATTTGTTATGACACCGTTTGAGTAAACAATGAAGATTTCACTACCTCTCCCTTTTTCCGCTCTCCGTGATCAATCCATTTGTGTACACATGTGTCAAGGAGTTGGTTTGGCTTAGGCTTGGCTTCGTTCATTCTCAATCTCCTGCTACCAAGCCCTGAAAGGGCTTAAGTAGCAGAATGTAGTCCAGAGAACGTAATGCGTTGTGTCTTAGTTTACAGCTTGACTGCGATATTTGCACCTCTCGGTCTAACACATCCGACTTCAGCAATCATTTTTTGAGTACCAGGTTAGCATTCCCTCTTCGATCCCTTCTCCTTAGCCAGTCTGCTCTGCTGCAGCCTGTTATCCAGGATCACCGCATGGAGGTGTAGAATGGTCTTGGCAGCTCTGGTTCGCTGGCCCTGACGCTAGCAGTCAGCTATGGGTCGCTGACCACTGCAAGCTCATGCGCTGCCTGTCAAGGAGTTGTTATGGTACTGTCTCTTGAGGTCCTGCAGAACGGGGATTTTGTCTTCTGTTACCGACTGTTCACTTTTCTTTGTTATCCTTGGAACCTTCAAGATTATTTTGGACCGGTTCTGGTTCAGTATCCGTTGTTCTGGAACAAGTACGCCGCAATGTTCGATTTCGTCTTGAAGTATGCCTGCATGTTATCTGTGGTTTCTCTGGCCAGATTATTGGAGCTGTTTCTTAGTAGTCGGTTTTTAGTTCTCTCTTGGAACTTTTGCTGTAGTGGCTGATTAGGAAGTTCTTTTAATGTTTCAATATACGGATAATTTTAAACGCAAACTGCAGAGACATTGATTGAAAATATCGACGGCCATGTGATGTCATAACATATAAAACTGTGCCTCCCTACTTCGTATAACGACATAAGAGGGTAAATGCGATGATGTCAACAACAGAGGTATGGATTGAATATACCAACGGACATAGATAGAGCACTGGTGAAGATTGTACATTTATATGACGTAATAAATAAAAGTAATGTCAACCTACTGCACTGCAGACTAAACAGGTTGACAGTTAAAGAAGCCACGTTCTGCAAAGGACATCTTCTTGTTGAAAGGACATATGAAAAACGATAATGCGAATAACGCTATGAAGAGAAAGGCAAAAAGAGAAGAATTCAATTAAAAGCTCACAGAAATATAGTGCGTCTCCCGAAAAAAGCTTTAGAAAACAAAACATGTTTCCAGCATGGCTCCAAAGACATTGAGAGCCAAACCGCGCCACTCGTTCAAGAACGGCTGGCGCGATGTTCCTATTTAACTCTAGTAAAACAAATAGTTTTCTTATAGGTCTGCATTGAAATCGTGTCTGGGTTTCGTGTACCTGAAATTCCGGAAGACCACGGGAATCCGCCTTTTCCGGCTTCAGTGACGACAGAGGCGTTACTTCTGTCCAAGAAGACTGGACACACCTTTGGGGTGCTTCAGTATTAAATGTGTCCAGAAAAATAATCATGGGTTGGGAACAAATGCTGATTTGCAGCGTCAACAAAAACATTTGTGTTCTCGGTAAACAAGTACAATGAGCAACAGACAAGGAAGAAAAGGAGAAGGAATCGCTACACGAATGAGAAGAGAGAGGGGATTGACAAAACTGACCACACTTTACAAATGTTGCTATTGCCATCTTATTTTCTTCCTCTTGTTTTGATACCTCGTCTTTTTTTCCTTCTTCTTCTTCTTCTTTTTCCTTTTCTTCTTCTTTTTCCTTTTCTTCTTCTTCTTCTTCTTCTTCTTCTTCTTCTTCTTCTTCTTCTTTTTCCTTTTCTTCTTCTTATTTTTCCTTTTCTTCTTCTTCTTCTTCTTCTTCTTCTTCTTTTTCCTTTTCTTCTTCTTATTTTTCCTTTTCTTCTTCTTCTTCTTCTTCTTCTTCTTCTTCTCCTTTTTCCATTTCTTCTTCTTCTTTTTCCTTTTCTTCTTCTTCTTCTTCTTCTTCTTCTTCTTTTTCCTTTTCTTCTTTTTCTTCTTCTTCTTCTTCTTCTTCTTCTTCTTCTTCTTTTTCCTTTTCTTCTTCATATTCCTATTCTTCCTACTTCCTAAAACCGGAACTAATTTTATTTTTATTCTTGATTTAATGGTTAATGCAAAACCAGCAACATAGAATTGGAAGCTGAGACAGCACTGAAGGTCGAAGTTTGTAACATGAGCAGTTATTGAACAAACAAATAACGGAGACCTACGTTACGGCAGCAAGATCTTCGTCTAGGACAATGAACAACAGAAACAAATAACGGAAACCTACGTTACGGCAGCAAGATCTTCGTCTAGGACAATGAACAACAGAAACAAATAACGGAAACCTACGTTACGGCAGCAAGGTCTTCATATAGGACAATAAACAATACAATCAAATAACGGAGGCCTACGTTACGGCCGGAAAGTCTTCGTCTAGGATAATGAACAACACAAACAAAAATACCCAAATGATTCACAACGTCAATAGTTTACATATATTTGACCAACAATTCACATAGATCTGACCAACAATTCACATAGACTTGACCAACAATTCACATGGACTTGACCAACATATCACATAGACTTTATTGACAAATCACATAGACGAAACCAACAATTCACATAGACTTGATCAATAATTCACATATATTTTTACCAACAATTCACGTAGAATTGACCAACATTTCACATAGACTTGACCAACAATTCACATAGACTTGACCAACAAATCAGATACACGTGACCAAAAATTACTTAGACAAAACCAACAATTCCCATTAACTTTCACCAACAATTCACATAGACAAAACGAACAATTCACATAGACTTGACCAACAATTCACATAGACTTGACCAACAATTCACATAGACTTGACCAACAATTCACATAGACTTGACCAACAATTCACATAGACTTGACCAACAATTCACATAGACTTGACCAACAATTCACATAGACTTGATCAACAATTCACATAATCTTTACACACACAATATTCAAGGAAGAAGAATGGTTACACATTAACGTGAAGAAGATAGGAACAGGCTGATGCAGCAGTAACGGTGGTAAAGTGCTAGAAACGTTACTGTACTAGGCAGCATCTTGTTTAAGAGGTGTGGTGGACAGTTCTCTATCTCGGTGCCGTTCCTTTCATAACAGTAAGCCACGTACCAGTTTACAGTTTGGACGACGGCAGCATAGTTGTAACGAAAATCGAACCCCATACATTTGCCGTGAAAACCGAGAGCTCTAAATCAATGCTAATCAGACAAATCATAGCAGGCGATGAAATAGTTTCATCATTTGTTACCTGTCATTCCTGTTGTCGGACACCACAGTTGGTTTGCTCTAACCAGTTCTTAGATTTGGTTTGCAATAACCAGCTTTTAAAATTGGGTTTTCCATAACCAACTCTCCGATTTTGTTTGCACTAAGCAGCTCTCAGATTTGGTTTGCCCTAACTAGGTTGAGCTGCGTAGCGCAGTAGTTAGCGCGCTGGCTTCGCATCTGAGTGGTCCCAGTTGAGACGGTAATGTTTTTTTCAGACCGCAATGGCTCCTGGGTCGACCCAGCCTTAAATGGATACCGGTTCAGTCCGGGAAGTAAAAGCGGCGAGGGAGAGGAGATGGCTACCGCCCTCATATAGTCGAGCCTTTGAAATGTGAGATCGCTAACACCTCACACCCCTACGGCAGTAATGATATGGGATACTTTACTTTACTTTACTTTACTAACTAGGTTTTAGATTTGGTTTGCCCTAACCAACTTTCATATTTGGTTTTGGCCTAATCAACTCTCAGATTTGGTTTGCCCTAACCAACTTTCATATTTGGTTTTGGCCTAATCAACTCTCAGATTTGGTTTGCCCTAACCAACTTTCATATTTGGTTTTGGCCTAATCAACTCTCAGATTTGGTTTGCCCTAACCAACTTTCATATTTGGTTTTGGCCTAATCAACTCTCAGATTTGGTTTGCCCTAACCAACTTTCATATTTGGTTTTGGCCTAATCAACTCTCAGATTTGGTTTGCCCTAACCAACTTTCATATTTGGTTTTGGCCTAATCAACTCTCAGATTTGGTTTGCCCTAACCAACTTTCATATTTGGTTTTGGCCTAATCAACTCTCAGATTTGGTTTGCCCTAACCAACTTTCATATTTGGTTTTGGCCTAATCAACTCTCAGATTTGGTTTGCCCTAACCAACTTTCATATTTGGTTTTGGCCTAATCAACTCTCAGATTTGGTTTTGGCCTAATAAACTCTCAGATTTGATTTACCCTAATTATCTTTTGAGGAATCCTAAATCCATTTTCTAGGAGCAAGGTCTTTCAATAATGAGAGTGTCAATCACATACACCAGCTTCCATTGTCGCCTGACTGGACATCCTAAGAAGGAGTTCGTGGTCCTATTATGATTGTCCGTGGAACTACACGGCGGTTAAGGATGAGCTCGTTTTGAAACGATCAGACGTTTCAGCGGACAACGAAGATACTGATTGTCTACTTTGCGGACATATTTCACAGTCAATGGTGGATCTCAACAACTAGTAGAGACGGTTCGATGTTGAGCCATTTGCTACTGCCACCATGATCCGCACCCTGTGATTGGCATTTTAAACATTCTAATTTTTATTGACTAGTCAGATCCGTACCAGCTTGCAATGCTATGGTATTTGGCTACCTTGACGAGGCATTTAGCTACCGTGACGAAACATCCGGCTACCCTGACGAGACATTTAGCTATTCCAACAAAGCATTTAGCTACTACGGCGTGGAATTTGACTACATTGACAAGGCATTTGACTACCTTAGCAAGGAATTTGGTTACCATAAGAGAGTAAAAGTTACCCTTGCCACTTACCAGCGCTTGGGTGGCGTTCTTCAAATAGTAGGCGCCATTCAATGCATTCCTTAAAAACAAATGGAAAATAACGTAGGTTCTCATTGTCCTGTTCCTGGGAAATAAGTGAGTCATACTTGTTCATGTTATTATCAACAGTCTTAAGGAGGTACTCTTTCTAGAGCTTTCATTTCACACATCATCATCATCTTCTTTCTCTTCTTATTCCTCTTATTATTCTTGTTTGTTGTCGTGCTGCTCTTCCTGTTTTTCTTGTCTTTTTGTTTATCTTGTTCCATTTGTTCTTCTCCTTCTTCATCTACTTCTTCGTCTTCTTCATTTCTTCTTCTTTTTATTCTTATTCTTCTCCTTTTACTTGTTCTTGTTCTTCTTGTTTTTCTACTACTACTTCTCCGTCTTATTCTTGTTCTTCTTCTTCTTCTTCTTCTTCTTCTTCTTCTTCTTCTTCTTCTTCTTCTTCTTCTCTTCTTCTTCTTATTATTCTTCTTATAATTATTTTTTGCCGTCGTTCGCTATCTATTTCCCTCTTAAAATTGACGATTAATCTCAGACTTTTCTCATTGCCATTGCCATGCAGTTTTTCCAGTAACTGGATTTTGTAGAACGCCATAATGTCACGCTGCTCTTCTCGTGGAACATGTAGACCTCAATGACATGTAATATTTGTTTATTCTCCATCCAAGGACATATGTCTATGTGAGCAATTGTTAACTAGTTGAACACCACGGCGAGTATTTAGCATTGTACTTTAATGAAATACTATGCTAAGATGTTCCGATACTCCAAGCTGTAGACCATTAGTCAAGTAACAAGTACGAGAATGGAACTAAAACATCAATAAAGGCTTCTCTATTGTCCACGCAACCTAATAATCGTTGGTACATCACTCTTGTACGCTTTCAGAAGTCAACTTGAATATATCTCAAGAAATTATTGGTCAGCCTAAGCTTATTAGCATCTCGGTAGAACATGTCCTCTTAGTGCTGATATAAACAGTAAGAAGCCATGAACGGACGGTATTTTGTCTGAGTTCATTAACAATTTAATCTCTCATGGCACGGGCTAATTAATTCCAATGGTCATTCGGATATTTCACGTCACAATGTAATTTTGTTGGCTTGCCTATAGTCAGGTCCGGTGTGAGACAGTTTGCTAATTTTAACTACCTGCACACACAACCCACACACAAACAAGCAACTAACTCACACACAAAGTCACACTCACACCTACATACAGTTGGTAACTTTAATTTTCTGAAATGTGTAGGTAATGGAAACATAATGAAAGGCACGAATATTAAAACTACTAAACGTATATTAAATTTAAAGAATCGGTACTACAGTTGGTATTATGTGGTCCTTTTTATTTAATCAGGCATATCATTACTTGATGCCAGGTTGCCAAGAATTTCGAAAAAGGTAACTAGAAAGGGAGAACATTGTTTATTCATAAATAGGTATTTTATAAATGTATATATTAGAGGAGTGTTCAGAAAGTAACGGACCACATCGTTTTTCTCAGTTGGCGTTTATTCAAAAGGCATGACATTTGTACATTAAAATAGATGGAACTGTCATGTGAATATCTGTATTATTCGACATAATCCCCATCAACTTCTACAGCTTTATGCCAGCGCGAAGCAAGTACATGTATTCCTAGCCCGTTCCAGATTTTATCTTGGTTATTAGACATTTTTTGGCTGCATGAATCACTTCTTCATCATCTTCAAACCTTGTCCCTCGGAGAGCATCTTTGAGTGGATCAAACAGATGAAAATTAGAGGGTGCTAAATCGGTACTATAGGGTGGATGGGGTAGTACAGTCGGTGATTGCTTCCCGTGTTGCCAGACTTGTGTGATGGCGCGCATTGTGGTGTAGGAGAAGCAGGTCTGCTGGATTCTTGTGCAGCCGAACTCTGAGGAAACGTCGATTGATTTTTGTCAGTGTCATAATGTAAGCTTCAAAAGTGATTGTTGCTCCTTTTACCATCACATCCACAAGAATAACACATTTAATGTCCTAAAAGTCAGTGATCATGACCGTTCCAGCTGAAGGAGTTATCATGAATTTTTTTCTTCCTGACGATTGCCGGTGAAGCCATTATATGGACTGTCTTTTTGTCCCAGATTCAAAATGATGTGCCCAGGTCAGGCCACCTATAAACGATATTAGCCTAGGTCTCTCCATCAGCATGAGTTTTTATAACTGCATTTGTACTAACAATGGTGATTGTCAGCTGTAAGGCTAGTTGTTAAGTAGTGATTGGCCCATCAGTAAGAATAAATAATGCCTTCAGCGTATTTCAACATTTTTGCGTTGGTGGATGTGACAAGACGTTCACATGCCGGACGATCAAGCAGCTCCGTATCTACACGTCTTTAGTCATTGGCTCTGTGAACAAATGTACTCCTGTCTACTGCAAAACTTCAGTACACGTCACACAGACGTTTGTGATGGTTCACAACCGTTTCCTTCTCTGCAACAATACAATTATATCACAAATCGCTTCTTATAACGCTAACATGCTAACATGCTCCATATCAACGGTTTAGTGCAGTCGTATTATTTGGCCGATTGCAGTGCAAATAGATACACAATCGACAAATGCCATATTTGAAGTATGTAAATCTTTATGCGTCTTTTTTCATTACTAGCTGAGAAAAACTGATCGCTTCAAGCAAGACATAGTGAATACAAATTTCGAATAATCCCTTTGCAAATCTAAATATCGAATTTGGTCTACCCGGACAACACAACTAATGGAAAGTTTTCCGTCTATGAGTTACGACATCCCTGGAGCCATGTGCTCGTGCTCAGGCAGAATCTCAATTAAAATGTCTTGACCGTGGTGACGAAATTCCAAATGGAGCTTTAGAAGCCCAATATCACGTTGGAGGAGTTGACTTTACTGTTGCCAATCGTTATGCACCAAACGTCCATTCAGTTGATAATGTCAGTTCTAGGATTTCAACACTCAAGCTAAAAGTCAAATGTCAGATTAAGCCACTCTTTATCATTCAATGCTACGCCCGCCCCAAAATGACAATATAGTGATTAAAGCTGAGTCCACGTATATACATTTTTACATATATTTTGAGCCAAACTGAAGTAATGAGTCGCTTCCATGCATCATTTAGCAAAGGGACGAGACATCCCAGGCGCCAGGTCACCATGGGATCTAGAAATGCTGTTGTGGCGCCTAACAAGGTCAGAACCAGTGTTGAATTCATTCATCCAACAAGCAAACAAAAAGCTTGTAACGAACAAGTTGTTTCATATTTTCTTGCTACAATACTAAGTACGAGGTATAAGGAAACGTTTTGATACTCTGTTACTCTATAAGAACTATGTGATAGCACGATCGATCGTCTCGAGAAATCGATTTTGAACAGTTTTAAAGCAGTGTCTGCGTAAATCCACCTTTTATAATATCAGCGTGATAAGTCCCGCTTACAATAAATAATTGCATTTTGTATTTATTGTTTTTATCTTAGCTATAATTATTATTACTATGCATATAAAAAAAAAACATATCACTTCTTCCAAATAGCTGCATTACTGGTGTCTAACAGCCAGGCATACGATGCAGTTTCAACACAAATGTTACGAGATGAAAAGTGAAAAAGCATTCTACAGTTGAGCAAATTGCAGTTTAACTAATCTTGTGAAACATAAATGTCGTTCCAATAGGACACGTTTTGTGAATTTATGATATGCATCATAACTGGACCACAACTGGAAGAATTTGATTCTGCCAAGGCTGTAGACCAGGGTACTTCAGTAGCAATGCCACAGGACATGTTCATGACCATCTGTCAGGTCATCCAAAAAAAGACGTCTGACATTTGTTTAACTCTTCTCTCCTACATGTCCACATCTGTCCACTTTTGATTGAAGTGGAAGTCCACACCACATGTTATTGATCAGACACACACACTCTTACATAATATAATTATCAACCGATACTTAAGACTTACATTAGTTCAATACAATATACCATTTGTTTACAAATAATTCCCTATACTTATTTCAAAATTGTACGTTACAAGAATCAAGTCATTGTAAAGTTCAAGTAGACCAGTTTTAAGTTAAAAACTTATAGTAAGTAAAACACGGATACTATATAAAAACGTAAATTTGCAACAACTATGCGTATAATAATTCAGTGTATTTCTTAAGTTTAATTATGTGTTTAATTAAAACTTTCAACCAAACATTAAAGTTTTGACAACCAATAAGATAAACCAACTACGTGACAACAAGAAGATTTCAAAGATAAGATGACTTGTTACTCTTGTTGTATGTGGCAGTGAGAGTTACTTGTCGGCGATCACTTTCACCTTTAATACTCTGCCACACCCCCCCCCCTCCATCCCCCTCTTACGCCCCCCCCCCCCCCAGACAACCCCATGTTCACGTTTGTCCTTATCTCTCCAGTTCCTCCTTCATGTGGACAGCTTTTATGTATAGTCCCTAAAATATAACAAAGAATAAAGGATTAATGATTACTTTGAAAACAGACTTCAATTTGTACATACAGAGTTACCATTTTCAAGAGCAATCCACCCATCCACACCGACATTGTATACAAACCTGCGCGGAACTCGTCACTTACAACTATGTCTGGCGCATCTTTACCTGGTTCTTACATCTTTAACCTGGTGCCTACATCTTTCACCTGGCGCCTACATATTTTAAATGGCGCCTACTTCTTTTAGCTGGCGGCTGCATCTTTCACTTGTCGCGTACATCTCTCACCTGGTGCCTACATCTTTTACATGGCGCCTACATCTGTCACCTAGCACTTACATCTTTTACATGGCGTCTACATCTTTTACATGGCGCCTACATCTTTCAACTATCGCCTACATCGTTTACCTGGCGCCTGGATCTTAAACACATTTGTCAATCTTATATTTAGACGCGTCCTTGCTCACCAACTATATAAAGATTGCGTATAAAAGGGTACACATTAGGTGCAGGGTTTGTGTCAAGGACTATCTTCTTGTCCTCCCAGATTGTTCCAATTAACATCTTCTTAATCCACTCAGATCCTGATTTTGTACTTCCATTTGCTATCAATATCTAAACATGCTAAAACTTAGCTACTTTTCTAAACCACATAGGCCGTACTGTTGGCAGCTAATTGGTTTTCTTTGGTCAACTATATTGTGTTGGTCAAAGTACGCCAGTTTGTTGTTGTCCGTGTAAGCTCCACAACGGTTAGCAATAGCATACTGCTTGTCGGCTATCTAAAATACTAACAACAGTGCCCTTTTCGACAGCTACGTTTCGAGATAATCCCTTTATTCGGCCTGTTCCAACCTTCTACATTGTGGACGTCAGTTTGAGCTTTAGAAAAGTGTATGTCATATAAACATCTGTAGCCTTCTTTAGTGAAACAAATTCCAAGAAATTAGATAACGTTTCAGGATCTACAGACACTTCATTGTGGTTTGATGACGTCAAAATAATGTAAATCATTGTCGTTTGTTTCATGTTAAATGGGTTTGAGTGTAATAATAGATGTGTCTTATTTACAGCATCTCAGGGAGCAAGATGTTCAGCAGCGAATGAGCTGCAGTAGTCAGCGAACTATAGCTGACTGCTAGCGTCAGGGCCAGCGAACCAGAGCTGCCAAGACCCTTCTACACTTCCATGCGGTGATCCTGGATAACAAGCTGCTGCAGGGCAGACTGGCTAAGGAGAAGGGATCGAAGAGGGAATGCTAACCCGGTACTCAAAAAATGCTTGCTGAAGTCGGATGTGTTGGACCGAAAGGTGCAAATATCGCAGTCAAGCTGTAATCTACGACACAACGCATTCCGTTCTCTTGGCTACATTCTGCTACTTAAGCCCTTTCAGAGTTTGGTAGCGGGAGATTGAGAACTGAACGAAGCCAAGCCATTTACAGCATCTGACCGAGTGTGATAACATTGTCCCATTTACATCCTCTACATCAGTGTGATAACAGTCCCTTTTTTCAGCATCTGAACGAGTGTGCTAAACATTGTTTTCTTCATAGCAACTAACTGAGTTTGAGTGTGACAAAAAATTGTCCTTTATAAAGCGCCCGAGTTTGAGTGTTACAAAATGTGTACTTTTTTTATAGCACACGAGTTTAATTGTCATCAAATGTGTTCTCTATACATGCATCTGAGTGAGTGTTATAAAACTGTCATTTATATAGCGACCGAGTGAGTGAAAGCGTAATAAAAGTGTCATCTTTATAGCATTAAGTAAAGTTTGTAATTGCTTAAACTGTCTTCATTACATTAACTTGAGCAGTATACCTGTGTTTAGAATGCCATTTGCTTTTTTCACATTGCTTAGTATGGGAGAACATCGTATGTTTTGTATGTATGTTTTTTGTAGTTTTTTTTTTTTTTTTTAGAATAATCAAATAGAGCACAATCTGTTGTGGCATATCTTGTATTTTATACTGTCTTAAATTATCAGCGCTGTTATAAAGGATCTATCAAAGATTTATTCAAGGCTAACACAGATCTTTTCGGGGATAACAGAGATACAATCAGGGCTAACATAGATCTTTTCAGGCCTATCCATTAATCATTGCTAAAAGAGGGCTTTCCCCTCTCACCAGCTTATGACTCACTCTATCGTACCTTCTAGCTGCTCACACCAAGCAGCTCCCAGAAAGAACCTGTCGCCAACCAAACATATGGCCCTGATCTGCACTCTTTATCGACTACCTCAGCTTTACCGTTTTTTTTTTTCTGGTCTCAGACTCTCCAGACCAGGAGTCTCAAACTGAGGACTCATAATATGCGTTTGTGTAGCAAGGGATATTTGAAGTCAAGTAAACGTACCAAGAACCACCTACAATCAAGTTAATGGACCAAGGGCTCAATGAAATCAAGTTAATGGCCTACAGGCCAAGGGAAGTCAAATTATTGGCCCCATGCAGTAAAGTTAACGAATCAAGGGCAACATGAAGTCAAGTTACTGTACGAATCTGCACTCTTTATCGACTACCTCAGCTTTACCGTTTTTTTTTTTCTGGTCTCAGACTCTCCAGACCAGGAGTCTCAAACTGAGGACTCATAATATGCGTTTGTGTAGCAATAGCACGAAGTCAATAGCACTCAATAGCACGAAGTCAATAGCACGAAGTCAAGTTAGTGTAGATAGAGAAGTATTAAGTCAAGTTAATATAGACAGAAACCAATTCAGTCATGTCAATGAATCAAGAGTAGTTTGAAGCCAAGTTATTGAATCAAGGCCATTTGAAGACACATTTATGGAATAGTTGCTTCATGAAAAAATTAATGTACCAAGAACCAATTGAAACGCCTTGTTATTAGACTAATGGCTGAATGAAGAATTGTTAAATGGCCCAAGTACGGCAGGAAGTCTACGCCAAAGCACTTTGTTTACTCTTGCAGTTGTTGTTACTTAATAAATTTGATGGACAAAATGTGCTTGATAGCACTTCGCACGACTTCTTTTTAATCAATTTACAAGATACGGAATGCGTGTTCAGGAAACCTGTTAGCTACTCACATTTTAAGGAACTGGGGGAAGGTTGAGATTCACACGGTAATTTTAATAAATGTTAAATATAATTACTTGTTCGGATGGAACCGTTATAGAAAAAGCAAGTGCTGCCGGTGAGCCCTCGACAAATCTAAGAACAGATCAAGAGTCAATAATTGAAGCAGTCAAACTATTGGATGAAAAGTGGTCAAAGGATAACAGAATAGGACATTTTGCAGGCCACACAAAGAGAACCACAAAATAGTATGGAAAGGGAACTGATATGTCAGCTAAATAAACTCTCAGACCACAATAAAATCACCCTCCAGTGGATTCCAGTTCAATGCGGCATACCTGGGAATGAATGGGCGGACAGACTGGCCAGTGAGGGAAGACAAAGAGAACAATTCACCCACCCAGTGTCACTGCCAGAAGTCAAGGCACACATCCCCAAAAACTATAAACAACAGTGGATAGAGAGAACAAACAGCAAATACACACAGGACCCAATCAATAGACTGAATAGGAAACAGTATACCACAATTCTCCGCCTCAGAACAGGTCATTGCAGACTAAATGCACACATGCATAAAATGAAAGCAGCACAGACTGCAAAATGCACACGTCAGAGAGGATCCCAGACTCCAGAACACATACAGCAAACATGTCCACTACACCAAGGCTCCCGTGAGAAGACCTGGCCCGAAGAAAGAAACATACAAGACAAACTGTGGGGAGCCATTGAGGACCTGCGACTGACGTGTCACTTCATGGAGGCGGCCCATCTGGTCGCATAAAATGAGCATACGAAACCGAACGCAAATAAGAAGACAAAGAAGTTCCCTGAGTGAGCCGATCCCGAAATAAGAGCATAGACTAGTAACAAACATGTCGCAAGAGACGCATAAGGTGGAATGGACATTGGGCTGGTAACCTCATTCCAGAAATGTAAGGCACAAAAACTTCAAGAAATGTAGACGTCACACTTAAATTAAATATGTAACACAAACATCCAAGACTAAAGACGTACCTCAAGGGAGTTACTCACGCGATGCCGAAAGAACTGCAAGAGATCTGTACCGCGGAACTGTACGTTTTCTTCTTATAAAATCTTCAGGTTTTGTAGCTGGAACGTTCGTGTCAATGCACGCAGGTGTGACAGCAGGGATATCACTAAGGAGAAGTAGCATAAGAGCAGAACCTGCATGAAGAAGAGAGCTCGAGACACATATAAAGGAAACAGAGAACCTGTAGGCGGAGCTGGATTGGATATCCATTCAAGGACATAAGGAAGTGGTTTGTTTTTGTTGAAGATATGTGCTCATAGAAAACTGAACCGTTTTTAAGTTATTGTTCGTTTATTTCTAATTGATCTTAGAGTATAATCCGTGTAAACAATCTTCTTCATTAATTAAATGTTATTTTGTTCAAAACTAATGTTTACCAGACTCACTTCGGCAATAAAAGCGGAAACAGAGGACTAGGAAACTGCCAGATCTACATGCTCTAAATGTCTGAACTAAGCAGCCAGTGCAAGCTTGTCGTACAGTGGATACAGTCTCGTAGAGTGCTGAGAAACGAGAGATTGGATCGACTGGCAAAGGAAGGCGCTACAAACGTGGAACCGGATGTACCGATTACATACCAGCAGGAGAAAAGGTTGATCAAACCATTCAGAGAGCCACTATCATTAACAATCTTTTGCGCTGCGCAGCAGAACAGACCAAAACAGACTCAACAGCTGCATGCTCACAAAATGTCAGATTAGCAACTCAACCATGTGTACGTACAGAGGACATACTACAGAACTGCCTCGAATAGAGTACACTGAGGAAATCCTACTGATCTAGAGAAACAACTCTCGAAGAGGAACGTTGTGAACCGATGTGTGAACAATACAAGATAATGGAAGTTTATACAAGACATAACATTGCGGATATAGACATTATATTTTCAAGCGAACAAAAGAAGACACCAGAAATATGACTCTGAAACCTGGCATGCAACTATGGGTATCACATCTAGATTGTGGCCATTCCCAACAGATGTCTCCGTCGCATACCTTGTATTAGATTCCAGAAGTACAGCAAACACATTTCTGTGGTAAAGAGCCCAGGAGCAACCAATGTTTCGGGAAATTTTGAAAGAGAAAGAGAGATGGATACGATACACCCTTGGAAATAAACCCGGAAATATATTCAGAAGTGTGATGAATATGATCACACGTGGTTTAAGATGAGTGTAAAGGCCAAGAAACATCTGGTTAATAGAAGCAGAAGAGCAAGGCAATACATCTGGTGTCCAGTTGACGGAACTCAAGAAGAAGGCACAGAAAAAGAACAAATATGAACCATCCAATGCGGCCCTGTGTTCCAATGGCAACCACATGGTTAAATGACCATCAAAATACTTTCATCTTCAGCCAAGTGTGGCCCGGATAGAAAAAGTTGAGAGTCCCTCGTCTAGACAAACAAGAGCTCTTTTTATCCAGTCCCACCAACTCTGGCCCTTAATTAATAATATGGGTTATTTATTTACGCGTTGTGCAGCCAGTTATTTATCAGCTTCGATTAATGAAAAAGGTGTGTAGTCGAGCAGATAGGACACGCGTTTTTAAATGAAGATGTGTTCGAATTTCAGTAAAACCTATGCTTTTTATTTCATGAAGGGTGCAATGGAAATGTATCCTCGACAAATGATCGGCGAGTCTAAGGGCTTATTTGAATACTGAAATTCTGGTATTCAATCAGGCAAGGTTACTTGACGCCAGGTAACAAAAGCAGTTTGAATCTGTGTCTGTCATTCGCCTGGAGTACCATGATGGTCCAAAGGCGTAGTGCAGGTCGTTTATCCGTCTCCTTGGCGGGCGGCGCGTGGGCGGTTGTATTGCCACTAGAAAGACACCCTACGCGTCCATCTATCGTCAGTCATGCGGACATCATGGCTGGCCCATCTGTACTTTCGCATTGATGCAGAATCAGCGATATCCCGGAACTCTGGTCGTTGGTTACGATATTTGGGTCGTGATCACTTTATGAGAAACTTAAGACTGTTCGCTCAATTGCTCTTTCGGTAATTCGGAGCTTCTCTGTGTCTGATTTGCGTAGACTATAAACCTCATATCTATATACCATTGCTGGGATAAGCACGCTATTGAAGGTATGAGCCCAGCCTTTGACGTCCGTCATCTACTAGAATGTCGGATTAGTGCGTTTGAAGCTGAGCCAATCCGTCGCTCTCCTCCGGGAGATCTCTTTATCAATGTTGTGGTTGTTGCTGATTTCCTGACCTAGATAGATATTTACATTGATATTTTTGATGGGCTCATTTTCCATTTGCAGTTCCTCCATAGGGCTGAAGGAGTTCAGTAGAAATTGAATCATCTTTGTATTATGTTCAGACCAACTCACAACTGCCTTGCTTATTCTAGGGACACGCGGGATTTATACGCCTGCACTATACATTTAGAACATCTGAATCGGCAAAACGAATAGAATGCTTATCTCTCGGGGAATAGAACCTGGTTCGACTCTTGTCTTCGCAGGTTTTAGACAACTCAGCTGTAAATGGGTAAATACTTAAAAGTAAAGAACTCGTCGGTCAAGTCGCCTATTTTACACCTGAAACAAATAAGAATGCAGCAAATTTAGAAACATTTATATTACAGGAGACAGGTCAGTTGGTAGACCGATGGACTGTTGTAGAAAATTAAAAATTCTATAGGTTGCTGGTTCGAATCTGGCTCACAAGATTTTTTTTTGTTCTGTGAAAGTTGTCTGTTAAAAACGTTTGACATTGACAATTTTTTTGTTGGATTGAGCCTTCTTTTTCTTCGATCAACTGATTATATGCTTCTAGACCGGTGAAGTTCACGACGGAGGCTGAGTAACAGGTCTTCGCCGTTTCCCCAACAGCTTTTCCTGGTCACTCTCCAATGTCAGACTGCTTTTATTTGGTCTGTATTAGTTGGACAGTTCTGCAGGAATTGTTCTGGTATTTACTTGAGTGTTCCGCAATCGCTTGTGGTGGTGTCTCTAAGACCTCATTTTTGTAGAGATGGACATTGAGTCCGTTTCTGAGTCTGAAGATCTTTGTCTGCCCGTCCATCTCTGTCACGTTTGTCTGTACTGTGATTTTTTGGACTATAATCTTTGTACTTTTGTGTTCGTCATCTAAAGCGCCATTAAATAATAAATGAATGAAGTGAATTTGGTTTCTCAGTTTCGGAATCTATTTTGTATACATTGCATATTTTACGCAGACATTTTTTCTTCATATTTTTAGAATAATTGAATTGCTCAAAATACAGTGAGCAATTTCTTTTCATTATTTTTCAATTTTGCTCATCAAATGACTAAAATTGATATTGCAAATATTTTCCAAATATACTTAAGTTTTGTATTTGCTTCCGTCGTTATTGGCAGACTATTGCCAGTTTATTATAATAAGATTGTGAAAGGTTGTCCTAGATAAATTCTAGGAAAAAAAACTACGAATATAATGTTTTCAAACAATATGTCACCGCGCATTTGTAAGTTTGCTGTCACATCAAGGTGTGCCACGAACTCTTGTCTAATTTACCATAATAGGATATCGTGTATTGTAGAAATGGATGATTGCCAGTGTGATTTGACCACCTTAGGGCAGAAGAATATTTGTATGTAAGAGAGAACGAGAGAGACAGGCGAGAAAAGTACCACTGCTCCAGGGAGAGGATACGTAAAGGGGTAACCATTATTGTGATTCTTTCTGATGTGTCTGCCATCTTGGAACTTTCAACTTGTTTTGATTTGGCCTCTAGAGTACCCGATAACCTCCCAAACTATTCCAGGGGAAGTTTAACAAGATGTGCTGGTCCGTGCAGGAACAGGATAGAAACAATTTGCCACCTTGCTACACAATACAAAAAGAGCCGACACCCCTGTCTATGTAAAACATCATACTAGTATGGACATGACAACAAATTAGTAACGTTTATCGCAGGATAGGCATCCAGAGTACAGAACTCGTATAACCGTCTGTGATCAAAGACGAAATGAAGCTACAGCGATGACAAAACGAGATCAAAAGATTTAATTTTGAGGCTTCATGACAATGAATGAGATATCAGATCAGGTTATCCCGTAACCG
Source organism: Ariolimax columbianus (assembly GCA_036924085.1). Classification (NCBI taxonomy): domain Eukaryota; kingdom Metazoa; phylum Mollusca; class Gastropoda; order Stylommatophora; family Arionidae; genus Ariolimax; species Ariolimax columbianus. The sequence goes on along the minus strand of JAVGWX010000004.1, from coordinate 97,871,738 downwards.
GTGAGGTCATTTGGGCACACATAAAGACATCCCCACAACCCCACGCTCCTCTGATCGAAGATTGGTCCATTAGTTTATGTTGTCGTCCCACCTAATTTTGGGACGACCTCTTTGTTGTCTGCCTTGCACATTTCCGTGCAAGATCGTATTTGCAAGACCATTTGATCTGGATATGTGACCGTACGAAGCGAGTTTCCTTCTTTTGACAGTTGCCAAGATGTCTTCAAAAGGCTCTATCTCGTATTTACTCATTCGTAAATCAGTCGTCCTACATGATGTTTAGAAGTCTTCGGAAACATCTCATCTCCAAGGCCTGTATCCTCCTCTGCAGCTGTAATTGTCCATGTCTCACAACCATAGAGGAATATGGACATGTCCAGTTTACGCATTAATCTGATCTTCGGGCAAATTACCAACCGTTTGTCTTGCCAGATTTTGTTAAGCCGTGCAAGCGCAGCTATTGTCTGTGATATTCTGGTCAACACCTCACATTTTGATCCTTCATCACTGATAATCGAACCCAGATATTTAAAACGGTCGACAACTTTGAGTCCTTAACCATTAGTTTTACCCGACTGTTGAAGCCCTCGGCGTTGTTGGTCATTAATTGTGTCTTTCCAGCGTTAATCTCCATACCATAGTCAAGAGCTGATTCATCGAGCCGTCTGGCCCATTCCAGGAGTTCTGTGCCCGCCAACCCGTCGATGTCACCTGCAAAACGAAAATTAAAACTGATAACACAAGTAATGAGAACATATAACACATATTGGGAATAAGTTAGAATATCTGGATAGAAACAGAAGCAATAAAGACATCAACAGGAGTGACAATGCTCTACAATGAAAGAGGGGACTACCAACACAGTGAAGATGTGACTATTTTCCCCGCGAATGACGGGAGCAACAAGGAAATGGATATCGATCAAAAATCGACTAATAAAAATTATATTGTGACAGAGATTTGCTAACGTCACCGTGATTCAATCAAATGCGTCAACGGACGACAGTGATAATGAGGGAAATAAATGTAGATGATATCCAAATGACCATACCATAGTAATGGAAGACCTCTATGTGAAAGGTTGGAAAAGTTATCACATGCAGCGGAAAAGAAGTAGGTAAATTTAGGTAGTACCTGTCCTAAACCAAAATGGCGAATAGTTTATAGACTTATGTGAGCTAAACATGTCTTAGGTACTTACGAAAAGCGTTTCCCTAGCTAGGAGATGCACAAATTAACGTTGGGCATTCTAAATGTTTCTGAGGTAGACAATTTGAGGATCAACGCAAGATGAAGACATACCCCACAAAATGTCAAAGAAAGATGTGCAGGTGTTGGACGTGATTGCCATTTAATGGTAGCTATAATTAATGAGAAAGTCAGAACTACTGGTCCAAAGAATACAATGGAAATGAAATACGATATAATTAACAAGAAAAGTTTGTTTTGCCGAAGGTTTTTTTTTTAAAAAGCATAGTGAAATACATACTGACAATGTGGACCAACATTTCAACACATTTTGGACAAAATACAGAGAAAACAGTACATTATGTTTGAGTTTCAGCGAAAGAAATATACAAGATGGAATACAGTTAGCAACATTGACAATCATAGAAATGAGAAAACGGGTGTCATCGAAAGAAAGTTGCAAGATTGGATAAAATTATAAACATTGAAAATAATACATTAGAAATGAGAGAACAGTGTTTCAGTGACAGAAAGTTACACAATTAGATCAAATTAGAAAAATTGAGAACCATAGAAATGAGAAAACTAATCAGAAGAAAGACATTGGAAATATGGTCCATTTGACCATCACTCACAGCAACTTTTCAGCCTTTTCTGAAAATAGTAACCGGTGGATAGAATAATTAATGCTGTCTTAAGTTAAAATTGAATGCAGAATAAAGAAACACTAGTCTTTTACCGGAGCTCGAGTGGGGAACAAAGTAAAGTAAGATTTAACCTGCCCGGCATGTATAAGCAGCGGTTAAATAGGGTTATGCATGAGACCGGCTCCCACATCCTGTAGATAGTGTCACATGAATAAATAAACAAGACCTCTACATGGCATGACTATGTTAGGAAGGAATAACCTAGAAAGCATGTCTTTATTAACTCATCTATATTCTTAGCACACCTCTTCACCCACCTCACTCCTTCTTTTCATTGATCTTACTCCACCTCTTTCCTCACCTCACTTCACCTTTTCACTCACATCACTCCTTCTTTTCATTGATCTTACTCCACATCTTTCCTCACCTCACTCCACATCTTTCCTCACCTCACTCCACCTATTTCCTTACCTCACTTCACCTTTTTCCTCGCCTCACTCCACCTCTTCACTATTCTCATTCCTTCTTTTCATTGATCACACTCCACATATTTCCTCACCTCACTCCACATCTTTCCTCACCTCACCCCACATATTTCCTCATCTCACTCCACATCTTTCCTCACCTCACTCAACATCTTTCCTCACCTCACTCCACATCTTTACTCACCTCAATCCACCTCTTCACTAACTTCACTCCTTCTTTTCATTGACCTTACTCCACCTCTTTCCTCACCTCACTCCACATCTTTCCTCACCTCACTCCACCTCTTTCCTTACCTCACTTCACCTTTTTCCTCGCCTCACTCCACCTCTTCACTATTCTCATTCCTTCTTTTCATTGATCATACTCCACATCTTTCCTCACCTCACCCCACATATTTCCTCATCTCACTCCACATCTTTCTTCACCTCACTCCACATCTTTCCTCACCTCACTCAACATCTTTCTTCACCTTACTCCACCTCTTTCCTCACCTCACTCCACCTCTTCACCCACCTCACTCCACCTCTTTACTCACCTCAATCCACCTCTTCACTAACTTCACTCCTTCTTTTCATTGACCTTACTCCACCTCTTTCCTCACCTCACTCCACTTCTTTCCTCACCTCACTCCACCTCTTCACTTCCCTCTCTCCTTCTTTTCATTGATCTTACTCTAAATCTTTCCTCACCTCACTCCACATCTTTCCTCACCTCACTCCACCTATTTCCTCACCTCTCCACACCTTTCCTCACCTCACTCCACTTCTTAACCCACCTCACTCCATCTCTTCACTCAACTCACTCCCGTTTTCATTGATCTCTCTCCACATCTTTCCTCACCTCACTCCACATCTTCACTAACTTCACTTCACCTCTTCACTCCACATCTTCATCCACCTCAACCTCTTCACTGACCTCACTCCACCTCTTCACTCACCTCACTCCACCTCTTCACTCCACCTCTTTTCTTACCTCACTCCACCACTTTACTCACCTCACCCCACCCCTTTCCTTACCTCAGCTCACCTCTTCCCTCACCTCCACCCTATCATTAAAACCAGTGCTGTCAGTACTTCCCATTTGACCATGGCCATCATTCTGTCTGCAGGGTTTTCTATTTCACATATGAAAGTGTCTGTAGTTTTTTGTTGTCTTCCTCTTCTATTCTGTCACCGAGGACAGACTGTTTAATCTATTTGCTCTTCTGTCGCTGTTAAAAGGAATCAATACAACTGGTACAATTATTATAAGGAATTTCAAGGAAATGGAAGAAATATAACATGTGTTTTATCAAAATGATGTAATTATTAGACGAGAGAGACAGAACATGATGGGAATATATGTCTCTGGACTTAACCAAAGCATCTTCCTCGGTTTGGCTGTTGCTGTTTATTGCTGTTTTTCTAAGCGTTTCATACTGTGCTAATTTCACAATCGTATATCTTTCTTTCGTAGCGGTTTGCAGTGGATATTTTTATAACCCGAAGCGTACTTAAGAAGGTGGACTAAGATGTCCTGGTTGTAGTACAATGCGAGGCTTCTCATTGGACTCACCGTTATGGAGATCGCAATATGGTTCCCCGCCTAGTTGACCAGATTGCTGCAAAAGTCTGTTTCCAGAACCACTAAGAGAAAGTGGGGTGGGGTCTTGGTGTTTATGTTACACCTGACCATGATTGTACCTATCGCTCCTTGATTGTTCATGTTCACAGATACTGCAATTATCTGTTAATCATTCAGTCTATTCTCTCTCCATATCTTCTTTTTTCAACATGTTAATGATATTTACAACAATGGAATATGGCCAAAAGAGCACACAACTTTAATATTAATTCCTTTTCCAAAGAAATCAAATGAAACAGAATGCGGTCAATTCCGAACGATAAGTTTGATAACACATGCATCATGTAAAATCATATTGAAGATAATTAAGATGAGAATCGATGGAAAGATAGAGGTAGTACTGCAAGATAACAAGTTTGGATTTCGCAAGGCCAGAGGTACACGGGATGCCATCGGAGCATCGCGCTTCTCGCAGAAAGAATGATCGATCAAGGACGACCACAACATATTTGCTTTATGGGCTACGAGAAAGCTTTTGACCGAGTCCTCTGCAGCAAACTTTTTCAGATGCTGCAACAAATAGGTATAGAAAGAACACTCATTAAGTTTATCCAGGACCTGTATGAAAATCAAGAGGCGATTATTTCAATCACAGAAGAACTCACGGATCCAGTTTCCATAAGGCCAGGTAGGCAAGGCTGCTTTCTTTCACTGAGTCTCTATAACGCATATTCGGAGAGGATGGTGGACAAGGTTATGCAGAGTTGTAACAGGTAGGGGTGTCAAAGTTAATGGTATGAAAACGCCATCATATTTGCCGACGACCAAGCAACATTGCAAATGCTGCTAGAAAAAATTAATAGCACTGCCAAAGAGTTTGGCATGAAAAGCCTGAAAATAAACACAGCAAAGACAACGACCTTGGTAATATCCAAGCAACGTAGACAAATAAATGTGATAATCAATGGAGTAATAATCGAACAAGTTCAATAGTTTACATAACTGGACCAAACCATAACAGAAGATGCCCGAAATGAGACAGAAATCAAGACAAGGATTGCAATGGAAAAAAAGAGCTTGAGAGAAAAACAGAAATTGTTAACCTCAAAGAATATAGGGATCAGTTCAGTTCAGTTCATCCCGTAACCCATTAGGTCGTTAGGGCACACTTGAAGACACTCCCACAAACTCACGCCATCTGTCTCTGTCCGCTGCCGCCAGTGTCGTGTCGTGCCTCACCGTGACGAAGGTTTGACTACTCAGTGATGTTGTTTGCTCATCTCTTCCTTGGACGTCCCCGTCTTCTCTTTCCTGGTACGGAATCATACAGTATCGAATGTGTAATTCCGTTGGACCTCGTGACGTGCCCATACCAAGACATCTTTCGCCTTTTGACAGCTGTGAACAGGTCCTCAAAAGGCTCAATTGTGTTTTCCACTCTTCGCCGTAATTTTACGTTCGTGACACGATCCCTACATGTAACATTTAAGAGTCTTCTTAAGCACCTGATTTCCATTGCATTCTGCACTGGATATCCGCAGTAATGGTCCAAGTCTCACAGGCATACACAAATATTGAGAGCACCAATGAGCACATTAGTTTAACTTTTATGCTGAGGGCGAGCCGCTTATCCTGCCATTTGGGCCTCATACGCTGGAGCGTCGCTGTTGTCTGTGCTATTCTAGAAATTATCTCAGGCTGCGAGCCCTGATCAGTGATCCCAGATACTTGAACAAGTGTACAACTTAGAGTTCCTGACCATTTGCTTTTATCATAGATGTAAACCCTTCCGTGTTATTTTTCATCAGCTATGTTTTCTTTGCAGTTATCTCCATGCAATAACTCTGCGCCGTTCTGTCCAATCTACTAATCAGCTCCTGGAGTTCCGTTTCCGTGCCTGTTAGACCATCTATCTCATTTGCAAATCATAGGTCTGTAATCATCTTGTCACCTATTCTTACCGTACCAACATGTCCCTCCAGGGCCGTCTCCATTATTCTTTCCGAGAATACATTGAAGAGTGTTGGAGATAGTATACAACCCTGTCTCACCCCAACAGACGTGCGGAACCATTCGTCTAGTATTCCGTTTACAGAAACCACTTGACGCCTTCTCATAAAGGTTCTCAATTACCTTCACAATATTACTATTGATCTTGTAATGTTTCATTGTTGTCGATAGTGCCGCATGCCATACTCTGTCGAACGCCTTTTTGAAATCGGGGAAGACATGATATATGTGTTGTTGATTCTCTATTTCTCATTTAATATCCGCAGATATATTTAACATATATTTATCTGTTCAGTGGTATTGCAATTATATTATCTGCCTGTGGTTTTAATATTATGAGGATTATTTTTAAGGGAACTCTGCTGGGATGACTAATGAGGCTAATTGTTCTTTAGTTCTGACACATCTTTAGGTTCCCTGATTTAGGCAGCGGTAAAACAACTGATTTCGTCCAGATGGTTGGCCACTCTCATGTCCGCCAAATTCTGCTACAAATGTATGTCAGAGCCTCAATTATTACCTCACCTCCCACTTGCAGGAGCTCTGCTGGGATATTATCCACACCCACAGCTTTCCCATTTTTTAGCATCTTCACCGCTTCAGTTACTTCCTCTCTTGTTATCGTTTCATTCTCCACTAACATATTCATTTCGAGGGTGGTTGCATTTCCTGGGGCACCTCAACCCTCATGCTCATATAATTCAGAGAAGTACTCTGTCCAACGAGCCCGAATGTCTTGGGCTTCGGTGAGACATTTTTCTCTCTTATCTTGAATCGTTGTATTACGACCTTGTAAAGACTAGGTCCTTAACTATTTTATATGCCTTCTTGACGTCGTTTCTTCCCAGATTTTGTTCGATATTTGAGCACTGAGCAGTTATTCATTCTGTCTTGGCCTGTTTTCTTCTTGGCCTTTATGTTTCCATCTATCTCTCTGTATTTCATAATCCCATCCAGGGTATTCTTCGACCTCTTCAGTAAATCTTCTCTTGTCACATAACTCGAGTATTTTATGTGTAATCGATTCCTTCTTCCTTACTTTTCTCGTCCCTAAGTCCTCAGTTGCCGTGTTTATCAATGCCGAATTCAAGGCCTCAGTTGCCGTGTTCATCAATGCCGAATTCAAGGCCTCAGATATCGCCTCAATATCCACCTCTTCATTAAGAACAAAGTGGTGCTAATCTTCCTCCCATCAACGCTCCAAAAAGCCTTAACTATCTCCGGGTGCTTCAGCTTCTCAAGGTCAAATCTAAGTCTAGTTACCTTCCTGGTCACAACTTTCTTAAGTCGGAGACGCATTGTCATCATCACTAACTCGTGGTCGCTCCCTATATCGGCTCCTGGGAAACTCCTCGTGCGTGCGATGTTGATGCTGCATCTCAATCGCCCCTGGACCAGAATGTAGTATATCTGAGTATGCAGTGCATTATTTTGGTTGTGCCATGTCCACCATCTTGATATTTTTTTTGGCCCTAGTGTATTTACCACCAGTAATTTATTGTAATGAGCAAATCCCAAGAGTCTCAATCCTCTATCGTTCGTCTTTGCATTACTGTATGGTCCAAATGTGCCTTTCCAATCTCGCACCATGTCTTCGCCAATTTTGGCATTCCAATCCCCCTGTACCACCAATATATCCTTCTTTGGTATCTCATTCAAAAGTGCCTGAAATTCCTCGTAGAAACTTTCTACCTCGCTTTCCTCAGAATCGTATCATCGTGATATTGAATGGTGTCGTTTTGAGTCGTATACTGAGGAATCGACTTGGTATTGGTCGACATCCCAATATACAACTTGGTGTGTCTTTATGTACCAGCATTCCGACTCCAAGCCAGTACAGTAGTTTTTTACTGTGTTTTCATGTGTAAATCTTGGTTTTAGATCTCTTGTGATGTGGTATGTAAGGTATGTTCATGCCCGGTATCGCAATCCAGCGGTGGTGGGGTCGGCTAGCTCTTCTATGGGGAGGGGAAACAATCCAACGGTGGTGGGGTCGGCTATCTCTTAATGGGGAGAGGAAAAAATCCAGCGGTGGTGGGGTCGGCTAGCTCTTCTGCGGAAGGGGAAACAATTCAGCGTTGGTGGGGTCGGCTAGTTCTTCTTGGGGAGGGGAAACAATCCAGCGGTGATAGGGTCGGCTAGCTCTTCTTGGGGAGGGGAAACAATCCAGCGGTGATGGGGTCGGCTAGCTTTTCTTCGAAAGTGTGACAAGTGAAATTTAGTAGCCTGCCAATTAAGTGAACTTCACCTCCTCTGGGTGCACACTAGAAAACTAGAGCTGCGAGGCTTTAGGCTAACGAGGCAATAGCTCGCCTGGGGGGGGGATGGACTCCACCAGGTCAGATGCAGTTGTTGGTCCACCACAGCTTGGAGAGGACTATCAGGATAGAACTGAGAAAAAGAATACTCGCCACTCATATATGGCCAATTTCACTGTAGCAATATGAGCTCTAGCAAAGAAGGATGAACACAAAATGGAAGAGTTTGAAATGTAGTGCTTCTTTATAATGGAAAGAGTGAGGTGGACAGAAAAAAGATCTAATGACAATCTACTCACTGAAGCGGGCGCGCAAAGACAAATATTGCATATGATACAAAAACGTCGGTTGAGTTGGCTGGGTAACAATATTAGACATGAACGTCTTCTACAGAAGATACTAGAGGGCCGGATTCAAGGGAAGAGAGGACAGGGGCGTCCAAGATTCAATTTTACATCACAGGCATGCAGGTATTTTAAAGTACAGACCTATACTGAAATGAAGAGAGCTGCATAGGATAGGGTTAAGTGGAGAGACATACTCAAACAACCTTACAACCAGTCTCTAGAGGACTGAGCAGCCAGAGGATACGGTTAAATGGAGAGACTTACTCAAACAACCTTACAACCAATCTCTGGAGGACTGAGCAACGAGATGATGATGATCTTCCGTATTTCCTTGATGGTTGTTTCGAGTTCGGTTGTCCCTCTGCCTCTCTTGTCCTGGATATTCCAGAGCACAGACGTGTAATGTTATCATTTGTCATTTATATGTATTTAGATACTAGATATTAATTTCGAATAACTATAACTTAGGTTGTCATTCATGGTCGAGTTTGTAGACATCATATCCTCAGACGAACCATCTGTGGTCACTGTTCTGTAAGTAAGACATAAATAAATACACAGGGATAAACCATACAGTTGCCTCTGTTTAATTATTGATATAATTTAAATATATAATTAGGTGCATCTTAATATAGTTCATGTCGGCACCAGCACCTCCAACAAAGTGGAAGCTGGGTTGGAAAGAGCATATATAACCTCCCATGCATTTCGCAAAAGCCGACTATAGAGAGTTGAACTATAACCTGGCAATCTCATTATGTGAAATCATTTATATCGAAATAGTCACTGTATTTGTATTTACTTGGATACTGTGTATGCACTAGACGTATTTGCTTGGATACTGTGTGTGGACTAGACGTATTTACTTGGATACTATGCATGGACTAGACATACTTTTGGCCCCATCCCATGGTTCTCCTTCTTCATCTACTGTTCCTCCACCTTATCCTCCTTCTTCATCTACTGTTCCTCCACCTTATCTTCCTTCTTCATCTACTGTTCCTCCACCTTATCCTCCTTCTTCATCTACTGTTCCTCCACCTTATCATCCTTCTTCATCTACTGTTCCTCCACCTTATCCTCCTTCTTCATCTACTGTTCCTCCACCTTATCTTCCTTCTTCATCTACTGTTCCTCCACCTTATCCTCCTTCTTCATCTACTGTTCCTCAACCTTATCCTCCTTCTTCCTCTTCTATTCCTCCACCTTATGCTTCATATTCATCTTACGTTTATCCACCTTGTCCTCCTTCTTCATCTTTTGTTCGGAAGCAGCGAATGAGCTGCAGTGATCAGCGACTCGTAGCTGACTGCAAGCGTCAGGGCCAGCGAACCAGAGCTGCCAAGACCCTTCTACACCTCCACGCGATGATCCTGGATAACAGGCTGCAGCAGGGGAGACTGGCTAAGGAGACGAGATCGAGGAGGGAATGCTAACCCGGTACTCAAAAATGCTTGCTGAAGTCGGATGTGTTGGACCGAAAGGTACAAATGTCACAGTCAAGCATTCCGTTCTCTAGACTACATTCTGCTACTTAAGACCTTTCAAAGCGTGGTAGCGGAAGATTGAGAACGAACGAAGCCAAGCCATCTTTTGTTCCTCCACCTTATCCTCTTTTTTCATCTTTTGTTCCTCCACCTTATCCTCCTTTTTCATCTTTTGTTCCTCCACCTTATCCTCCTTTTTCATCTTTTGTTCCCCCACCTTCTGCTTCTTTTTCTTTAGGTCACTGCAGACGTTAAAATATAGGTCCAAACACTACATTTGATTTTACTCTGACCTGCATTTAGGAAAACCTGAATCAAGTTCTTTTCAGCGCAGTTTCAATAACAATGGTTTTTACATGGTGAGGTTGTTAGCAACAGTCTACTTTCGTCCCCACTTATGATATTCTGGCTCGCTTGGAGTAAGAAGGTGAATCCTCATCCCCCGTCACCTCTGAATCCTTTCCCAAGTAAGAGAACCTTCTTGACTTATGACATGTTGCTGCTATTTACACGTGTTTCTTACATGCACGAATCATCAATGTAGGCTTTATAAGGCAAATTTACCAGAATATGTTTGTTAAGAATGTCCTCTGTATTCTACCCCCATTATTATGCTAAGTGTGCCTTGTGTTTGATCGATACTTTGTACCTTCTCACTTTGGGTGCGCAGATAAAGCCGTAGTGTGGTGCAGGGGACAGACACATGTACAGTACATGGGCCACATCATGTTTTGCACAATTCAAGTGGCCGTACAAAATATGTTTCGTATATGAAAGACTAACTTTCACTTTGATCTTTTTTGGATAATCAGTGGAATGCGGCTCAGAACATAGTTTAGAGACCGTTAGTCTAGCCAAACATACTGACCATAACTTCACCTCACGTCTGCAATGTACAGTGGCAAACCGGTTGTGTTACAGCAGCCTGGTCAACGAAAAGGTAAACAACACTGTGATCCTCCTGAGGATGAGCTTACTAAGATGCATTGCCTTACACTACAGACATGAAGACCCATGTGCAATTTCTTCAGTGCTCCACATAACGTACGAAAAGAGAAAGAAAAGGTAGTCTCATATCAGGCACTGTTGTCGTAAGTGAAGTGAGAAATGATCATTGTTATAATGTTAGGTGGCCTTACCATGTTTTCGCCGCCTCTATTACACTGACAATAAGCCAGGTACCCTATTACAGCTGGATCGATCGGAGTGTGACAACAAATGGAATACGAACCCAATACTTCGGCCGAAAAAATCAAGCGTTCTTTCACTACGCTAATGTAAGCCAAGTGCGAACCCACCACCAGACACAATATATCAGCAGCAATAACAACATAACACGAACAATAATAACAACAACAGCATCAACACAATAAACAACAACCCTTCGTTCACTCTTTAAGACCAAAGACGAGGATATAGGCTGGAGATGCGGTATGAGTTCTAGCTTTGAGTGGCCCCTCCGAGGCAGGAGTCAATCACCTCCTTGAGCCACTCCATGGGATGACCCATACACTCCTGATGTTCACAGAAGACATTAATTACTGAGCATTGTTTTGTTAGTCTTGCAGCACTGATCATCATTTTTGAACATGAGTTTCTGTCGGATTCTGATTTATTGATATCTTGCCACTTACCAGTCTTCCTGCAGAAGAGCAGACTTTGATCTTCCTCCCCCTTATATCCCATTCCACGCAGATCTGCAGATAACCAAGGTAGCATTATCCATCCTTGAGGGTTAAGTGACTACACAAGGTCCTTTAGTACTACAAGAGGGAGAGATGAAACACATTGCTGACATAGTGTAGAATATTAACTCATCTCTCTCTTGTGGTAAGGCGCGTCCGTCAACTGGCGGTCCTGTGTTTTAATTTCGAGCTGTTCTTCTACTTAATCGATACTTTAGCTTAGGTTTCACGAGAGAAGACTGCTTCAAGATCAAAGAGCCCTTAGATATCTTCCATAGGGACATGGACATAGAGGGATTACGCTCAATTTGCATTACTGAGGAAATAGTTTTTTACAAAATTGGATAGGTTAAAAGTGGATACATACCTTGTTCAATACGGTATTCATTAAAAATAACTATTTGACCTCAGAGACCTGTTGGCAAAACCATTATATAAGACAATATGGTATTCATTAAAATTACTATTTGACCTCAAAGACCTGTTGGCAAAACCATTATATAAGACAACATAGTAATGCACTTGGATAAGTTTAATCCCATTAGGAACAGTCAGCATGGGTTTACTAAGGGGAGATCATGCTTAACAAATCTGTTAGAATTCATGGAGGAGATTTCCAAAATGTTATTTGCTGGAGATCCGGTAGATGTTATTTATCTGGATTTTGTAAAGGCATTTGATAGAGTACCTTATCTAAGATTGTTTCGGACGTGCAATTACATGGAATATTTGGTTTGGTGCCAGTTGGATAGAAATGGGGTTAACGGACAGACGGCAAAGAGTGAACATAAATAAGGAATACTTCTACTGGTGTGATGTTATAAGTAGAGTGCCACGGGGATCAGTGTTGAGGACATGTTTTTCTTGATATATATATATATAAAACTAATCTGGACAATGATTTCGGATCCATGATAGCAAAATTCACGGATGACACAAAATTATGGAGCAGGGTCTCTCCTAATACAAAGGTGGATCTATTAATATTAGATTTAGTTGATATTCATAAATAGTCTGAGAGCTGAAAGATGAAGTTTAATGTACAACAATGCACAGTCATCCACATGGGAAGATTCAGTAAGGATTATAATACACGATAGAAGTAAACAATATGAGAAAGATAGAAAAGGAAAGGGACCTAATTCTCATAATAGATTACACAGGCAATTGACACGAGCATGTCCAGGTGGCAGTGAAGAAGGCTGTTGCAGTGCTAGGATTTCAGAATTATAATTATGAGGAGAGACTTAGAAAAAAACTAGTCTACAGTGTCTAGAGCAGAAATTAATTCGAGATGAATTAAATCAAGTTTAACAATGAATCAATACAAAGGATGAGCTAGACTATACCAAGTTTGTCAAAGTTCGGCCCGCTACAAAAACTAGACGGCACAGCTACAAATTATTTAGAAACGGTCCAGATTAGATATTTGGACATATTTTTTTAAGTCAAAGAGTGGTAAATGCTTGGAATTCATTGCCACATGATGTGGTGGGGGCAGGGTCGGTTTTGCATTTTAAAAAAGATTGGATTATCACAGTCATTTTTAGTATCGGTGGAGTGGAATAAACAGGTTGTATACATACTCTGTAGATCCTTCTATACGAGTTTAATGAATTAAAGTTAAGTTGAGTTTACTTTCCTTTATGTTGTTCGTTATGTATGTTTCCCGAGTGCAGATAAATACTTGTCTTATGATTGCTGCACGATTACGAACAAACATTCTATGTTTACAAATCAGTCTCAAAGTTTCCAAATATCCCTTCTCTTCCCACTCTCCTTAATTAAAGCTTTCACTGTTCATTGTTTGTCTATCCGAGGTCACAAACATCAAGGCCTGGGTGGTCTATGCTTCATGATAGAAAGGCTCGAAAATAATTGTCTACAAATTTGTCTGGATCGCGAACTTAGCCTACTCAACCATTGTCGCTAGTGTTGAGTGACGAAGGGCTATACTTGTTTGACACCTTTTAAGGTCTCCCACTTGTCTAGTACCATAACTCATCTCTATCTTGTGGCAAGGCGCATCCGTCATCTAGAGGTCCGGTGTTCGAATTCTTGACTGTCTATTACTTCATTTTCTGTTCTGTTGCTCTGTGCATTTCTTTTCGAGCGCAGATTTATACTTGTCTTGTGATCGTTGTCACGAACACACATTTTGTGTTTGACATAAACGAGAATAGGATCGAAACCACACTGACAGACTGCCATTAGTAACGATTAACTATCTAACCCTTCTAGAGTAAAAGTCTTTATCTATATGTGACATAGAAATGGATATGGTGATCACAATCACACAGGAAGAATTGAGAGACACACTCTTACAAAATGTTGAATCATTTATAGGGATCAAGATGCTGAGCAGAGCATGAGCTGCTGTGGTCAGCAACCCATAGCTGACTGCTAGCCTCAGGGCCAGCGAACCATAGCTGCCAAGACCCTTCTACACCTCCACGCGGTGATCCTGGATAACAGGCTGCAGCAGGGCAGACTGGCTAAAGAGAAGGGGGAAGAGGGAATGCTAACTCGGTACTAAACAAATGCTTGCTGAAGTCGGATGTGTTGGACCGAAAGGTGCAAATATCGCAGCCAAGCTGTAAACTACAACACAACGCATTCCGTTCTCTGGACTACATTCTGCTACTTACCCTTTCAGGGTTTGGTAGTGGGAGATTGAGAACGAACAAAGAAGAAGAAGAAGAAGAAGAATCATTTATAAATATATTGGTAGCTAAAGGTTGAAATAGGGATATGAAAATAAGAATATAAATTATAATTTGTTTTTCATTACGTTGGAAAACTTATTGAAATAAAATGAAGTTAAATTGAACGCAAAAATAAAATCTTTAACTTCAATATAAAATGTGTTCTATTGTATGAAGAAAAACAAAACAAAAAAAGACACATAGAAAAAAGCACAGATGTTGGTCAATGGGTGACATGTGCTGAATAGAGATATTGAAATGATATGACAAACGAAACTTTTGAAAAAAAAACCTGAGAAATATATCATGGAACACTATTTGAGGCGTTGATGCTGGCGTGGGATAGATACCACTTTAAAGAAATAAACCAGTTGGTAGCATTGCTAGCTAGTTTTTGTTCTTGAATACTCAAGGTAAGAGAAGTAGAGGTAGACAAAAACCCATAAAGAGAAGAGAGTTCAAGACAATCATCAAGAAAACGAGCAAGACAATCATCAAGAAAACAATCAAGACAATCACATAGAAAACATGCAAGACAATCATAAAGAAAACATGCAAGGCAATCATAAAGAAAACATGCAAGACAATCATAAAGAAAACAAGCCAGACAATCATAAAGAAATCAAGCAAGACAATCATAAAGAAAACATGCAAGACAACTATCAGAGCGGGAACAGATGTCCTGGCACGCATTTGTTGAAGACTTTCGGTCCAAAGTGAGCTGATATGTTTTGAAGATGATTCTGATATATCTGTAACGTCCCAGTAGTTCACCGGTTGAAAGGAATATGACCACTGCAACCTTTCAATCACGCCCTTGAAGACGACTAAATTATTACACGAGGAACTAACCACCTCATCATGTTAAACCACTGAGCTGCTGCGATCACATGCTTCCTATAAGAGGCCAACTGTAGTGGTGACACTATGCTTCAATTGGAACGAAAAGGCGAATGAATCAATTAATGTATCTATAACTGCCGATGATGGATGTGTCAGACCGAAATATGCAAATATCGCAGTCAAACTGTAAACTAGCGACACAACGGATTCCGTACTACGGACTACATCCTCCTACTTGCAAAGTTCTGTTCACGATTGCTAGCGGGATAATGAGAACGAACGCAGAATAAGAAGAAGAAATGTATCTCTATAAAGTCCAATCATTGCCCGACAGGCCGTTCAGTGAAACACACCATCTTTACGTTAGTTGAGTCGTTCTGCATTCTGCCCTTTCCCTCCTCTGTTCGCATTCTCTGTGTCTCCGGGTTTATGCTTCGCAAAGCAATGTGAGCACCTTGTGTGATGGTATTTCGACTGAAAGAGTGGTGCTGTGGTCACATGAGGTGACATCAATGGTCTTACTTCCAAAGACACTTTTAATCGCTACTTCTTTGTTGCATTTTTTTAGACTTTCTTCAATGACTAAACATATTAACATCCCGGCTTTGATGAATGAGGCAGAACGCCCACAGAGCTTGCACCAAGTTGAATTGTAATTTGTTAATTATTATGTTTTCTTTCTTTCAAATATAGCGTTAGTATTTGTTTGTTTTTTTTTTTTTTTTTTTTTTTTTTGTTGTTTTGCGTTCGCCTTATTTCTCTATTCCCCAAGGCGGTGTGCGTTGCACTGTGGTTTTTATTTTGCGCCTATCGGTCCAGTGCATCCGACTTCAGCACGCATTTTATGTAAGGGTCTGCTTCCTCCTGCATTTTCTAAGGGTTTGCTTCCCCGGGGTAACGGCCGGGGCTGTGATGGGGATCGAACCCAGCACCTTCGGGTCGTGAGCCGTGCCACTTAACCACTAGGCCACGCCGTCCCCTGCGTTAGTATTTGTAACAAACCATTTTAAAAAAAAATGTTTAACTTCCTGTTATTGTTAACATCACAATTGTTGTTGCAAATGGCGTTAGTCTTTGTATATTTGTGGTGTTTAGCACGATTATCTTGGGTAGGTCGATGATTCTAAGAAATAAGTTTGCGATCCTATACAAATCGTGTCTAGGAACATTAACCCCAGCAACCAGAACCACCACTATCCCAGTAACTCATCTCAAGTTGGATCAGTTCTCTACTAAAATGCTGATATCCAGATCGAAAAGCGAATAAGCTCTGAGTGTTTG
The DNA here is from genome assembly GCA_036924085.1 of Ariolimax columbianus. Lineage (NCBI taxonomy): Eukaryota > Metazoa > Mollusca > Gastropoda > Stylommatophora > Arionidae > Ariolimax > Ariolimax columbianus. The sequence goes on along the minus strand of JAVGWX010000004.1, from coordinate 97,855,238 downwards.
GCAGAGAGACCGAGCATTTGATCCATGGTATCGACAATCTCCGGTGAACCCAGCAATAAGTGCAACTGTCAGGGAAGGCAAGAAGTTATGTAACGTGTCACCTACCGTCATAAAAGGCAAAGGAATTTTACAATGATGTTTGACTGTCCCGAGGAGATGGTCAGGGCACCTGTCATCAATAAGGCACGAAGAAGTAGAATAAGCTCCTGTTGCAGTTTTTAAAGCACCGACAATACATTTCTAGGAACTGTTATTCTAACTTCAAGACGGAGACGGCGTAGTGGAGCGATTACTGGCACGGCTCACAACCCGAATTTTGTGTTCGGATTCATAAACTGTCGGAAATGGCCACATTAAAGAAATGTGTGCTGAAGGCAGATACACTTGGCTGTAAGATGCAAATCACCGTGCATGGCACTCCGCTTTTAGAGGATGCGACGAACGAAAGAGAACCTAACCAAATGGTCGAGGTGGAAATCACAATATTAATTGTGGAGAGGAGACTTAACATCTAGTCAGTCAAACATACTGTTTGGACAATGTTAGTCAGGATCAGCGAAATATACTGCCCAAAGACCATCACATTACTTCCACACAATTATCCCTAAAGCAGCCTGTCTCATAGCAGTCTGTCTAACGAGTTGTGTGATCCACGTGATCTCCGTAGTAGTGATCGACACGTCGATGAAGCCAACATACCACAGCCGCATGAAGTACACCAGTCCACCTTCATCAGCAAGCTCGGGATGCGAGGATAGCTTCTGCAACCTGCCGCCTAACGCCCTTTTCAGAGCGCACAAACGAGTAAAATTACTCATCGCGGACATTTAATAACACTCAATTTAGTTATCTATTTTAATTTCTTCTCATAAGCTGGCTGTCCATCAACTTTCACTATCTGCGCTTCTTGGAATGTGAAAAATGGGGAAATAAAATTAACTTCTTTGTGACTTGATGATCCTACGTTTTACCAGAACGTTTATATTTGCGTCTCCCTTCCGCCACTGCAATTGTGCAGAAGAGTTACTTTCCCCTCGTTAAGTTGCTTACCCTTTCCAGTCACGAAAATGAGAAATGCGGCGATGACCTACTTAGACATTCTCAATTTGCACGAGACAGCGGAATGCAAACTGTGCAGGGCGCGTGTGTGCCGTGTTTGGAGATGCCACTTGAGTTTCTAGGTCAAGGGGTGGCAGAATGGAAGAGCCGCACGCGTGGATGGACTTAACGATGTTCTGGGAAAGAGCAGGGAGTGAGAGGTGGGGGATCAGACGTAAAACAAAGGGTGGAAAAACAGAACCAACGCCACAATGTCAATGATATTGAGTTGGCTGATGGTGTCAAATTAGTGAGTCGCTCGAGCTGTGTTATTTTTTGAACCGGAGGAGATGTTACGACAATAGATAGGTGGGGTGGATGCATACATAGATAGGTAGATAGACATGAATGTACAAGCATACGGATTTAGGGGACCTGCAGAAATCTAATAATGGTGGATGATGGCAAAGCTGTCAATGGTTGGAGATGCGAAGATTGTTGCAAGAGTTTGGCTTGGCTTCGTTCGTTCTCAATCTCCAGCCACCAAACCCTGACACGGGCCTAAATAGCAGAATGTAGTCCAGGGAACGGAATGCGTTGCATTGTAGTTTACAGCTTGACTGCGATATTTTAACCTTTCGGTCCAACACATCCGACTTCAGCAAGCATTTTTGTAGTACCGGGTTAGCATTCCTTCTTCGATCGCTTCTCCTTAGCCAGTCTGCTCTGTTGCAGCCTATTATCCAGGATCACCCGTGTAGGTGTAGAAGGGTCTTGGCAGCTCTGATTCGTTGGCCCTGACGCTAGCAGTCAGCTATGAGTCGCTGACCACTGCAGCTCATCCGCTGCTCCGTTGCAAGAGTTTGACATCAAAAGTAATTGGAGCAGGGATAAACACATCGGATGATAATGCCGGAGTGTGTACATCCACCGAGCTACAGCTGTTTTTGCTATTTGCTGGAGAGACGTGGGTATCTTCAGGAGGCAGTGGTCGACAGAGCCGTGACCAATGTTACCATTAAGCCAACTGGACATCCGTCTAGGCCGCAGACCTCAGATGGGAGTACAATGTAAAACAGACATGTACAATCTCATAAAAAGCGCGGCTGGATATGGAATTTTAAACATGTATCCCCGTGCCACACAATGTGATGTTATTTGAAAATGTTTTGTTGTTTTTTGTTGTTTCCAATGCTCGCAATCAGTATGGTTATTATTTTTTGCCCCCTGAAAAGGGCGTTACGATGCTGGTTACAGTACTTTTCCTCACATCCCAAGAGCGCTGATGAAGGTGGACTGGAGTCCTCGAGGCGGTTGTCCTATGCTTGACTTCATATGCGTGTAGCTCACTACTACGGCGATCACGTCCATCCTTCACATTGTTAGGCTGCCATGAAAACAGTCCATTTTAAAGGAAAGGCTACGAGGAAGCCAAGGTGATGGTCTTGGCCAGTATATTTTGCCTATCCCTGACTAGCATGTATGATCAGTATATTTTGCCTGACCAGACGTTTTTCTTCATTCCTTTAAAATGTATACAAATTTGTATTTATTAGAAAAAATAAACAGCTTAATTTTTTGTAACGTGTTTTTATCTATGACATTATGTTAAGTTAGGCCATTAGTATTAAAAGATGTATTAGGTAACACTAAAACATGCATTTCATGAGAGATGTATTTGACTGTTTATATTAAATGTTTATTTTAATGAATATAATTTGTTAATTTCGCTATACCAGTAAAATTGAGTTTTCTTAAGACAGTTCAGACATTCAATGGGACGTTTGTCACTTTATATGTCTCACAAGACGGTCAATGTTCGGCGAATTAGCTGGTTGCAATAGGCAAAGTGTTTTTTAGATGTGAGTCCGTTATTCTTGTCGGCGTGTTAGGTTTAACCATTTTCAATCTATACATAAATAGTTTGTAACTGTAAGTGTTTCCTAGTGTCGATATTCTCATCCGAGAAAAAAATTAAAGTTTCGGAAGCAATTTATATATTTTTTGTTAACAAGGTCAGCTACATTAATGAAACATTCTTGATTTTTTTTCTCCAGATCTGAGTTATATTGTAGATCAATTGGTTTAATTTGTAAATAAGATGGAGCTTGTTTCAGAATAAAATCAAATGGAGAAGATAACATTGTTAAATGTGTTTCTTGCTCGCCATCACTGAAACTCGGAAGCCTGCTGAAGTCTGATGTGTTGACGCAAAAAGTGCAAATATGACAATCAAGCTGTAAACTACGACACAACGCATTCCGTTCTCCGGACTACATCCGACTACTTGCAAAGCCTTTTTTAGGGCTTGGTAGGAGGAGTCTGAGAACGGACAAAGAAGAAGAACAAAAGAAGAAGAAGAATACTGGAACTGGTAAGACTTCGTCATTCCAAGACTTAGTCTGCAAATCATTTTTGTAGTTCACAATTGTAGGAAAATGCTTCGCATTTCCTTTCCTTAGTTGACTTTCCCAGAGTCATAGTTTATCTGGAAATCACTGAAAGTCTTCTTCATACAGCTCATGAGTCAAATGTGCTTGACTTTGTGACTTGGCACTGAGTTCATGAAGATCACACTTAACGTCAACAGGGCATTCCAGATCACATGACCAACTTTTGTTTTCCAACTCCTGTAGAGGTTTTCATTTCATGCCGATGAAAACATGTATCTCTTATTTCAAATCATAAAAGTACATCAGCATCTACGGCTTACTTAGCGAACATACTTAACAATTAAAGGTGGGGATGGGACGGGGTGTTGGGGGGGGGGGGTGTGGTGTCTACGTATTCCGACGGAATGTCCTCCAGAATTCGTGAAACTGGCTGTAGTTGAATGTTCTCAACTTCAGGGAATTCATGCAGGTAACTACTGTGGTCATGACATTGGCGAATTTGATTGATTTTAACACGTGTATCACTGAATAATGCAATGAAGCACACACAAATCGTCTGTATTGATGTTCATATCAAATAACTCTGATCTTAATTTTGCCAATAACGCTTACGTTTGACCCAGCCATTGCTGCAGCTCCATCGATTGAAGTCCCTTTTAGTTTCGCCCACTCAAGGCATGGTGGGCCAGATTCAGTAACATATGAAAAAGTCCTTGCGGGCCGAATAAAATCAGAACACAGGGCTGGATGCGGCCCACAAGCCGTACATTACACAGGTCTGATGTAAGTATGCCAATATATTATGTATTATGAGAAACCTGAAGAATGATTAGCAGGTAGCATGAAATTGTTTATTGATTTCAACACTACCGACACAAATCAACTGTTAAAAATGAATTGCACAATACAAAGACAATAAAAACATTTGAAATGTAAGAACTAGCAGAGATAACAGAACTAGCAAAGTTAACCGGAACTAACAGAACTGTAGCCACTGCATATGTCAGATTATTGTTGAACATTCCACATATATTGATTTTATATTTCGCCCTCTGGAGTGTCATGGTAATGTTGATAATGATGACTCCTTCGCCTATCCGTTTAAAATGTCTTCTTCTTTTCGCCTTTATAACTTTGGGCTGCTTAGGCCAATAACAAACCTGAGCTATTTTCCCCTGTTCTTCCAATGTTTTCTTCGTTGCACTTGTATCAACCTCTATTGCCTTAGCATGTGTTGTTTGCCCTTCCTCTATCTGTTTTCAACAAATATTGTCTGGCGGTACTGGTAGAGCTTTCACAATGTGTCCAACACAACCTTCACCCTCTCTTTAATTACATCCTTCACTGTAATGACCTCACTCACAAGCTGCCGTATGTAATCTTGTCGACACTACAGACCTAGAAACTATTTCAGGGATGTTTGGATGAAGCCCTGCAATCTCTTAATATTGAGTTTAGTCATCCACCCTGATTTCGGTTCATACAGAAGAAACGACATCCCTTTGAAGTTCTAGTTCCTTTTCTTGGTATGCATTTTGATAATTTTGTTGACTTTTTAAATTGTAAAAATTGTTGACTTTTCTACATCTAATTTCGACCTGCTTGGGAGATTCTATCTTATAGTAGTCTTCTTGTGTATTTGGAGTGGTTGTTATATAAAAGGGATATGTTCTCTTCAAAATGCAGGTCTTCAAGCTGTTTAAATAAGGCTCACTGAATTCCGTTCATCCCAGTGGCTCTAATGTCATGCATAATCCATTGAACTGCCAGCAGGAACAGAAAATGTAACAGAATACATTCATGGCAAATCCCCAGATAGGAGAGGCGTTCAAACTGGGCGTTTTTGTTTTAGTTATACCTGAATGGGTTATAGTGTGCTGGAACTAGTGCCATTAGTTAAGGGCGCTTATGTCTTACTACTGCAAGGTGGCCCACTTGGCATGGGCCAGTCACGTGATAGATACATAAAAATGGTGGATGATACTGTTATTGCTTGTACGGAGCAGCGTGTTGTTATATTGAAAGACGGCGTGAAACCTGCGGACATTTACATAATCTGCAACCATACAACGGCGGTGAGACACAGTAAGACATTAGAATGGTGTAAAAGTTTTAGAGAAGGCCGTACATCCGTGAGTCATGATCCCGTCCTGGTCCTGCAAGATGGCGCTCGACCTCATACGGCTTATCGCACTATGTGCCATCTGCTGTATTCGGATGGGAGGTATTACCACATCCACCTTACAGCCAAGCCAACGCTCAAATCGATTTCTACTTGTTTGGACCCCTAAAAGACTTCATAGGAGGTCAGCATTTCAGCACTGATGACGAAGTGAAAATAGTTGTCTTAGATTGATTCATACATACTGACAAATCTTTCTGCGTTGAAACTTTTCAAGTATTACTGAAACAGTGGGATAATTGGACACACGCTGGGATAAGTGGACAAACATTGGGATAAGTGGACACACAATGGGATAAGTGGACACACAATGGGATAAGTGGCTTACCTTGTCCGCCTCCCCAGGAAGTCCGGGCCTACGAGATGTCCCTGCAGGATGTAGGCCGACCGACGGAAAGAGGCCGTGCTCATCATAGAGAAGTCCTGGGGGGCCGCCATCACAACACCTGGCTAAAACAGATCGTCACTTTCCCAACAGAACTGCAGACCGACTGGGATGCGGTCATCATATGGTCATTGACATAGTCATTCGGTACATTGAGCCTTGGTCCCTAAACGTACTATTGTATTGTATTTTGTACATTGACGTCCTACAAAGATCATCAAGTTTCATATGCATGCAGGTGTGGCCAATCTGGTTTTGTGTTATGTGCTCCAAGTTGTCTAAGGAATTTTCTTGTATAGGATTACTCTAATAACCTTTCCTAGCCGCCATTATACTTTCCTGTTTTCACATTAACTTTTCCTATCACTGCCGTTATTTCTCTTGATTTTGTCTTATTCAATAGTTTTCACAGTTTGTTGTAGAAACTTTCTGTAATTGACTTCTTTTTCAGTTGCTTGTTACTGTTTTTAAAAGGTAAATAGTTCATGGAACATACATTATAGCAACTAGGTGCACTCGTATGTGCTTAGTACCTTCATTACACCAGGGCGTCCCCATATGTTGTCAGTCACTATCATCGCACCAGTGCGCACACATATGTGCTCAGTCTATTTCATTGCACCAGTTTAGTCTCTTTATTGCACTAGGGAGTCAACACGTCTTCAGCCCCTTTCATTGCACTAGGGCGTCAACACGTCTTCAGCCCCTTTCATTGCACTAGGGCGTCAACACGTCTTCAGCCCCTTTCATTGCACTAGGGCGTCAACACGTCTTCAGTCCCCTTTCATTGCACTAGGGCGTCAACACGTCTTCAGCCCCTTTCATTGCACTAGGGAGTCAACACGTCTTCAGTCCCCTTCATTGCACTAGGGCGTCCCCATATGTGCTCAGTCCCTCTGACTTTTTTACAGTTGGATCGAGTGAAAACCAACGTCTTGCTGGTCTGTCAAACAGGCGGCGCGACTTGAACCTGATATATTGGGTTTGCAAACCAAGACTGTATAAGTGCTTCCAGATTTGGACCAAAGTTAAAGATCTCAAAGTATCGCTTCAGTCCGGCAATTGTGGGTGGAGAAGTTAGGTTCTCATGCAAACCAAATATTTTGTAAACTCATCATCATTATCAAGTCCCGTCTCCATATCGGTGGTGGACGGTAGCTAATCCACAGCTTTCTCTGCCCCGTGCCAGGTCGGTACACTCAGTCAGACCGTGTCCCTACCGCATTTTGATGTTGTCTGTCCATCTGTACCTCTGCCTCCTGCTGACTCTCTTGCCATCCACTCTTCCATCCAATATAACTTTCCGCAGCCTCGTGTCGCTTGACATGACCCACATATTATTTTTTTCTGCTTTTAATTTCCTTCAGAAGTATTTTATCATCTTCTTCTTCTTCTTCGTTTATTCTTAATCTCCCACTACCAAACCCTGAAAGGGCTTAAGTAGCAGAATGTAGTCCAGAAAACGGAATGCGTTGTGTCGTAGTTTACAGCTTGGCTGCGATATTTGCACCTTTCGGTCCAACACATCCGACTTCAGCAAGCATTTTTTTAGTACTGGGTTAGCATTCCCTCTTCGATCCTTTCTCCTTAGCCAGTTTGCCCTGTTGCAGCCTGTTATCCAGGATCACCGCGTGGAGGTGTAGAAGGGTCTTGGCAGCTATGGTTCGCTGGCCCTGATGCTAGCAGTCAGCTATGGGTCGCTGACCACTGCAGCTCATGCGCTGCTCAGCATCTTGATCCCATTTAAGATGTTTTCATGGCAATAGTATTTTATCTAATTGGAGTTGTTCCAGAACCTCACCTGTTTTTCTTCATAACCTTTCAAGAATCTTGTCCAAGTCTTCTGGATATCCACATTTTAAATGCGTTACTACTTTTCTCCATTTTTGTGGTCACTGTCCAGGTTTGTAAACTGCAAACTGCAAAAAGACATCTATGGTTCAGTCCAGACTTCCTGTAAGTACTCTAGCTGCATTAACGGTCGATGATCTTATTGTAGCGAAAGATGAAGAATATAAAATATACTCGTTGTTTGCTATGAACTACACAGGAAATTAGGTCGAGATAACAAATATTTTTGTATGGCTCATAGGACCTGATGTGGTCAAAAAGACTTTGTTAATTTAGAAAAATAGGGGGATCCAGACTACCCAGCTGTACTTGGGTACTTACTTGCTGTTAGAGACAGAAGAGTAGCTACGATTGCAACTTCATAACACATCTCTTGAAATGCTGAAGCCTAGTTCATTAAAATTTCTAAAACTTCATCCCTGACAGCATTATTTACTATGTGACTACTGGTACATACACCGAACTAACCACAAATAAATAAGAATATATGTTGACGATTACCAATCGAACCAATGAAAGGAGAAGGTCAAGTCCCTTCTCATGATCATGTTTGACCCATTAAGACCCAGAGACAGCAGGATCGAGAACAATGCCCAGGCCTAGGCACACGCAGATGGTCACTGGTCTGACCCCTTGCTGTCTTGTCTGTTGGAATTACACATTCTCATTTATCTGGAATTAATATGTCCAAGAACGAGCTAGTGAGCTCCCTTCGTTGTCTAGTCCATGGTCCAATAAGGTCATACGGTCACACATTGGGTCTGCTATGGGATGTGATGAAGACGGTCATACATTGTGTGCTTGCATTGGATGTGATGAAGAATTGATATCAATACAGTCTGGGGAAAAACATATATATGTGATGAACTTCTCTTAACAAACAGTAGTAGTGGAAGTTACATAGAAGCAGTGGAAGTAGTAAAAGCGATGGTATTAGTAGTAGTTGAAGTAGTAGTAACTGCAGTAGTAGTAGCAGTTGTGGAAGTAGTAGTAACTGCAGTAGTAGTAGCAGTTGTGGAAGTAGTAGTTACTGTAGTAGTAGTAGCAGTTGTGGAAGTAGTAGTAACTGCAGTAGTAGTAACAGTTGTGGAAGTAGTAGTAACTGCAGTAGTAGTAGAAGTTGTGGAAGTAGTAGTAACTGCAGTAGTAGTAGCAGTTGTGGAAGTAGTAGTTACTGTAGTAGTAGTAGCAGTTGTGGAAGTAGTAGTAACGGCAGTAGTAGTAGCAGTTGTAGAAGTAGTAGTAACTGTAGTAGTAGTAGAAGTTGTGGAAGTAGTAGTAACTGTAGTAGTAGTAGAAGTTGTGGAAGTAGTAGTTACTGTAGTAGTAGTAGAAGTTGTGGAAAAAGTAGCAGTAGTGCAAGTAGTAGTAGTGGAAGTAGTAGTAGTAACAGTTGTGTAAGTAGTAGTAGAAATAGTGGACTTAGTAGTATAAGTAATAGTGGAAGTAGTAATAGTAGTGGAAATAGCAGTAGTAGTAGTCGTAGTGCTAGTAATAGTAGTAGTAGAAATAGTAGAAGTAGTAGAAGTACTAGTAGTAGTGTTATCGGCTGCAGTTGTAGTTCTAGTAGCCGTAGTAGTAATAATAGTAGTAGTAGTAGTAGTAGTAAAAGCAGTAGAAGCGTTTGTAGTTTTAGTAGTAGTTGTAATAGTAGTATTAGCATCGGTGGAAGTAATAGTAGTAGTTGCAGTAGTTGTAGCGGTAGTAGTAGTAGAAATATTAGTAGTTGTTGGAGTAACTGCAGCTGTAGTTCTATTAATAGCTTTACCAATAGTAGTACTAGTAGTTGAAGCAGTAGGTGTATCGGCAGTAATATAATTAGTAATAGAAGTAGTATCAGTAGTAGTACCGCTAGTAGTACAATTGGTAGTAGAAGTAGTAGTTGTACAAGTTGTAGTACAGGTACCAGTAACGCTAGCTGTTTGTGTAGTAATGATACCAATGCAAGTATTATAAGTTGTCATTTATGCTCATTTTCATTGCGTCAGCTGTTCTCCTACCATAATATTTATCTGTCTCAACCGTTTTGTTGTTCCGTCCTTGCCTTATTTCCAACTGCTTCTTACAATGTTGTTTTCTCTCAAAACGATTACTATGTTCTTGATTTTTCATCGTGATTATCATAATCATCGTAATCACTATAATCATGATTACCAACAACATCATCAACATTAAAATCGTGACTACCACATCATCATCACTGCTACCAGCATCATGATCACGACCACCATCATCACTACCACTATCATCATCATCTCAACTTCAACAACCACCAACACAATCAACATCACCGCCTCCATCACCACTAACACAATCAACATCACCGCCTCCATCACCACTAACACAATCAACATCACCGCCTCCATCATCACCAACACAATCAACATCGCCACCTCCATCATCACCAACACAATCAACATCACCGCCTCCATCATCACCAACACAATCAACATCGCCACCTCCATCATCACCAACACAACCAACATCACCACCTCCATCACCACTAACACAATCAACATGACCGCCTCCATCATCACCAACACAATCAACATCACCACCTCCATCATCACCAACACAATCAACATCACCACCTCCATCACCACTAACACAATCAACATCATCATCATCACCGCTATCTCCACCATCAACATCACCCCATCAACTCCCCCACGACCACCACCGTCCCCATAAATTTAATCAGCAATATTGTTATTCCCCTTCCCTTCTTCTATCATCTCCCTTTCCTTCGCTTCCTTATCGTCATCATCCTCTCCACCCCGTCTCTTTACACCATCTTACATCCTCACTCACAAAGGACATCGCCCCCTCCATTCAAGATCCACTCGTCCATCTCTCCCCTGCTCCAACTTCAACGCACGTGTGAATATCCCTAACCACAATAGATCTAATGTCTTCTCTCAAAACCTATGCAAATAGACCACATGTGATCTAGTCTTTGACATTTTAATGGACACATTTGGACAAGGGCAGAGGCGTTCACGCTCTTAATTTTTCCTTCTCCTCGAAGGACGTTCACAACCGGTTTTTTTGTGTGAAATCTTTTCAGACCGTCCGAAGTTGTTGACCTCGCGAAACATGCGTAACGTTCCTATTTCTTTTATGTGCCCTATTATCCGCGAATCGCACAAATGGTCGCATATGATGAGCTGTGCATTATTGAAAGTCATAGACATGCAAGTACATTGGCGATTATGTGTGTGTGTCTTGTATGTGTGTGTGTGTGTCTTGTATGAAATGACATTTATATAAGTGATTATGAGCGAGGACTAACGTCAGGGTCAGATGAAACGTACTGGCCAAGATCTCTATTTACATCAGTGTCAGATGAAACGTACTGGCCAAGATCTCCATTCACGTTAGAGATAAGTGAAACGTACCGGCCAAGATCTCCATTCACGTTAGAGATAAGTCAAACATACTGGACAATATTTCCATTCACGGTTAGAGAGTGAAACGTACTGGCCAAGATCTCCATTCACGTTAGAGATAAGTGAAACGTACCGGCCAAGATCTCCATTCACGTTAGAGATAAGTGAAACGTACCGGCCAAGATCTCCATTAACGTTAGAGATAAGTGAAACGTACTGGCCAAGATTTCCATCCTCGTTACAGATAAGTGAAACGTACCGCCAAGATCTCCATTTACGTCAGGGCCGGGTGAAACGTACTGGCAAAGATCTCCATTTACGTCAGGGTCGGGTGAAACGTACTGGCCAAGATCTCCATTCACGTTAGAGATAAGTGAAACGTACCGGCTAAGATCTCCATCCACGTTAGAGATAAGTGATACGTACTGGCCAAGATCTACATTCACGTTAGAGATACGTGAAACGTACTGTCCAAGATTTCCATTCACGTTAGAGATAAGTGAAACGTACAGGCCAAGATCTCCATTCACGTTAGAGATAAGTGAAACGTACCGGCCAAGATCTCCATCCACGTTAGATATAAGTGAAACGTACTGGCCAAGATCTCCATTTACGTCAGGGTCGGGTGAAACGTACTGGCCAAGATCTCCATTTACGTCAGGGTCGGGTGAAACGTACTGGCCAAGATCTCCATTCACGTTAGAGATAAGTAAAACGTACCGGCCAAGATCTCCATCCACGTTAGAGATAAGTGAAACGTACTGGCAAAGATCTCCATTTACGTCAGGGTCGGGTGAAACGTACTGGCCAAGATCTCCATTCACGTTAGAGATAAGTGAAACGTACCGGCTAAGATCTCCATCCACGTTAGAGATAAGTGAAACGTACTGGCCAAATCTACATTCACGTTAGAGATAAATGAAACGTACTGGCCAAGATCTCCATTTACGTTAGAGATAAGTGAAACGTACCGGCCAAGATCTCCATCCACGTTAGATATAAGTGAAACGTACTGGCCAAGATCTCCATTTACGTCAGGTTCGGGTGAAACGTACTGGCCAAGATCTCCATTTACATCAGGGTCGGGTGAAACGTAGAGGCCAAGATCTCCATTTACGTCAGGATCGGGTGAAACGTTCTGGCCAAGATCTCCATTCACGTTAGAGATAAGTGAAATGTACTGGCCAAGATCTCCATTCCCGTTAGAGATACGTGAAACGTACTGGCCAATATCTCCATTCACGTTAGAGATAAGTGAAACGTACTGGCCAAGATTTCCATTCACGTTAGAGATAAGTGAAACGTACTGGCCAAGATCTCCATTCACGTTAGAGATAAGTGAAACGTACTGGCCAAGATCTCCATTTACATCAGGGTCAGGTGAAACGTACTGGCCAAGATCTCCATTCACGTTAGAAATAAGTGAAACGTACTGGCCAAGATCTCCATTCACGTTAGAGATAAGTGAAACATACTGGCCAAGATCTCCATTCACGTTAGAGATAATTGAAACGTACTGGCCAAGATCTCCATTTACATCAGGGTCAGGTAAAACGTACTGGCCAAGATCTCCATTGACATCAGGGTCAGGTGTAACGTACTGGCCAGGATATCATATACGGTTCAGCTGAAACATGCAGCCAAGACTTCATCTCTCGTCAGGGTCAGGTGAAACATACTGACCGCGACCCACCTCTACCATATCTGAGGATCAGGTGAAACAAACTTACCAAGCCCCACCATACGGGTTTGCCGTGATCATGGAAATCGACTGTGTTCCTGCAGTTTGGTTAGCGAAGTGGGGATCGACACTGGGATCCCCGTAGCGGTGAGCAGTCTGAAGAACCTTGCTTTGCGCTGCAGTAAAGCAGATCCAGGTCCACCTTCTTTACCTCAGTTCGAAAAATAGAAAGAGCCGCTGTAATCTGCTCAAGAAAAAATGACATTATGAGATTAAAACACTTACTATGGGTAGCTTCCAACAACATAAGATGTGATTTTCTGTATGTGTTTATGTGTTTTTCTGTGTGTGTTTATGTCGTTTTCTGTGTGTGTTTATGAGATTTTTTGTATTGGCTTATGTGGTTTTCTGTATGTATTTATGTGGTTGACTGTGTGTGTTTATGTGGTTTTCTATGTGTGTTTGTGTATTTTCTGTATGCGTGTACGTGATTTTCTCTGTATGTTTATATCTTTTCTGAATGTTTTTATGTAATTTTTGTTATTGTTTACATGATTTTCTCTGTGTGTTTATGAATTTTCTGTATGTGTTTATGTATTGTATGTATGTGTTTATGTATTGTATGTATGTGTTTACGTGATTGTCTGTATTCTTTTGTGATTTTCTGAATGTTTATAAGATTTTTTTATGTGTAAATATGGTTTTCTGTATGTGTTTATGTGATTTTGTATTGATGTCTAAATGATTGTGTGTATGTGTTTATGTATTTTAGATGTTTGTTTATATGATTTTGTGAAACGGTTTATGTGATTTCTTGCAGATTTTGTTTGGTGTTTGCACGATTTCATGTAAGGTTTCGTGTGATTTTGTGTAAGGGTTTATGTGATTCTGTGGAAGTGTTTATGTGATTCTGTGTAGCTGTTTATGTGACTTTGTGTAAGGGTTTATGTGATTCTATGGAAGGGTTTATGTGCTTATGTGTAGATGTTTATGTGACTTTGTGTAAGGGTTTATGTGATTCTGTTGAAGGGTTTATGTGATTCTGTGTAGATGTTTATGTGACATTGTGTAAGGGTTTATGTGATTCAGTGTAGATGTTTATGTGATGTTGTGTAAGGGCTTATGCCATTGTATGTAGGGTCTCATATGATATTTTGGTTTTTATACTCGCGCCACGGTTTGAGAACTCAGATAAATTATATTTGTTTAAAATTTCTGTTGGAAGGAAAGTACCAAAGTAAAACCACTACCTGTACACTATGTGGATATTACACGGGCTAGTGGCCGTTATTTTTCTCTGAGGATCGATCCTGGAATGAGAAAAAACCCGCAATGATCTCGATTTGTGTATACATTTATGTGAACTAGTAGTTCTCAAGTGTTCTATATATGTGACAGATGACAGAATACGACTACTTCCACACTGGCAATCATGTCGTAATCTAGGCTTTACTTTGGATTTAAACTAGTCCATGTGGTCAATATACTAGTAGTCTTACAGGTCGGCATCATTCTCCTCATATTTCTTATTAACAATCCCAAAAGCCGACAACATCACAATGAGAACCTATCTACAAAGCAGCGCCATCTGCGGCATTAAGCAAATCAGGACGCCCACAAAGAAACCATCCAACGAAATCAACAATTTAACACGAACAAACGCAACGAAACTCAAGCCCTGTATACGACAAGCCCATGAGGGGAGTGTCCTCAGCAGATACAATGGAGACCAAACTGAAGATCTCAAATTTAAAAGCAGATTTTAATACTCCAACCCGCCCGCTCTTACCTTCCAATCTCGCGTCCTTGAGATTTGTTTTAAAATCTATTTTTATTTTTTGACAGAAGTGATTCTTGACATTCGTCCTTGAGATAAAAGTGTGAGTGGTTGTGTGTGTGTCTTTGTGCCTGTGTGTGTAAAAAGTTATAGAAAAGGGCAAAGTCCTATAGTACTCAACAAGAAACCTGCCGTACCTGAAATTGTTCCCATTAAGTAGGCAATCCCCTGGCCACTTTCCGCTTTATTTCACTTCCGTTGAGCGCAACTTAAGACCTGTTCACTGGACTCCCAGGCAGTGGCGTACTAAGGGGAAGAGGGGTACTGTCTGGCCCGGGTTACGGTCCGGAGACGTATGCCCTCGAGATTGGTTACCTAGAATATTCTTAAAATCTGCAGATCGTCCGTATACGACATAGTTTATTGTACACAACACTGTGGAAGGGCTCAGCATGTCTGGAATATGTAGCATGTCGTTATTATATGTGTGTGTGTGTGTGTTCATGTGTGTGTGTGTGTGTGGTAAGTTTTCGTTATACGTTGCCGTCAAGCGACATGGCAAGATTAAGTCATTTATCCTGCGTTAGTGCCCTGTGTCATTCATTGTGAAGTCGTGTGGCCGCACAATCACTCTGATGGCATCTATCTACCTGTCTCGATGATGACCTCTTGACATGTAGCCAGCTCTAACAGCGTTGTAAGCCATCAATGAAAGTTCATGAGGGTGCATGTTCATGAGATGACAGATCCACCGTATATTGTGCCCAAAAACGTACTCGGCACAAGTCGTAGCTCGGCCCACACTTCGAATATCTTCGTTTGGCATTCTGTCTTTCCTGGTCACTCTGATGACCTTCTTCAAAGCCTTCATTACCCACATCAAAATTCTACTCTCACGCGCTTTGCACAAAGGCCACGTTTACCGCTGGTAGCGTGCTGATATTGCTGAGAAAAAAAATTTGTTTTTCTGAAACTATTTATTCTTCTTCTTCTTCTTCTTCTTCTTCGTACGCAGTCAGACAGTAACCATTATTTTTTCGAAAAAAGCGGCGGTCATCCTGAGGCTCTCGCCACTGCCATAGAGCTTGTCTTGCAGTTCCACTGGTAATGGCCACATCTGCTCTCTCTGATCCTCGTATGTCGGGCAGTTCTGCAGCAGATGTTCAGCGGTCATTTTACCAGTACCGCACGGGCATTCGTCGGTACACCCTATCTTCAATTTGTTGAATAGGTGGTACCTCAGTCTGTTGTGGCCAGTGCGAAGTCTGAAGACAACGACCTGCTCTCTTCGGTTCAACTGGTAATAGGCATCGTTTTTGGTGTAACCAGTATGTTCGGTTTCCCATTTGGTCATGTATCTGATTTTGATAGGCCGTTTTGACTCTTCGTACGTCATACTGGTATCTGTTTGTGGTAGTCTTGCACCTTCTTTTGCCAGTCTGTCTGCCTCCTCGTTGCCTTGGATGTTGCAGTGTGACGGAACCCACTGTACCACTACCCTTTTTGGTGCGGACTGCTGGCACAGTTTGCAGAGTGCTGCTCTTAAGTCATTAAGCTCAGTGTTTTTCTGGCTTTTTAGCGCTGTGACTACGGCTAGAGCATCTGTCAGCAGGACTATATGGCTCTCATTTTCACTGTGTGTCACCATTTCTTCCACTGCCGCCCTCAGTGCCTCTGCCTCCGCTCTGAAATTGCTTGTGTACTTACCAGTAGCGAATGACAGTATTATTTTTCTGCCATTTGGTAGGTTCAGGAATGCTCATGCCCCTCCGTTCTGTGTAGTGTCTGTTACAGAACCGTCGGTGTATGCATGGGTCCAGTCCATGCTTGGGTAGCTTTTCGTTATGAAGCTTAGGGTAGTATCTCTCCTTTCTTTTTCAGTCTGGCAGTTTTTGTTTGCAATACCTGGTATATTTTCTACCACCTCTGGAAGTATATCCTGCCTCCAGGTAGGTTTTCGTACAGTAGTGATGGGTTTTGGTGTTGTTAGTGCGTTTATGGGATCTTCGTGCATCTTTGCTTTGGCTATATCTGCAAAGTTTCTTCGCTTTAGTTTCCCATTTCCCAAATTGTTTAGTCTCTGGTGCATTGGATGGTCCGTCAGTCTTCGGAGTTTCTCTGACTGCAGCTGGGCTCTGCAGTCTCTTCTATCGGTCATGGATTGCAGTTTTGTAATCTTTTCAAGTTCTACAATTGGCGTTGACTTCATGCCACCTGTTATAATTCTCATGGCTTGGTTTTGAAGTTTGTTAACTTTATCGAAGTTCGCCTTCGCTGCTGTTGTCCATGTCGCAATGCCATACTCGAGAACTGGTCTCACTCTTCCAGTGTACGGTTTCTTTAGTATGCCTTCGTCTGCTCCCCAGCTTGTGCCAGCAAGTTTCCTCATGATTGCCATTCTTTCTCTGGCTTTCATTCGGTTTCTCTCAATCTGACTTTTCCATGTCATGCGCCGATCAAATGTGACTCCCAGATAGGTTGGGTTGTCGTTTGGCTGCAGGATTTTGCCATTTAGACTTAATTTGGTACTTTGGGGTTTTAATGAAATCGAGAATATTGTGCATGTGGTTTTCTCCTCGTTTATTTTGACCAGCCATGAGTTCGCCCACTCTTCCAGCGATGTTAGGGCCGTCTGCATCCGATTTCTTGCTATGGTGAGATTCTTTTCAGAGGTCCACATAGCCAGATCGTCTGCAAACATTGAGCTATGGACTCTTCTTGGTATATTCTCTGTAATATCGTTTATATATACCAGGAAGAGTGTGGGTGACAATACTCCCCCTTGGGGTACTCCCTGCTCGAGTGTCACCTTTTTGCTCATCTGCCCTTGTACTTGGACTCTGGCCGTTCTTTGTTTGAGGTAGTGGTTGATCCACTTGTACATCTTCCCACAGACATCACTTCTTCTTAGCTTGACTCTAAGTCCATCCTTCCAGACTTTGTCAAATGCCCTTTCCAGATCCACCCAAACAGCTACTGTGTGTTTCTGTGCCTGGTAGGCATCTTCTATCTCCTGGGCTATGAGGATGACCTGGTCCTCAGTGGATCTGTGCTGTCTAAAGCCGGCTTGCTGTGGAATTAGTATTCGTTTTTCTTCCAGATGCCACATCAGTCTGGTGTTTATCATCCGTTCCATCAGCTTGCCGACACAGCTCAGTAGGCTTATGGGCCTGTATCCATTTGGATCTGTTTTGTAAACTATTTATTCAACCTTTATAAAAAAATCAGGCACAGTGGAATTGAATGTCTCATCTACACGTATTTGTTATACAAGATGCCCATTGACATCTATCCCATCCCTCATCTACAGGTATTTGTTATACAAGATGGCCATTGACTTATATCATGTCCCTCATCTACACGTAATTGTTATACAAGATGGCCATTGACGTCTATCATATCCCTCATCTACACGTATTTGTTATACAAGATGCCCATTGACTTCTATCCCATCCCGAAACAAGTGCATGCATGCACATTTCCTGTACAAGATCATTTCCTTGTCACATAGCCATGCCCCTTTGACACCTGGGGTCTGTTGTCAGAGAAGCCCATTTTGGTAAGGCAAAGAAAGTCTCATGGTAAACTGCCATTGGGGATGACGTGTAAGAGACTTCATTGTACTAAGCCACAGATTTGTGAGGTGGGTTGGCCAGTTCCTTTCCTTGCTGGCTTTTTTTCTTTCCCTAGCCATCAGCTAGGTAACCATTTACAGCTGGGTCGACTGCAGCTGCATGTAGCAAGAGTTGAACCCCGTACCTTTGCCATGAAAAGGAAGTACTTTACCACTGAGCTAAACCCATCTCAAGAGTACCTTCTAATATTCCAGAGCGCAGAAAACGGCCATCCCGCCTTCATTGCTTCCTGAAAGCTGTTTGGCCAATTGTAGGCTTATGGTTCCACGATTCTCACAAAAAATGGCATAGGCGGGTTAAACATTTCTGAGCTGGTGACTGAAAGGATGCCCAACCCACGGTTGATCATGCAGCCCTCTCTATTCACTCCATTAAGCTTACACTTTTTGAACTCTGCGTCTTACGATGCTCCATTTCGTTACACAATCCCATACACATCAAACAAACGTATGTGAATGTTGCCCCACATGTTCTTCCTCCTCTACCAAGAATTCAATTACATCTTGATGTTTCTGAAGCGTGTCGCACACATAGACCGGGGGGATGAAAGAGCAAGTCATCTTCTTCTTTGACGTTGGTCCCGGAGATGCCATACCGACAGTGTGTCGTAGTTTACAGCGAGGATGCAATATGCATCTGGCACTTCACTTGGAGGTGGAATAGGGCCATAGCCAGCTATAGGTCGCTGACCTTGAAGAAAGCTGCCAGCTATGAGTCGCTGGCAGCAGTTAGCTCATTCATGTCTGCCTCTTCGGTTTAATTGAGCACTGGTTCACAGTTTCTGCGTGCAAACAGGGATGAGGCAGGGATGCCTTCTCATGACTAAGAAGATCAGACTTGGGCTCTCTGAATCTGAATAGTTAGTTGTGACATCCAGTTCGTTGTGGTGGTTGCTTCTCTGCCTCATTGATCTCTTTTTCCTTAAATTAGTAGTTGGCTATTTGTTCTAGCCCACTGCTTTCTTTCAACTTTTGTCTAAAATGGGATCAACTCTCTCTATCTCAATATACGATGGGCGTTCAAATCAAACCGGGACTTTGTGTTCTAGTTTTTTTTTCTTCTGAATACGTTATAGCGTGCAATAACTACTATCATTTGTTAAGAGCATTTGTGGCCTATTACTACTAGGTGACCCACTTGCAATGGGTCAGTCATTAAACGATAAATAAAAATGGCGGAGAACACTGTTAGTGCTTGCACGGAACAGCGTGTTGTGATTAAGTTTCATTGGAAAGAAGGCGTGAAACCTGCGGAAATTTACACAAGACTCATAATACGGTGAAGAGCCACTCAATCGAAGTAAGACATTTGAATGGCGTAAACCGCTTTCAAATAAACCAAAGAACACCAACATAAGTATTAACGGCAAATATCTGCGGCCAAACTACAACCAAAACTACTTGGGCGTCACATTTGATCGGCGCATGACATGGAAAAGTCAGATCGAGAGAAACCGAATGAGAGCCAGACAAAGAATGGCAACCATGAGGAAATGTTCTGGCACAAGCTGGGGAGCAGACGAAAGAATACTGAAGAAACTGTACACTGGAAGAGTGAGACCAGTTCTCGAGTATGGCATTGCGCCATGGACAACAGCAGCAAAAGCGAACTTTGATAAAATTAGCAAACTTCAAAACCAAGCCATTAGAGTTATAACAGGAGGCATGAAGTCCATGCCAATTGTAGAACTGGAAAAGATTACAAATCTTGTATCCATGATCGACAGAAGAGCCCAGCAGCAAGCAGAGAAACTAAGAAGACTGACAGATCATCCAATGCATCAGAGACTAAATAGATTTGGAAAAGGGAAACTAAAGCGGATAAACTTTGTAGAAATAGACAAAGAAACGATGAGCGAAAACCCTATGAACACCATAACAACACCAAAGCCCATCCCTACTGTACGCAAACCCACATGGAAGCAGTATATCATTCCGGAGGGGGTAGAAAATATACCAGGTATTGGAAACAAGAACAGCTAGAATGAAAAAGAAAGAAGAGACATAACCCTGAGGTACATAGTGGAAAACTACCCAAGCATGGACTGGACCTATGCATACACAGACGGTTCTGTAACAAACACAACACAGAATGGAGGGGGAGGGGTATTACTGAGCCTAACAAATGGTAGAAAAATAACACTGTCAGTGGCAACTGGAAAATTCTCAAGCAATTTCAGAGCGGAGGCAGAGACACTGAAGGCTGCAGTAAAAGCAATGCTGACAGGCGAAAGCAATGAAAGCCATATAATCATGTTCACAGATGCCCTGGCCGTGGTTACAGCACTGAAAAGCCAGAAAAATACTGAACTTGATGATTTAAGAGCAGTACTCTGTCAACTATGCCAGCCTTCCGCACCAAAAAAAGTAGTGGTACAGTGGGTTCCATCCCACTGTAACATCCAAGGCAACGAGGAGGCAGGCAGACTGGCAAAAGAAGGTACAAGACTACCACAACCAGATTCTAGTGTGACCTACGAGGAGTCCAAAATGTTTTTAGGGCCAGATACATGGCCAAATGGGAAACAGAACATACTGGCTACACGAAAAATGATGCTAACTACCAGTTAAACAGAAGAGAGCAGATCGTGGTCTTCAGACTCCGCACAGGTCACAACAGACTGGGGTACCATCTATTCAATAAACTGAAAATAGGTGGCACTGACGAATGCACCTGTGGTACAGGGAAAATGACCGCTGAATATCTGTTGCAAAATTGCCGGACATACGAGGACTAGAGAAAGCACATGTGGCCATCACCAGTGGCAACACTAGACAAGCTCTATGGCAGTGTTGACAGCCTCAGGATGATAGCTGCTTTCTTCGAACAAATTCAAGTTGACGTCTGACAGCGTACGAAGAAGAAGAAGAACAAGAACAAGAAGAAGAAGAAGAAGAATGGCGTAAATGTTTAAGAGAAGGTTGTCCATCCATTGGTTATGATCCCGGCCGTGGTGGCTCTCAACCCACCAATCATTCCTGTGAATGTCCAGATTTCGGAACGCCGTATCATGGAAAATCGTCTCATAACCTGTGTCGAAATTGCACAATAGGCAAGTCTGGGTTCGGTGAACACTATTATTCATGAACATTTGCATATTCGGAACGTTAGTGCTCGTTGGGTTTGATCACAAAGGGCGTTCTGCCACATGGTAGATAACGCTCGACCTCATACGGCTCACCGCACTATGTGCCATCTGCAGCAACTCGACTGTGAGGTATTGCCACGTCCACCATACAGTCCATACCTCGCTCCAAGCGATTTCCTTATGCTTGGACTCCTAAAAGTATTTCTGAGAGGTCAGCATTTCAGTACAGATGACGAAGTGAAACAGGCTGTCCTAAATTGGTTCAGACATATTGACAAATCTTTCTACGTTGAAGCTTTTCAAGCATTACTTAAATGATGTGATAAGTGCATAGATCTTGCAGGAGATTATGTCAAAAAAATAAATGGCATTTTGTCTACTTGAAAACAAAAATTCCTTACTAAAAAAAAGTTCCAGATTGACTTGAATGCCCTTAGAACAATTGCGCTCTCTATTTTGGTGACTTCGGCTCCCAGTTATTTTAATGCAATCACTTTAAAGAAAACACATGATATCATGTTTTGCGATCGTAGACTTCAGCTTGCGCTCTTCAGCTGCATTAGCTCATATCAACAGAGTAAGTTGATCAGTGCTGCGCATTGGGGCATCAGGCTGGGTCTTCTCGGCTAGAGTGAGAGGACAAGTCGTTGCTGAACGCAGTAGGGTATACAGGTCAACACCCTCTAGTTTTAGATAGGAAACTGAAGCAGTGACCTAAGCACTACAAGGATATCTGAGACTTCTATAACAAGGGCAGTAATCGCAGGCAGACGCGCAAACCATACTTCTGAAGGTACAGAAGTGATGTCTTAGATACGAGTGGGTAGCAGCTGTTAACGCCCCAAACCTCCAGAGTTAACAGTAATATACTGCCCTGCTCAGGCTGAGGTTCAGGACAATGAAAGAGCTGATATCATGGCTTCACAAGCTCCCATTATGGGTACATTAGTGATGGATAGAAGTGACATTTTGAAATCCATCAATGATCTCCGCAATAGATGAAGCAGCAATCCTCAGGCTGCAAAGTTTCGACATTAAACTGGGTTCGAGCGAAGTATGGCGCAATGAGAGGACGGAGCAGAGGAATGTACAACCAGAGAGCTACAAAAACCAACAGCACCCATACCCTGTGCCATTTGCTGAGAGAGACTGAGCACCTATGGGTATGCCCGGAGTGCGTTAACGTCGATTCTTAGAAACAGAAACAGAAGCTGATAAAGCTGATAAATTCACGCAATATTTTTTTTCTTCGACAACAAATTGTTCTTGGTATCATCTTCCAACAACGGCCCCGTCTCATCTACTTTCAAGATCTATAAGCTGTGTGTGCCACCGAAGACTGATGTGTCGGACCGAAAGGTGCAAATATCGTAGTCAAGCTGTAAACTAGCGACACAACGCATTCCGTTCTCCAGACTACTTCCTACTTGCGAAGCCATGTTCAGGGCTTGGTAGCGGGAGATTGAGAACGAACGCAGAAGAAGAAGAAATATCTTTGTGTCGCAACCGTTTTCTATAATTTGTTCAAGGTCCGTTGAAAAATCGTTTGTAGATGTAGGGCCTTGGTTAGCTACATCTCAATGCATTTCTATGTTATGGAAATAGAAAGGTGCTTTTTAATTTGTCAAATTAACTGCTGCTGGTTCTCTCATTTGTGAGCCTTCATTTTATTTAACATAACTGTCTTTTTATGTGGCTCATAGCCAATATGTGCTCAAACTCAAGTCTTTTCTTGCAGCGAGGCGCAGTCCTTTCTTGGAGAACCAGTTCGATTCTCGATATTACTTCTACACGATGATGTTATGAGCCCCATATAACCACCTCTCCAACCTTTCCTTTTAGCTGCCTATTACGACACACAGCGATAAGGTTATAGTGACATGATACCTTCCACTCGTGAAGCGCTGAGCTGAGTTTTATTTACAAGTCCTGTATGACGTCACTGATCGGCTGAATGGTTGAGTGATGGCGCAGACTTCTCGCGGCTAAGGTACCAGCTTCGATCCCTGTTATCTACATGCTACAGTCGAACCAGCTGTAAGCAGTACCTTGCTAAAGGTTAGAAGAGAAAACGTAGCGAAAGAGAGAGAAAGAGAGAGAGAGTCAGAGAGAGAGTGTGTGAAAACAAGATATAGAGAATGGATTAGAGAGAAATTACAACTTAACTGACAAACAAGCCCAAACTTGGTACAGTGACGTATCTTACACTTTATCCCCGACCGCACTGTCTGCTACGCCACGATAATGTTTAATTATATGCGTGTGTGAGAGCGAGTGTGTGTGTGCGTGCATGTGTATGTGTGTGTAAGAGTGTGCTTGTCAGTATGTGTGTGTGTTTGCATGCGTACGTGCGTGTGTGTGTGAGAGTATGTGTCCGTATGTATGTGTGTATGTGTGTGGGAGTGTGTTCCTGCGTATGAGTGTATGTGCGTATCAGTGTACGTTTGTCTGGGTGTGTGCGTGCGTATGTATGTATGTGTATGACTGTACGTGAGTCTGTGTGTCAGGGTATGTGCCTGCGTGTGTATGTCGGTGTATGTGTATCTGCGTGTGTGTGTATGTGTGTGTGTGTGTTCGTGCGTGAGGGTGTTTGTGTGTGTGCATGTGCATGGGTGTGTGTGTCTGTGTGTGGGAAGGTGTGTGTCATTGTGTGAGTGTGTGGGTATATGTGTGTGTGTCGGTGCGTGCGTGTGTAGGTGTGTGTGCAAGAGAGATATATATATATAGAGAGAGAGAGTAAGAGTGAGAGAGGGAGTGTGTATGGGTGTGTGTATGATGTTTACTGAGCACTCAAGATATTTCTCCTTACAATACTCTTCATATTTCTTTGTTAAATCCTTATTTTGCCCCATTGCTCATTCTTGTATTGTTCTGCTGTCTCTTTTTTACAAGGCACATCTAATCCAACCACCAAAAAAAAAAAAAACAGAGTGGTTTTGGTTAACTTAGGAGCGCTCTTCTTTTCTAGTGATTAAAAAATATAATCGGACAGCGCATTTTGAACATCATCTGTCGCTTTGCCTCCGCTGTTAAATGAACCAAATATCGTCTTCTTGACACTCATTCTGAGCAGTCCAATGCGACCAGCCCAGAAACGAGATGAGAAAAGTTCAAAGTGTGCTGAAATTGATGATGTGAAACATATACACTACCATACGGTAACGTAACTTAATATAAGACATAATATAGCGTAACAAAACATGCCTTAATGTAACGCAACGCAACATACATTAACAACACATCGTTTAAAACAACACAACACAACACAGTATAACATAACATAAAATGCTCAAAATAACATAATGGAAAGTTCCATAATAAATCTCAATATAACACAACATAACATAGCTTAAAATAACATAGCATAAATTAACATAACAGAGTAATGTAACACTACATAACATAACTTAAGGTAGCATAATATAAAACAGCGAAACATAATATAACGTAGCATTACTTAACAACATAACACATCATAAAAACTCAAAATAAAATAATACAGCTGCTCCTATAACATTACGTACCATTACATAACATATCTTTGTATTTCACAACACAACACAACATAACATAACAGTGGAACACAACAAAACATAGCATCGCTTACTATAACACAACTTAACACAACCTAGGTTAATATAATGACACTTAACATAACATAGCTTAAAATAACATAACATACCAAAGCTCAATTTGAAGTCGTATAACATAACGTAGCTTGATATAAAACAACACACCATAAGATCGCTTGGTATAACACAACATGCCATAAGATCGCTTGATATAAAACAACATGCCATAAGATCATTGGTATAACACAGCATACCATCAGATCGCTTGGTAAAACACAACATAAATAACAAAACATAACCTAATATAACACCCACAATATAATACAATTTTCTTAATATAACATAACACTGCACAACTGAACATAACATACAATAGCTTGGTGTAACACATAACATGGTTGGTTGGTTGGCTGCTAATGCCCACAATAGGTTGGTAACCCTTTTGTGCGCACTGAAAAAGACGGTACTTGTGGCCGATTGTAATAGCTTTCCTAGCATCCTGAGCGTGCTGATGAAGTGGACAGGGGTCTTCCAGGTGGTTATGCAATGATTGACTTTATCTGCGTCTCACTCACAACTACGGTGATCACATCTAACCTCTCATTGTTAGCTAGGCTGTTGTCGAGAACAACAGCCTGTTTACAGAACGACTAATGAGGAAGTTAGGTGAGGGTCTTGGCCAGTATATTTCTCCTGACCCTGGCTAACATTGTTTGATCAGCGTGTTTTGCCTGACCAGACGCTAGCCTCATTGTCCCAACACCATAACATAACATAACGTAATGTAATACGTAAATACACATTAGGACATATCTTAAAATAACATAACACAAGCATAACTGGACATAACATAGCTTAATGTAGCCCAATATACCATACCATAACACAGTTTAACATTACACACAAAAATATAATGAAACATATTTTAATAACATAACACAACATAGCATTGCATAGCTTAATATTTAAGAATATAACAGTTTTATATTACACAATAAAATATAAAATATCTTAATACAGCACAACATAATTTAACGTCACATATCTTTATTTAACTTAACATAAACTGACAAAACTGTGTTTAATATAACACTATGCAACACAAAATAGTTTTATGTAACACAATAACCTGTAACATAACATTGCTTTATATAACATAAATCAACAAAACATGGTTTTATACAGCAAAACATAACAAAACATGGCATAATTTAACACATCATAGCTTAACATAACATAACTTAACTTAATATAGCACAAAACAACTTAGTAAAACATAACTTAATATAACACAACCCAACATAACATAGCATAATGTAATATAATGCACCATACTTGAACATAACATAACATAGTCTAACATCAATATGACCAATAAGTGTCGCTCTGACGTTGGCGATCAATTCCTACCGCACCCATTTTTCTTTGAAACAATGCAGCACTTCCAGATCTCTGTTTCAATACCACTTGAAACAATGCAGCACTTCCAGATCTCTGTTTCAATACCACTTGAAACAATGCAGCACTTCCAGATCTCTGTTTCAATACCACTTGAAACAATGCAGCACTTCCAGATCTCTGTTTCAATACCACTTGAAACAATGCAGCACTTCCAGATCTCTGTTTCAATACCACTTGAAACAATGCAGCACTTCCAGATCTCTGTTTTCATACCGAAAATTGATGATATCACGCATCTTTTCTCCTCAATCTATCGTATCATGGCAAGATTCTAAAGGCCCTTCTGTCTGAATATATATCAATGGAAACTGCTTGTCTTATGTTGATGTTTGTGAGCAGTGATCTCTTGACATTTTTGACATTGTCTCGTGTAATATATTATCATTGGAGTGTGTTCAGTTTTTCCAAGTATTCCTCTCGGGAAACACACTTCTGTCGCAACCAGTGAATCCACTACTTGCTTATTCATTTCCCATGACTCATACCTATAAAATGACATTGGTTCTACACAATAATGCAAAATTATCACTCCCTCTCTCTCTCTCTTTCTCTCTCTTCTCTCTCTCTCTCTTTTCTCTCTCTCTCTCTCTCTCTCTCTCTCTCTCTCTCACATCTCCATTGGCAGCGTGTGCACATTATTTTATGTTATGTCTACTATCGTTCCAGCCATTTTGCTCTTTATTTCGGCCGCACTTCTCACGACACTGTTATGATGGTCCGGTGGTCTCTAAATGTTGCTGATTGTTTTACAGTCTATCCTTCTAGTCATTTCACATCTGATTGGTGGTTTTACAGTCTATCCTTCTACAGTCATTTCACGTCTGATTGGTGGTTTTACAGTCTATCCTTCTACAGTCATTTCACGTCTGATTGGTGGTTTTACAGTCTATCCTTATAGTCCTTTCACGTCTGATTGGTGGTTTTACAGTCTATCATTCTAGTCATTTCACATCTGATTGGTGGTTTTATAGTCTATCCTTCTACAGTCATTTCACATCTGATCGGTGGTCTTACAGTCTATCCTTATACAGTCATTTCACGTCTGATTGGTGGTTTCACAGTCTATCCTTCTACAGTCATTTCACATCTGATTGGTGGTTTTACAGTCTATCCTTCTACAGTCATTTCACGTCTGATTGGTGGTTTTACAGTCTATCCTTCTACAGTCATTTCACGTCTGATTGGTGGTTTTACAGTCTATCCTTATAGTCATTTCACGTCTGATTGGTGGTTTTACAGTCTATCATTCTAGTCATTTCACATCTGATTGGTGGTTTTATAGTCTATCCTTCTACAGTCATTTCACATCTGATCGGTGGTCTTACAGTCTATCCTTATACAGTCATTTCACGTCTGATTGGTGGTTTCACAGTCTATCCTTCTACAGTCATTTCACATCTGATTGGTGGTTTTACAGTCTATCCTTCTATAGTCATTTCACGTCTGATTGGTGGTTTTACAGTCTATCCTTCTACAGTCATTTCACATCTGATTGGTGGTTTTACAGTCTATCCTTCTACAATCATTTCACATCTGATTGGTGGTTTTACAGTCTATCCTTCTACAGTCATTTCACGTCTGATTGGTGCTTTTACAGTCTATCCTTCTACAGTCATTTCACATCTGATCGGTGGTTTTGCAACCAGTCCGTCTACAGTCATTTCACATGTGATCGGTGGTTTTTCAATCTATCCTTCTTCAGTCATTTCACATCTGATCGGTGGTTTTTACAGTCTATACTTCTACAGTTATTTCACATCTGATCGGTGGTCTTACAACCTGTCCTTCTACAGTCATTTCACATGTGATCGGTGGTTTTTCAACCTGTCCGTCTACAGTCATTTCACATGTGATCGGTGGTTTTTCAATCTATCCTTCTTCAGTCATTTCACATCTGATCGGTGGTTTTTACAGTCTATACTTCTACAGTTATTTCACATCTGATCGGTGGTTTTACAACCTGTCCGTCTACAGTCATTTCACATCTCATCGGTGGTTTTTCAATCTATCCTTCTACAGTCATTTGACATCTGATCTGTGGTTTTACAATTTGTCTGTCTACAGTCATTTCACATCTGATCGGTAGTTTTACAATCTGTCCGTCTACATTCATTTTACATGTGATCGGTGGTTTTAATTTTGTATGACCACGTTGCCGTTAGGTGATCATAATTTGGTATAAAGTAGCGTATGGCCAAGGGATTGAGAGTTTGTCTTACAAATCCAAATTGGCTAGGTTCAAATCCCGTCGCTGCTGCGCTATCTGACATAGCACGTCATGGTTTTTTTTCGATCAACAACAGCGTTTTGATCAACAACAGCCTTTCGATACACAACAACAGCCTTTCGATCAACAACAACAGCCTTTCGATCAACAACAACAGCCTTTCGATCAACAACAACAGCCTTTCGATCAACAACAACAGCCTTTCGATCAACAACAACAGCCTTTCGATCAACAACAACAGCCTTTCTATAAAAACAACAGCCTTTCGATCAACAACAACAACCTATAAACATCAACAGCCTTTCTATCAATAACAGCCTTTCGATCAAGAACAACAGCGTATAAACAAGAACAGTCTTTCGATCAACAACAACAGCATATAAACAACAACAGCCTATAAACAACAACAGCCTTTCGATCAACATCAGGGATCAAGATGCTGAGCAGCGCATGATCTGCAGTGGTCAGTGACCCATAGCTGACTGCTAGCGTCAGGGCCAGCGAATCAGAGCTGCCAAGACCCTTCTACACCTCCACGCGGTGATCCTGGATAACAGGCTGCAGCAGGGCAGACTGGCTAAGGAGAAGGGATCGAAAAGGGAATGCTAACCTGGTACTCAAAAAATACTTGCTGAAGTCGGATGTGTTGGACCCAAAGGTGCAAATATCGCAGTCAAGCTGTAAACTACAACACAAAGCATTCCGTTCTCTGGACTACATTCTGCTACTTACCCTTTCAGAATTTGGTAGTGGGAGATTGAGAACGAAGAAGAAGAAGAAGAAGAAGAAGAAGAAGAAGAAGAAGAAGAAGATCAACAACAACAGCCTTTCGATCAACAACAACAGCCTATAAACAAAAACAGCCTTTCGATCAACAACAACAGCCTATAAACAAAAACAGCCTTTCGATCAACAACAACCTTTTAATCAACAACAACAGCCTTTCAATCAACAACAACAGCCTTTCAATCAACAACAACAGCCTTTCAATCAACAACAACAGCCTTTCAATCAACAACAACAGCCTTTCAATCAACAACAACAGCCTTTCAATCAACAACAGCGTCTCGATCAACAACAATAGCCTTTCGATCAACAACAGCGTTTCGATCAACAACAACATCCTTTCGATCAACAACAGCGTTTCGATCAACAACAACAGCCTTTTTTGTAGACTTGTAGATGTGATTTCTTAGGAAATTTGTTGATTCCATGACCTTATAAACATCATGAACAGCCGTACGAAGGTGCCTCTTCCTTTCTTGAACTCCTTCACTAACAGTATAGCAAGTACCCATTGACAGCTGTGTAGACTGCAGCATGTTGATAACGCGGATCAAGCCCGGTATCTCCACCTCTCTGCCACTCTTACGCTCGTACATATATGCTGTTAAAAATGTGTACGAAGATAGCTTTCTTTTACGAAATGCCGTAGAAGGTGAGTAGCAAGGGTTGTGTATGGCGTATGCAATCTCACTATGTAAAAATAATTGCTACTGAAACCATACTGCAAGGAATTGGAATCAAAGTTCCATAAAAGTTGGTTCCAAAATTTAAAAAAAAGGGTTGTCCCGTAGTAGTTAAACTACTGTACGGGAATGAAGTTGTTAGAGACTTCAGTATACTAGACAAGATTTGTCCTATAGTAGTAACACTAATGTCGGGGAATGAAGTTGTTAGAGACTTCAGTATATTAGTCAAGGTTTGTCCTAAAGTTGCTGCAATAATGTCGTGGAATGAAACTAACGTTAAGGAACTAATGACAGCATGAATCGTCGGACGTTCGAAACCCGCAAGTTTCGTCTATAGAGAGGTATGATCTAGTGTCTTGTCCTATCAGACTCGTTCGAAATTCTTGGAGATCCCGTGTAGAAGATGTGCACGTAAAAGAATCATTGGAAGCACAAATTGTGTTTTAAAAAAAACATGGATAGGCGTTGTCAGGCCATCACAATCGAACAAAAATAGTATTAAATTCCAATCCAATGCCCAAACTACCTTCCCGCAGGCTTAGTGAGGAACAGTAAATAAAATCACTAAAGAACATTCTCTTGTTGTTGATGAATGCCCAAGATGAGAAACTATACTCTTTTGTGCGCCCTGAAAAGGGCGCTAGGTGGCGTGTTACAGAAGCTTTCATCACTTCCCGAAGTTTAATGTAGATGGACCGGGTACTCTAGGTCGTTTAGCTATGGTTGGCTTCCGTTCGCTCACTACTACGGGGATCACGTCGATCCTCCAACTCGTTAGCCAGACTGCAACGAAACAGTTTATGTTCAAGGAAAACTGTGTGGGAGTGAGGGGGCGGTGTCGGTCAGTATATTTTACCTGTCACTTACTAAAATTGTCCAATCAGTATGTTTTACCTGACCCTGACTAAAATTGACCGATCAGTATGTTTTACCTGACCCTGACTAAAATTGTTCGATCAGTATGTTTTGCCTGACCCTGACCAAAATTATTCGATCAGTATATTTTACCTGACTCTGACCAAAATTGTTCGATAAGTATATTTTACCTAGCCCTGACTAAAATTGTTCGATCAGTATGTTTACCTGGCTATACGTTAGCTTCCTCTCCTCAAAAGAACCTGCTAAGAATACCTTCGTCTTCCGGGCAGCAGGCCTACATATACTTGCATGTTTGAATATGACTTTTCTTAGTAATCCTAATATAAACATTGTTAGTAGGAAAATAAAAGATATAGCCGAGAAAATGAACTCAGTTTAGAGTTTAAACTGTTTTTGTCAAATTGTGAACAACTGGCATAAGATGAAACAGAGTCGATTTACAAGGTCAAGGGTACTGCGGTACCACCTGCCCTCTGCTCCATCAGCATTGTCTCCATCACTACACCCGCATCCACCCCAACCCACCTCGCCAACAACATCATTGTTTTGCTTGACCTCCTCGTTTTGTCCTGTCGCCAGTAATTTTATTGTTAATGCGCAGGTCAGGGAATAATTTAAATATTACTTGATTTAAACAGTGGTTCTTATGGTAGAAGATAAAATAATTTAAACAGGGGTTCTTATGGCAGAAGAGAAAACAATTTAAACATTACTTGATTTTAACAGTGGTTCTTATGGTAAAAGAGACAATAATTTCAGGTATCTGTGGGGATGTCGGTGGGGATTTTTTATGGCGTTTGCGGGGATGTTTCAGGACGATTGCGGGGATGTTTCAGGACGTTTGCGGGGATGTTTCAGGACGTTTGCGGGGATGTTTCAGGACGATTGCGGGGATATTTCAGGACGTTTGCTGGGATGTTTCAGGACGATTGCGGGGATATTTCAGCACGTTTGCGGGGATGTTTCAGGACGATTGCGGGGATATTTCAGGACGTTTGCTGGGATGTTTCAGGACGTTTGCGGGGATGTTTCAGGATGTCTGCAGGGAAGTTTCAGCCCCCCCCCCCCAAGAATATAAATATACATGTAAAGGCAGCGGTCTTTCTCAAATCTACCAGAGAGGGTTGTGTAGCGTAGTGGACACGGCCCACAGTTTAAATATGCATGTTTTCGAATTCAGCAAGATATTGTCCCTAAGGGAACTAAAAATTATAAAAAAATTAGTGCTGAAATCATATGTACCGAGTTGTAAGGTATAAAAACAGAACAACGCACTCTGCCTTTAGAAACATGGCGAACGAACAAAATTTCTGGGCAAAATGCTTTTTAGTGATGCACAAGACTAGAGAGGTTACACGGCCTAGGGATGAAGCGTCCTTTTCACAATCCCACCGCACCTGGTTCGAATCATGCTCGTGTCCAGTTTGGCAGAGATGGATTTTTTCGATACTCCACGCACAGAAAGTAATGGCAGCCTACGGTACTGCACACTCGCCAAGAAACATAGCCAAATAGGCTGGCGGTTGGAAGTGACAACGTTCTGCAAAGGACACGCTACTTAATTTTACAAGAGTTTAGACCTGGATGGCGATATTTTGTAATGCCTCACGCGTACTCATATAACCAAAAAGACTGTTCATCTTCACCAAAAGGAGCTTTAGCTCGTAATAAAGAAACATCTTTCTCCAATTTTTTTATAATGAAAGATGTAATGAAGCGCATTAGAGACACTGTGGTAGGGGATGAAGTGCTAGAAACTTCATTGTACGAAACCACAGATTGTTTATGAGGTGGAGTTGTCAGTTCCCTTTTTCGCTGTCTTTCCTTAACTAACAGGAAGCCATGTATACATTTACAGCAAGAATGGCTGGAGCGCAGCAGTAACCGAAGCTGAACCCTGTACCCCATAATGGTGGAACCCTTGTTACAATTATCAGGTCTACATACAAATTATCATGTGCAGCTATAGTCCACGTAGTAGTGAACAACACGCAGAATGAAGCCAAGCATAGCACAACCACTAGGATAACCCCTGTCCATCTTCAACAACGCGCTCGGGATGGGGAGGAAAGCTGCAGCAAACCGCCACCTAAAACCCTTTTAACGGAGCACACAACTGTAAAAATATGCATACATACAATTAGGATACCTAACTGACATTTAAGGAAGGCTATACATCAAGGAGGTGGACTAGACACGCCACCGTTAACAGAATAATAGCTGTAAAGATAAAGTTTGTCCCATAGTAGTGACACTACTGTCGGGAAATGAAGTTGGTAGACACTTCAGTATATTTGTATAAGGTAGGGCGACCAGGACTTTTCGCTGCGTTTTACTTTCCTAGTCATATGCCAGGTACCAATTTACAGCTGAGTCGACTGGAGAGTGACATTTGTAGGAGTTGAACTCCTAACCTTTGCTGCGAAAAGCGAATGCTTTACCACTATGCTGATCTAAAACAACTGAGACCTTGGCAAATTGAAATCCCAAACATTTCACGCACGGCGACTGTGTTTACATTATAAGACGACCTTCACTTTGTATGATAAAGGAAAGCCAGTATTTGTTGCCCTGTATCTGCTGTTGCTGATTTTATTGGGTAAATATTCAGCTGTTATTTTAATAATTTTAGTTTGGTGACAATAGACAAAATAAAACGAAATACGCAATTACCACTTCACCGTCTGCATGTGGCTCGCCAATAGAGGGTAACATATTATGGGAGAACAGTGCGGCATAAGAATAAATTACATAATAAGAACAACTGATGGAATCACATAGAGGAAATAACCAGAGGAGCACGACCAGATTGTGCGCTGCGGTCCTTGTTGTTCAACATTTACAAAGATAAAGTAACAGCCGAAGTGAAGATAATTGCATCAACTGAAAGGGAATTCACACCAGAGGTGAAGATCTCAATACATTATATAAAATATTCCTTGTAAATGACCAAAGCTCAACTTTTGAGAACATCAGTAAACTTCAAAAACATATGAATGCACTTGGTACAGCATGTGAAAGCTGTAATTTGAAAAGTAGGGCATACAAGACAGATACTTTAACGGTTAACAGAATGCAAGATCCGCTAAACATAGAGTGTAAGTGATACGCAATTCAAATAGACCCAAGAGTAATACATGGGAAGTATTTTGTACAGAAGAAGGAAGACCTGGTGAAGAAATGGATACTGGATGTCAGAAAGCCGCTGCTTAACTTAACGTCTTTATACTGGTTTAGAAGACTTTGCAGAGTCTGTAAACAACCAGTTTCAATTACATTTCCTTGATCTAAAAGCAATGTGCATCATATCTATTCTTAAATGCATTATTTATCCCTGCTTCCACTACTTCCTGTGGCAATGCATTTCAACCATTCACCACTCTCGGGCTAAAAAAGTATTTTCTAATATCTAATCTGGACATTTCTTTAGTTAATTTGTAGCTATGTCCTCTTGTTCTAGTAGGTATTTGTATTTTGAAAAACTTGTTTTAGTCTAATTTATTCGTTCCTTTGATTATCTTATAAACCTGTATTAAGTCACCTCGAATTCTTCTCTTTTCTAGACACTGTAGGCCGGTGTTTCTGAGTCTTTCCTCATCTGTATTTCAGGAATCCTACTATCAACTTTATCGCTTTTTTTCTGTATCCTTTCCAGCATGTTTATATCATCTCTACCATAAGGACTCCACACATGTACACACTATTCCAATCTAGGTATCTAACTAATGATTTATACAGTTTGGTTATCACTTCCTTGCTCCAATGTTTAATATTTCTTTCCAGCATGTTTATATTACCTCTACGATAAGGACTCCACGCCTGTACACAGTACTCCAATTTAGGTCTAACTAATGATTTATACAGTTTGACTATCACTTCCTTGCTTCAATGTTTAATATTTCTTTTTATCATACCTAACATTGCATTTACCTTTTTCAATGCTACCTGGACGTGTTCACTCACCTTACCTGTATGATCTATTAGTGCATCTTCGTCTATTTACAGTCATAGAAGATCACATCTAACAGCACAAGTCAGGTATCACGACCCAAACAACGACTTTGCAACAACACATCAGCTGATAAAACGGTCTATTTGTAGAAAATCTGTGTTGCCAATGTCAAACTTGGTCGGCATCTAATGCACATGAGAGA
The DNA here is from genome assembly GCA_036924085.1 of Ariolimax columbianus. Classification (NCBI taxonomy): domain Eukaryota; kingdom Metazoa; phylum Mollusca; class Gastropoda; order Stylommatophora; family Arionidae; genus Ariolimax; species Ariolimax columbianus. The sequence goes on along the minus strand of JAVGWX010000004.1, from coordinate 97,820,054 downwards.
TAATTACAGAGTGTGAAATAACATCTTTAAGAAAAGCCATTAATGTCATCAATAGAGATAAAACGAGAAATAATGACATGGGCGAAATTTTGAAAATGAATACCTGAGCTGAATTCATATCGACAGACACAAACTATGATTCCGTCATCTGATGAGAATACTATTAGACATAGTTGCCCATCGCAAAAAGAGGCTTGCAACATAATCAGACTTTACCTGGGCGGCCACATTGATGTCTGGTCGGTTCCAGGTGAGCTTCTAACCTCCCAAATGCAGAGCAAACCTTTGTAATTCTGTTGTCGATATTCACTTCTCTTTAGAGGGTTTCGCTTAAGTAAGTGAATCTATCGACTGCCTGAAGACGTTGGTCAGGTTTGGTTCACTGCACGGCTGTCCAGAAGCAGGCTGGAGGAGTACCACCGTTCCTACTGTTTTGTAACACCAAATTTGGTGCACGCTGCCGATATCTCCATCATGGTGGACTGCATGACCTGTTCTGTACAGGTATTTTGCGGAAGCAGTTGTCAGCGAACAAGAGATCAAAGATGATGGTTTCATCCACCTTGGTGTAAGACTTCAGACTAATAAGAATTAAAACTCATCAATTACAACTGCACGCTTTCAACAGACGAAAATATAGCTTCAAGACACGAAGGTACCCAAGTGGCAGAGAGATAGATGATATGTGATAAATCATCCAACACATGCTTACAAAACCGATGTTACACAGTTGGCTCAGGAAAGACAACCTGAGCTCTCCACGTCGTTTAGATGGGAAAAACGTTGGGGGCAAAGTAAGCATCAACGTTTATATTTAGCGAAAAGTCCAAGTGAGAGAGATAGAGCCAGATAGAGATAAATAGGAATAAAGGGATAAGAGATAGATAGAGACAAATAAGCGATGTAAAGAGGTAAGAGAAATAGAGGGGTATAAGTATATATATATATATATATATATATATATATATATATATATATATATATATATATATATATGTCTGTATAGAGCGAGTGAGATAGATTGAGAGAGAGAGAGAGAGAGAGAGAGAGAGAGAGAGAGAGAGAGAACGAAATAGGGAGATAGAAAGTCTCTTGGAATATTGTTTTCTACAAATTCTGTTCTTTTGAAAAATTGGGCCCCCCGCAATGGTCCTTCACAAGCATCCTGCGCATCTTGCAGTTTGGGAATCGGTAGCAATTTGTTTTCCACAATGGGTCTGTTAGCCACACGTACAACTCTTGCTAGTCTTCTTCAACAACATGCACGAAATTACAGTGGTCCTATGCTCTAATTCCTGTTAGGGGCCTGGGATTCAAATAGGCGTTGAAATGGAGTTTTCATCTTTAACATTTAGCTTTTCGCCCCAATGTGACGCACAGGTCACAACTGCAGCTGGCCCACACTGAGAGGAGGCCTGCTTCAAAGCATTTGTGTTCATTAATATTTTCTCTGCAATGAAAAGCATTGGTTATAACTGTAACTGTTTCAAATGACGATCAACGTGGAAGGAATGGAGAGACCAGCATAAATAATACAAGTCAGAAAATGAGAGCTAAAACAAACTTGGCAGAGATGGGCAGACACAGATTTACAGACTCATAATGAGTCATCATAGACTCAAGATCCACCTCCTCAGAATGGGTCTCAGAGACACCGCCACGTACGATTGCGGAGGACAAAAGCAAACACCAGAACATATCCTGCAAGACTGCCCCCACTTATGCAGACCAAAGAGAGACAGTCTGACCTGGTGCAGCGACCATACTAAAAGAACTGTGAGCAGTCGGAGAAAGCCGGAAAAGCAGTCTCCTTTGCGAACCTCACCGGGATGGAAGCATAGCATCAGTTGATCGAAGAAAAAGGAGAAGAAGAAGAAAAATAAAAAGGAGAAGACTGCAACTGGTCCATTTACGGTAAATGATCTGACATAACACTGCGACTTATATATGGCTGCTTACATCAGGGTCAGGGCGCCACAGCTAATCAAGATCATATTTGGCCTCCAAGTAGTGACCCTAGACACAGGCTAGACTAGGGTAAAGTGTATAAGAGAATAAGATTCGCAGATTGCTGCAGGTTCCTCACTATCCCGAGCGCTGCTGATGAAGGTGGGCAGCGGTTGTGCTATGCTTGGCTTCATCTGCGCGTCGTTCACTAATAATAATGTGTATGTAGACCTGAGATTACTGCTCAACCAGATGTGTGAGGTCAAAACGCGCATACATCGCATCATCGCTGTAAGCCACAACACAACGTCCTTTTTGTAACAAACACCAGAATGATAGAATCAAATACATGATTTGGCTGGCAGCTCCAAGCACAACCGTTTTTAATCGTCTTTTACGACATGCTTGGAAGTTTACGTTGGTGCTATACTTATCAGTGCAAGTTTCACCCAGATCATGGTGTGCTGGTATGTACAGTCAGATCATGGTGTGCTGGTATGTACACTCAGATCATGGTGTGCTGGTATGTACAGTCAGATCATGGTGTGCTGGTATGTAAACTCAGATCATGGTGTGCTGGTATGTACAGTCAGATCATGGTGTGCTGGTATGTACACTCAGATCATGGTGTGCTGGTATGTACAGTCAGATCATGGTGTGCTGGTATGTACACTCAGATCATGGTGTGCTGGGTATGTACACTCAGATCATGGTGTGCTGGTATGTACACTCAGATCATGGTGTGCTGGTATGTACACTCAGATCATGGTTTGCTGGGTATGTACACTTAGATCATGATGTGCTGGTATGTACACTCAGATCATTGTGTGCTGGTAAATACATTCAGATCATGGTGTGCTGGTATGTATACTCAGATCCTGGTGTGCTGGTATGTACACTCAGATCATGATGTGCTGTTAAATACATTCAGATCCTGGTGTGCTGGTATGTACACTCAGATCATTGTGTGCGGGTAAATACATTCAGATCATGGTGTGCTGGTAAATACATTCAGATCATGGTGTGCTGGTAAATACATTCAGATCATGGTGTGCTGGTATGTACACTCAGATCCTGGTGTGCTGGTATGTACAGTCAGATCATGGTGTGCTGGTATGTACACTCAGATCCTGGTGTGCTGGTATGTACAGTCAGATCATGGTGTGCTGGTATGTACACTCAGATCCTGGAGTGTTATGTATCAGGTCGTAGCGTGGGGGTATGTAGAGACAATGTTCTAGTATTGATGTCAGTTTATGAACGAGAACAAATAAACATAATAATGATCGGTGGAAAAAAGAAATGTGATTCCTTAGAAGGTAACTACAAATAACTTGCTTATAGAAAACAACAACATTGATACGTTTGGTTCACAAACCGCACAGGAAAAAAATCAGGAACGAAATCTACGTTACTGCCTAAAGGCCTTCATCAGGAACAACAGAAAGTTGACAAATAAATGGAAATGGTTCTTGAAACGCACTTTGCACCGGGGCGCCCTCACATGTGATCAGTCTTTTCATTGCTGAAATTATCAACGATAGAGATCGAGCCCTGTAGCCTCCGCGACCCTTCCAAAATCGTTCTCTGACTTCCTCATGTTCCCATTTACAGCTGGGTCGACTGGATAAAGCGTGTAAACCATGAACAAAACCAACGACATGTCCAGTCTGTCAAGTGGAGCTTAACATTTTTCGAACCTGGTGTTTTCTTCTTCTTCTTCTTCGTTCGTTCTCAATCTCCCGCCACCGAACCCTGAAAGGGCTTAAGTAGCACAATGTAGTCCAGAGAACGGAATGCGTTGTGTCGTAGTTTACAGCTTGACTGCGATATTTGCACCTTTTGGTCCAACACATCCGACTTCAGCAAGCATTTTTTGAGTACCGGGTTAGCATTCCCTCTTCGATACCTTCTCCTTAGCCAGTCTGCCCTGCTGCAGTCTGTTATCCAGGATCACCGCGTGGAGGTGTAGAAGGGTCTTGGCAGCTCTGGTTCGCTGGCCCTGACGCTAGCAGTCAGCTATGGGTCGCTGACCACTGCAGCTCATGCGCTGCTCAGCGTCTTGATCCCGAACCTGGTGTTTTTAGATTGTAGACCAACTCACAATCCCTAGACCACAGAGTCTCAGACGAACCAAAACAAGCAAGATCAACTAACACATCATTCCAGAGGAATGCACTCATCAAAAAGGATACACGAAGAGAGATGCCGACAGTCCACGTTGAACCTCAGCTGAGTATTGGGTTTTTGTGTTCAGATCTCTTATTTATGTATTCATCTCATCTTCCATGATGTGCTAGGTGTTTTTACGTGTTTTGACAGCTGTCCCCTACGAAGACATTTTGATTGTAACGGAGGTGTTTTTTTTGTTTCAGCGAGGGATCTTTACAACATCTATCCATATTTGTTTACGCTCTTTTTAAATCACATTATCGCCTCAGCTTCGGCTAATTAAAAAAAACAACACATATTGGACTGCTAAAAAATACAGTGCCTATACATGCATACTAAAGTATTGATAAGTTCGGCATGGACACACGCAAATTAAATACACATTAACTTACTAAACAACCAGAAGGTCTTCGTCAGAGACACAACAAGAAATGATAACATCAAACTTATGACATCTACAACGGTGAAAATGGATAACAAATAAGTTATCTAACACTCATTGTTCGGATTGAACAATCAAATAAGGATATAGTAGAAGCAACAGTATTAAAATATAACTGATAACTGCAATTAACATAAAAGGGTCATTTTCATCACCATGACTCGACTCCATGAACCATTACTAGGAAGGAAGGAAAAGGACCACTTCACCATTCTGCATGTCGTAAAAAGTGACTAGAGAGTTGGGCATGTGGCCAGCGACCTAATCGATTACACCAAATTGCTTTAGAAACCAACTCTGCTAAAGCAGACAAAGTGCTTTAACGTCAACTGTAGTGTAGACCTTCTGCTCCGGATGTAGTGAAAAAGGGCCTGAATGAATGAATGATCCACGTTTTATTGGACATGCTCAGAAAGCTGGAACCGGACCATTGTAAGAAGGGGTATGTTCGCCTGCAAGATGGAAGATAAAAGAAAGGACAATTCCGTGAACAAATCTCAATTAATTTCATCAAGAATGTGGTCTTCGTGAACATAAAAGATAAAGATAGCATAATCTTGATTCTGAGGTACATATGCAGTTATAATGATCAGAATAGGAAATGCAACACTACACAACATAAAGAGATGCAGAATAACCAATGTTCACGCCGAAGTTAAAATATTCGACGTCAATATCATGAAGGGGCTTCTGTGTGGAGCGGAGTCATTGAGGTTGACCAAGGCATACAACAGACTCCAGTTCTTCGCTAATAGGTGCCTACGAAGGATAATTGGCATACAGTGGCAGGAATGAAGACTTGTGGGAAAGGAGCCAACAACAGCCACTGGAACAACAGATTAAGCGAAGAAAATGTGGCTGGATAGGACATACGCTACGGAAAGCACAGTCTAACAAAACTGGGCAGACTGTTACATTCAATCCCCATAGAAAAGAGAGAGAGTGGTAAACTCAAAAATACATGGAAAAGAGAATGTGAGAAGGAACTAAGATTAAATGACTACACCTGGAGAGGGCAGAATGAGCAGCCCAGATTCGTCTATGCTGGCGGGATGTTATCAATGGCCTATGCACCGAGAGGAGAGAAGGGCTTTGATTGATTGATTGAATCTTGACTTCTGATTCTCACAACAATCTCATGTGATTCAACGTCTTAGATATTACTGGCATAAGCATCCACTCATGATGATGATTGAAACAGTGGCATCCTCTCTGGCTGGTTGTACAATGTGTAAGACATCTTTAACAAGACAGTCACCAGGTCAGACTCCCAATCCTTTCTTCTGAAGGTATAGAAGGCATACATGAATGGCAGCTGTAGAGGGTTCCAATTTGCATGGGCTATTATCATGCTTGTGTTCATGGCAGCCAACGAGCTTACATCCTGATTTCACAAGCATCCATTTTGGGCACACAAGATATGGATAGACGGCGCATGATGAAGTCTACCAATGAACACTAGCCGGATCGTAATATCCAACTATCTGCATCGACAATTCACCGGTTGCAGATCGTTGAAATCAAACGAGATTCACGAGATTCATGCTGAGGGGGACACATGATAGGAGGGAGCAGGGGTATGCAACTAATCAACTTTAAGAACCATAAGTATTCCCACCATTCGCCATCTACTGAGAGAAACTGTGCACCTATTGGTATTCCGGGAGTGCAGTGAAGTTGATTCTTAAAAACAAAATAGAACATACCAGAGAACAAAGCATATGATATGGCAGTAATGACGGATGGAATAACAAATTGCTCATGGAGAGTTGAAATACTCAAATGACAGATAATTGTGTTTGGAATTGATCATCAACGCCACGAGACATGACACTTGATGATGATACTGTAACCAAATAGCAACTAACACGTACTACTTACTATCTTGTACATTTGACCTTAAGCGTGGTTGCATAGCAACGACCCCAACGAATTTTTAAAATAAAGGCCAAGCTACAGCAAACAGTTCCCCTACATCGTCTGCACCACTCAACAAGTTTCCACAGCGGTCATTCCTCTTGTTACCCCTACTGTTCTCCTCCAATTTCTCCAGCTATCTCCCCTCCCCAGTCTCCCAACATATCACTTGTATGCACTAGCCATTCCTCAACGGCCTGTGACCTTGTAGGACCTGCAACCCCGAATGCAAGAATGCCTCTTCTAGTGGTTCTCAGCCTTTTGGGGAACAGACCCTCTCAAGCTACCGGTAACATTCCGCGGCACTATTTATCTCCCCGCGACACGAATTTGTGTGAAACATAAACATCCACATTGCTTGTTTTCTACGTGACCAATTTTAATGTAATAAAAGAAATAACAATTGAATATTATCAATCAATCAATCAACACTTAATCAGCTCCCTGTGGAGCATATGTTTTCAATAAATGGTGACCAGCCATTATTTATTGAGGCTTTGTGGCTGAAAGTTTGTACGTGATGAAGTAGCTAGCACCATGCCCCACCCTACTTAGTCGCCAGACTGGTTGCAGTGTTACTATTATTTTCTCACATTTCGGTCCCTGATAACACCAGGGAATCTATGTAGTTGATATTTAACATGAGTTACTCTTCTATCTCGATTTCATTTTCGTTGTTGGTGTCAGGAATATCTTTTATTATTGGGCATAATTGTACAAGAAGTATTGCAGAAATACAGAGGCAGACGGCAGACTCCTAGACAAGAACGTGTCCACTAACGAACAAGTCCATAGAAGGAATGTGATGCACACACACACACAGACACACATACACACAGACACACACACACACACACGCATAGAGAGAATTAGAGAGAGAGAGAGAGAGAGGGGTCGTGTAGTCTTATTTAGATCCAATATGACTGTTTTTATGTGAATCATGGAAGAGGTTTAAACTAACAGCGAAATCTCAGCTTACAGCAGAAATATGGCTACTGAGAACAATATTTGTATATTTTGGACAGCTAAAATGAATCCAATAAGCAAACAAAATCAAAGAAACACTGCTAAATTTAAGACAAATTATATTGTCAAGGTTCATTAGCCTTAAAATCAGAAAGAGAGGCATAGACAATATTGCGACAACAAGAAAGATTAAGTACAAGAGATATAGTGAAAGATAGTGAAAACAGATCTAGGATATGCCAAACGATTTTGAAAAATGGAGATCTTTGGAAGTGTTGCTCAAATGACCTAAGGTTGTGGAAAAAAGTAATTGTCAGCTTCGGACGGCATGATACTAGATGATGATTATAGTACCCTGTGTTATATGTTATCACTGCCGTATCTGTATCATTCGGCCCGGCATATCCGCTTTCAGCAAGCCCGTTTATTCGGATTAACTCTCCGTCGCCTTTGGCTGTCACCAGAACACCCGCAAGGCAATCAAGTGGTTTAAGGTCAGTTTTACTTCTCCCAGATAATTTACCGTCTGCGACTTACATGCGTCATCTACCAAAAGCATTTTAGTTTTACGAGTCTAGAGAATCACACCTCCTACGTTTCACTGCTATTAACAACAGTCCCGCTGTGAATAGACCAACAACTGGGCTATTGTTGTCAGAGGCTATGTATACCGTATGCCTTTAGAACATTAAGTTATAATTCAAAGCTAGTCTCCAATCCACAACCGGCAATGGCAGCATTTTAGACCTAACATGAATTCAACAGTCTCCTTATGTGCTGATTTGCGTTATTACTATTACAATAGCGACAACGGATATATTTTGTCAGGGTGAGCCTGCAATGACATGAGCTTGCAGTGGCAGATGCAGTACACTTGACCCAAGAAAGAAGACAATCTGACAATCGCGACCAACAGCAAAGATGGGGGGGGGGGGGGGGGGGGACAACTGAACGACAATAAACTAAAGATTTAAACAAACTGCAAATCAACATCATCATGACGAGATGTGATGAAATGTGAAGAGATGAGATCAGATCAGAAGAGATGAGATGAGACGATGAGATGAGGTGAGGAGATCAGATAAGATCAGATCATGGGAGATGAGATGAGATGATGTGAGGTGAGATGAGACGATGAGATGAGGTGAGGAGATCAGATAAGATCAGATCATGTGAGATGAGATGAGATGATGTGAGGTGAGATGAGAAGATGAGATGAGAAAGAGAAAAGAGTAATCGAAAAGCAAACAAATAACAAAATAATGTTAAAATATACATTTGGTTTCTTTTCCTTCTTTTTCATTATTCACTTTCAAACAATGCCACTTATGTCCCATGTTGATATGCGACCCATCTCAGACTTTTCTCATCACAAAACTGTATTGTTTCATTTTGTTGGCGAGGTCTGTGTTTTCAATCTCATCTTCTTGTGGAGCTGGCAGTCCTGGAGAACCTATTCTATTATTTGTTCTTCCTATCTAAGCACATATCTGAAGACTGCATTTTCCTTTCTGTAGACTGCATTTTGTAATTCAATCCCCTCATGACAATTAGTGTATGTTCCGCTATATTATACTCTGTGATTTTGTTGGAATTTCCCAACATAATTTTTCTACGAATCTCAGGTGTTTAGCGTAACCTAGGCTGAGAACCACTTTCCCCCACACAGCATCTCCCCAGAGGCCGCAAACACACCAGGCATCAACTACAGTTTAGTATTACTTCTCTGTTAAATCTTAGGTGGAAAAAAACCGCACAAAAAACTGCCGCAGCGAGAAATGACCTACAGGGTACTGACATACTTGTGAAGTGGCCTGCTGTCTTTGCGGGTTTCAAGGTGCACGTAATTACGATAAGAAATGGCAATGTCCATAGCTGACAAGAATCATAAGTGGCGTTAAAGGTCAGGAGAAATTCATTGACCACCTCGTGTGCTCGTCGTGGTTGCTGGAAACAGGTTCTTCTAGCAGTATGGTTAATGAGGTAGAGATCGACTATGTTATCATCATAGCGGTGATCCTCTTATTGCACCACAACCAAAAGGGTCCCGATTCACCTTTTCAAGTTCACTTCGGAATGTAAGAAGAGCCAATTAAAAAACGCCCTAAAATGTTCCACAACAACAACCAAACTACACACTACAGCCGCGGATGAAGAAATTACAACTTCATTGTAGTAGACATCATTTTTGGGGGAGGTGGCGTTCACATTTCACTTCCTCACTGCCTTTCATTCAACAACAGTATGAGAATTCACAATTTACTTATTGGGTAGACTGGAGCGTATCGTTAGAGAAACCGTTATTTCAATTAGATCAAGACAATTGTAACGCCAAACCCAAGCCAACTGTGTTGGTCATTGCAAGATAGGCAAAGCAATTACGTTACTTAAGAAAGCTTAAGCAGTACAATGAAGTATCCAATACCCCATCCCAGACAACAATGTCTGCTGTGAAATAATATATCTCATTTAATTATAAGAAGGGTACATTATGTTCAACTTTTGTCTCTCACGGTAGGACTCACTGCTTACTCAATTAAGTTGCTGTCATGCTCCACTGATTGCAGTTGTAAATGAGTACCCGACTGTGTAAAATTTAAGGAAGACAAGGCATAAGTAGGGGAACTGGAAACCCTCCGAGATCTCGTCCAATGAAGTCTACACCACCTCATCCCCTACGACGGCGTGTGCAACTAACTAATCAAAACATAACAGATCAACACGAAATGCAGAACTGGCGAGGTGCGGGGGAAGGGGCAGGTGTCACTACAGCGGGGGCGTAAGGAACTCGCCTGTCTGGAAACAAAAGCGCAAAACTGTGTGTTCGAACCACGTTAGTCTTATGTATCCCTTGGTCTCAAGTGAGGTGAAATCTGGTGTCTAGTCCTATCAGAAATGGATGATAAACTCGAAGGACCGGTATATACAGTGTGCACATTAAAAAAGGCTTGGCAGTTGATAATGAAAAAGAGCAAGTTATTAACAGCTGCCCAGGCTAAAACATTTAATAAACAAAAGAATTTCGTTACCTAGCATGTCCCATACCTTCAGCCATGTATAGGAAGAAAATAGCAAAAGTACCTACTACCGAAATCCAACGGCTTTTGCCCTATCCTACATGGGGAGCGCTTGGGTTGCAATTTTTTAAAAACTTTCCGCAAGAGGAGAAAGCCACATAGGAGTTTGCTGCCCTCAAAAGCCGTTGACCTGGCCGGCACAGACTAATGCTGCATGTTGCATGCTAATGCTGTACTTGCTGCGGTGTTGTTGCGGAGGTGGATAGCCGTGAGGTGGGGAGGACAGGCTATGGGGGAATAGAAGTAAGGAGGGGGAACACGCCTTGGAAGGGAGGGGGGGGGGGGGGTGTTGCTTCGATGGTGGGCAGCTGTGAGAAGGGAGGTTGAGAACATGCTGCGTTAACTTTTGGACAGAAAAAATATGCCAGACGTGAAAAGGAAACAATATATAAGACTTTAATATGTGAGACAAAAGGAGATCAAATTTGAGACGTAAAAGGTGAGAATATGCGAGACGTAAGGAGAACATAGGTGAGACGTAAAAGGTGAACATGTGTAAGATTTTAGGAAAACATTGGCGAGACGTAAAATACGATACTATATAAGACGTGAAAGATGATACGTGATACGTTAAAAGGAGAACATATGTGGGACGTAAAATGTGATGATGTGTAAAAGGTAAAAAGGTGATACTATTTGAGACATAGAAGGAGGTGGTGAGACGTAAAAGGTGAAAATATATGAGAGGTAAAAGGAGATAATATCTAATAGATGATAATATGTGAGAAGTAAAAAGAGATCATATGTAAGACATAAAAAATGATAATTTGTCAGAGGTGTAAAATGAAATAATATGTGAGACATAAGGAGATAAAATGTTGGATATAAATAGAGAAAATCTGGAACATGTTGCCGTTTCAGAGATGCACGTCACTTTTCGAAGACAACAGTGAAGAACTGGACAAAGATGTTTAAAGAAGGATGTGAGCTAACGAAAGATCTTCCAAGACCAGGCCAGGCGCATATTGTTGCGTCCAGTTCTTCACTGCTGTCTTCGACACACTTTCTTTCACCATGCACTGTCTGCATTCTGTGATGAATGTCAACTGATCGACATCCTTCAGCTGTTGGAAACCGAATCACCGCTCGCTGATCAACTCTGGACGGATTCCGTATCACAATCGCCATGTTTTCAACAGTCTGCTAAGGAAACTATGAGCCGGAGAATAATGCAATTTTGCGAACTTGAGGTTGATATGTGGTGGTTACACCAGAAGGGATATCATTATGCGCATCGAACGTCTGTTCACTTGTTGCAGTTTGGTTCGGTTTAATTTGAACACGCCTTGAACACACATATAGGTCATTGCTCAGTGACAGCACCAGAACAAAATTCAAAGGATACCCACGAAGCGGTCACAAGACTTTCGTCAGGGACACAGGATGAACGAAAACAACTAACAAATAACAAAATTGTACAATATATGAAATAAGCGTTTCACGTTCGCAGCAATAATAGGATGTGCCAGGAAAGTTGGAGACACGGTATGCCAGTTATGAAATAGAGCAGACCAAACAAGAAATGATCAATAACATTACACACAGACGAAAACAGACGAAACATGAAGCCATCACGCAAAAAAACTATAACAAAACCCCAAAAAACAAATATATATCAAGAGATACACACATACAAATATGCTGGTGCATACATGAATGAATAAGCAATAACAATAAAACAGATACATTTATAAAAAAAGAAAAATTATTTTGAAATAAGAGCGGAATTAGAAGGAAAGCCTACGACATTCGGCTTCATTGAATACACAGTTGGCCGTCGGGAATGAAGTGATACATGATTTATTGTACTTTGCTTCCGTTGTTGTGCGAAGGGGGCGGGGAGAGATCGGTTTCCTTCTACATCACCTTGACTTCTCTATTTGTGAGACAGATACACATTTGCAACAGGGTACGCTGAATCGTACCGAATACAACAAGCTGTCCAAGGCAATGCCTTAACCACTATGTCATTCCGAAATCTTAGATAAATGTGATAAAAATTGTGTTGTAGTGTTATTCAGAAACATCAACCTGACGCTAAAAGACAAAATAGGATAAGCAAAAGGAAGAAGATGAAGACGTAGAAGAAGAAAGACAGAATTCATATTGCTGTATGGGCAAGAATCTTAAACAATGAATAATTTTTCTTCATCCCCCAATCAACAGCAGAAGAGTCTTCAAAATTCCCGCATTTTTTAGCCTTCCAAATCCATATGACCAGGTCTGTCCATTTTTGATTTAAGCCTTCCCCCTTGTATTAGGCCACTCAACATGTTCTTGATCAAACACACAAGTTGGGACTGAAGATTTGTTCACAGTGAATGAGCTGACAGCTGCAAGCGACTCATAGCTGACTGCTTTCATCGTGGTCAGCGAACCAGAGCTGAGCAGGGACGTATTCCGATTCCACACGAATGTCCTGGAAACATGCTGCACTTGTGTAGTCTTGCTAACATAATAGGGATGTGTCGTGCCAAAAGGATGTTAACTACAACACAACGCCACGGCCTTCTCAATAGGGCCGAAGAAGAGGTGAAACAAATAAGCTTACAATGTTGTAACCACCTACTTGCATTGAATAATTAGTTTAGTTTGAGTTGCGATTGCGATTCCAAGATGGTGGATGTGTTTTTGTGTTGTCGTTCGGATACGAAGTAAAAACATAAATTTATAGTTTTTTGGGAACAAAAGTAACGAAACGTACGCACGAGACCATTAGAAACAGCATCATTCATCATATAATATCATGAAATAGCTGATCACAAGATACATAGATAGACCTTTTGGACCTAAGGGCTGAGCAGGCCTAACAATATGTAATCGTAAAAACAGATAACTGTCCCACTGCCTTGTGGGATACCTGTTCACGGGAAAGGCTTCGAGAGTAAACCCTGACAAAAAAATCACGATTTGGTGTCCCTAAGACAGTCTTGTCGTGGTTCCATTCTTGTCGCGGTAATTCCTGCGATGTTGCTGATTCTAGGTTGCATCGGCTAATATCCTGGATCAATTAGATCCGTCGATAGCGCGGGGGGCTGCTGCACGGGCAACAGCTTGTTCTTTATAGAAAGAGGCTCGAGCTTATGACCCGGAGAGGCCTTCCAGGTTCACCCTGTGCTGTGGACACAACACGTTCATCAGTAGTTTATTTCTAAACTATAGTTTCTTTGTACACAGATGTCTATTTTAAATAATATGAAACACGAGTTACTCAAAATTGTACATTACAAGCCTCAACTTCGTGTTGTGTACAACTAAACAGTTTTAACTGAATACATTCCAGCAAGTAAAACACTGAAGCTATATATACAATGTTAATATGCAAACAACTAGGTATATTAACTATGCGGTTTAGAATGCCGCTGTGTCCACTCAAGACCACACTCATTTTTTTTTCTCTCTGTACGATCGCTCCTCTACGTACTGAAAGTAATGGAAAACCTACCTGGCAAGAAACTATTAACAGCCAAATAGGTTGGCCGTTGTAAGCATCTGCATTCTGCAACATACGACTTATATGCCTCCCGTAAAGTTGTATACTGAAGTTAGAAATGAGGTCGGCTAAATATAATTGTATCGATAATAATCTTAAATTAATTAATTATTAAAACCAATGTCAAACATTACTTTATGTGATGTCATTCTTGACCGATTTATATGTGAGTGATCGCTGATATACAGGCGTCCACTTTCATCTGACATACTCATCACCCCATGCAAATAGTTGTCCACATTATGCTAGCGCCTCTGTGGTGGACGTGTATTACGGATAACCACAGAGCGAATTATTCAGTATTTAATGTATGGTGGCGGAAACCTGGTTGTAAAACTTAGCCCTTGCCCTGTCGAAGTACGTCGTTAAATTTCCCTCCAGAATACACTAGTTGTTGTTCAGATATGATAACACTTTCCCTTCCACGCAGTGAACTACCTTCATTAGCTGTAAGCCTGGTACACATATATAGCTGGGAAGACTAGAGAATGTCTCATATTATGACAATTTATTATAATGTTCTTAATCTCGTTCATTGTTTGTACTATATAGATGTACTTAATCATCTACGTAGTTCGTTTTCAAATAATGACACCCATTTCTGTCGTAAAACTTGACAGACTGTCCGAGCCTTCTCTCAAATAATGACATCTAGTGCAATCACATACTAAGCACACTATCTAAGCCTTCTCTCCAATAGTGACATCAATGTCCCTCATAAACTTGACAGACTGTCTGAGCCTCCTCTCCATTAGTGACATAAAGCTAACTCATAAACTTGACAGACTGGCTGAGCCTTCTCTCCATTAGTGACATAAAGCTAACTCATAAACTTTACAGACTGTCTGAGCATTCTCTCTAATAATAACACCTAGCTAACTCATAAACTTTACAGACTGAGTCTTCTCTCTAATAATGACACCTAGCTAACTCATAAACTTGACAGACTGTCTGAGCATTCTCTCTAATAATAACACCTAGCTAACTCATAAACTTGACAGACTGTCTGAGCATTCTCTCTAATAATAACACCTAGCTAACTCATAAACTTGACAGACTGTCTGAGCATTCTCTCTAATAATAACACCTAGCTAACTCATAAACTTGACAGACTGTCTGAGCATTCTCTCTAATAATAACACCTAGCTAACTCATAAACTTGACAGACTGTCTGACCATTCTCTCTAATAATAACACCTAGCTAACTCATAAACTTGACAGACTGTCTGAGCATTCTCTCTAATAATAACACCTAGCTAACTCATAAACTTGACAGACTGTCTGAGCATTCTCTCTAATAATAACACCTAGCTAACTCATAAACTTGACAGACTGTCTGAGCATTCTCTCTAATAATAACACCTAGCTAACTCATAAACTTTACAGACTGTCTGAGCATTCTCTCTAATAATAACACCTAGCTAACTCATAAACTTGACAGACTGTCTGAGCATTCTCTCTAATAATAACACCTAGCTAACTCATAAACTTTACAGACTGTCTGAGCATTCTCTCTAATAATGACATTAAGTTCCTTCACAAACTTGGCAGGCTGTCTCGGTCTTCTCTCATAAATTTGGCAGACTGTCTCGGTCCTCTCTCGAAACATTGAATACGTCTTTTACTCCATTGCTCTCTACATATACTGGGATATATGAAAAAATGGCTTATCTAATCGCATTGAATGCACATTGACACCCCGATAAGTGTTTAGTCAATTTCACTGATGACGTTGTACGCACTACGTAGGACCACCGGCGGCTCCGGTATTATCTACTGACTACGTCAGGTACCCATTTACAGCTGGGTCGACTGTGAGACGCGGCTGTTCCTGCTGAATACCAACAATGAGTAAGGTTACCCTTTTTGTGCGGCCTGAAAAGGGTGTTTAGTGGTGGGTTGTTGTAGCTTTCCTCACATCCCGAGCGGGCTTCTAAAGGTGGACGAGTGTGGTCCAGGCGGTTGTGCTTTGCTTGGCTTCATCTGTGTGTCGCTCACTACTACGATGATCACGTCGATCCCCCACGTCGTTAGCAAGGCTGCCGTGAAAACAACATGTTTCCCATGGAGGACTACGGGGGAAGTCGAGGTGGGGGGGGGGGGGGGTGTGTCTAGTGTGTGTGGGGGGGGGGGAGTGGGGTGGGACTCACGGCATGCGCAGTCTCTCTGTACGGCATGATTTCAACCTACTTTGGGGGGGGGGGGGATTTTAGGGGCTCACAACCTTTAATTAAGTGACACGTTTCCTCGTTTCGCTCCACTATTTTCAATAGTAAACGTACCTGTCTGAATTTGTGATCAACCTAAGACAATCTACCTTTTTAATACGTGTCATGAGTTGTCCAAGTGCCCCTATATCTTTAAGGTTGACATCTTGGTAGACCTTGTATCTGTCCAGTTCCCTATTTGCATCCTGAAATAGCACCATATCTCAAAATATATGTGTTTGTGTATGTATGTATGCATGCATGTATGTATGTATGTATGTATGTATGTATGTATGTATGTATGTATGTATGTATGTATGTATGTATGAATGTATGTATGTATGTATGCATGTATGTATTATGTATGTATTTATGTATATATATATACATATATATATATATATATACACACACACACATGATATATGTACCATTCTTGTGCATTAACCCATGTCCATATGAAATGTTCTCGAAAGGTCAACTTCAAATATTTGACCTTTGTGAGAGCAGGCGACCAGCTGTACACCATGTCCCTACCCCCAACACATACTTGCAACCTTCATGAAATAAAATGGGTACCCAACCTTGCGTCGGCGAGACCCGGACAAAAGATTAAAGTTAAGATACTGCAGGTTTTTTTTGGTGGTACTGTAAAACTTCCTTCTTTTACGCGGAATTTCTCCGATTTTATACATTACTATTTTGATTCCCTGACTACCAATGGTCACTTAAGGAAGAGTCACTTCTGTCACAAATTATGTTATGATATTCATTATTTGTCTTATCTGATATTTTGATATATGCTTGCTTAGTTCTGTTTCTATTTCTGCTTGTTTTTCCTAGTTTGTTTTTTTGTTTGTTTTTTGTCATGAACGTTGTTTATTTGAATGGACTACTATTTCTCCTATTTAAGCCAACTTTACCATAACATAGACGGTTGGACATTGTGTACATAGCCTTAACTAGTGTGACCTGTTAGTCTAGCAACATTAAACTACGGTTATCCCAAAAATTAAACAAAAAATGTCTTAGTAGTATTCATAAAACCTTTTTTATATTTTTAAAAATATTTAGTCATTAAGTTTACGTCTTCTGATACTGTAGACGCATGGTATCGGAATATACGTGTATAACTACAGTAAAACTCAATACAGACAGTGATCTAAATACAAGCATAGTTAAAGAGGTGTTTTATGCAGTAATATTTAAGAGACCTACTCGTGAAAACGTTATGGAATTTTAATTAACACGCGCGCGCGTGTGTGTGTGTGTGTGTCTGTGCGCACGCGCGTGTGTGTGTGTTTTGTTTTTTCACGTTGTATACGAGTTAAAGGAGAGATGCGAAGATCCTGTTTGTACGAATTGGAGGTATGGACCTAGATCAATATTGCCTTATTGTCCTTTCCGACAGTCATGATCAGGATGATAAGGTAAGAAATAATGCGTAAACTTAGAGCCAGTTTTCCTCATTCTTACCACGTTCCTTAATTGGAAACTACCACTATACAATGTTTGTCTATCTGCGACACAATCATTAAGGCAAGCACGGCCTATAGAAAGTTAGGACGTAGCTGACTCTATACAATTGTTTGGATTGAGCTCCGGATATATTAGACAGTCGCAAGTGTTGAACGACGAAAGGATTGGTCAGTTGGGAAACTTTTTCTGCAGTGTCGAATACCTTTACTCTTATTTCTTATTAGGCAAAGTACTCTCGTTACATGGAAGGCCGAGGTTCGAATCCGAGCACTTCCTATTACTTCACTTTCTTTTCTGTTATTCGTTATTTATGTGTTATGAGTGCAGAAAAACACTTGTCTCTGTGATCGTTATCACATACACACATACCATAGATGGACAGTATTTACTTTCCAGACTTCTGATGGTACATTATTTTTTAGGCTGGGTCAACCGAGGTGCTGCTTGTGATATAAAAATAATATCCCGCACTAATTGAGTAATGAGCCTAGCTAACTGCCCCACATAAAGCATGTCGTAAGAGGCGACTAACTGTGTGACAATGGCCATAGTTAGAGCCAGGGAGAAAGAGAGAGAGAGAGAGAGGGTAGAGAGGAAGAGAGACATATTGAGAAATAGAGAGAGAGAGAGAGGGTAGAGAGGGAGAGAGACATAAGTAGAGAAATAGTTAGGTGGTTTTTTTTGTTAGAGCAGCATAGATGGCGCATAACAGGCTGCGTGTCTATTTTGCTCTATTTTTTTGCGTTAGCCTTACTTGTCTATTCTCCAAGGCAGTTTGCGTTGCACTGCAGTTTTTATTTTGCGCCTATGGGCCCAGTGCATCCGATTTCGGCATTCATTTTGTGTAAGGGTCTGCTTCCTCCTGCATTTTCTAAGGGTTAGCGTTTCCGGGGTAACGGCCGGTCCTGTGATGAGGATCGAACTCAGCACCTTCGTGTTGTGAGCCCTGTCACTTAACCACTAGCCTACGCCAACCCCTCTTTGCTGTAGTATCTAATCTATTAAGATGAACTCGCACATCGGTTAATCACCTTACATAAGCGATTGTCCCAACGTAGAGGAGTATTAAGCTGCTAGAACCTACCCCGCTAAGCAATACATCTTTCTCCCGGCTAGATCCAGCTAATACCAGAGCTGGAACCTACACATGGGTATCTGTCCTTGTAGAAGTACAGGTCGACTGAGAACTAAAAACCTGACTAGTTCACCAGGGCCACCGTGCACTGACCGATGTGCTGGAGTACAGCAGATTCTAAACAAACTGTTAGATCTACTAAATACGATTACATGTGTGTTATGTTTGATACTAATTCTGTTTTTCGTTCCTGTTAATCCACGTGTCTCGGGATGGGTACTAACCCTGTATTACATCTTTACACATTAATTTATTTATATGTAGATTGTCGTTTCGTTGCTTATAGAAGACTCATACTTTAATTAACTTCAAGGACAGGGTGTCGTCTCTTTTAATACTGCAACCCCTATCATGATCAGCATAATAGCTAGACCCACTTTTCTTAAGTTCGAACCCTCGGGATACGACCCGCTCAGGTCGTATCCCGGCCTCAAACTATTGTGATTTGTGCAACGACAAACCACTACCTTTTTGAAGGCTTACAGTAAAATTTAAAGTTGTTTGGTCGGTAAGATACGCCGGGTTAAGAAAGGTCATCAAACGGTCACGGAGCCAGGACCTGCTGAGGTCAATTACTTTAAGGTCAACCTGGATTAAATGTTGTGCATAATAAGCAGTGCGTTAGAGCATGTGATGTACAGCTGCTGTCACAATTGGCTGGCTCCACCCCACCTTCATGCCCACTCCCTCTCCTCTCTCTCTCTCTCTCTCTTTCTCTCTCTTTCTCAACCACAGTGTCTTATTTTTCCTCTCAAATATTTGTATGCATTTTATTTGCATTTCCTTTCTCACCCCCCTCTCTTTCTCTTCATGTCTCTGTTTCTCTCTCTCTCTCTTTTATCACATTCAACTTCTCTGTTTTTCTCTCCCCCTCTCATCCTCTCTGTATTTATATTTAGCTCCCTCTTGTTCCCTCCCCCTCTTCCTATTTCAGAGATATATCTTTATGTTTTCCTTCAAATATGTTCATGCATTTTAATGCCTACCCATCCCAATCTCTCTCTATTTCTCTACTTATGTCTCTCTCTCTCTCTTTCTCTATTTATCTACTTATATCTCTTTCTATCTCTCTATTTCTCTACTTATGTCTCTCTCCCTCTCTACCCTTTCTCTCTCTCTCTATTTCTCGACATGTCTCTCTCCCTCTCTACCCTCTCTCTCTCTCCCTCGCTCTCTCTACTCATGTCTCTCTCCCTCTCTACCCTCTCTCTCTCTGTCTCTCTCTCTCTCTCTCTGTGTCTTTCACTCTCTTTCTTTCAGCGACAGCTTCTTATATTTTCCTTGAAATATATTCAGCACTTAAATGTTACTTTTTTAAAACTATTTTTCATTCTGTCTGTCTCTCTTTCTCCCTCTCTTTTTGTCAGCAACATCATCCTATTTTTCTCTCAAATATTTTCAAGTATCTAAATCTTGTTTCCTTTCTCTCTATCTCTCTATTCCCCACTCTCTTGTCTCTCATTCTTTTTCTATTTCTCTCTCTCCCTGTCCGTGACAGCGTCTTATTTTTTCCATCAAATATTCTTAGTCATTTCAAATGTTATCTTTCTGCCTCCTCCATTTTCACCACCATTTATCTCTTTTTCGCCACCTCTCTATCACTCCACCTATCCATCGCTCCCCTTTCTCTCTCTCCCTCCCCCCTCCTCTCTCTATCTCTCTCTTCGTGACAGTTTCTTATGTTTTTCCATCAAATATTTTCATTAATCGTATTTGTTATATTTCTGTCTAGTTCTCTTTCTCAGTTTTTAATTCTCTCTCTCTCTCTCTTTCTCTCTCAATGTTTATGTCTCTATCTATCTATCTTAACATTTTCTACCGTTTATCTTGTCAACATAATATTTGTATTTATTTGGTTTCTATTACTTTTCTCATGTTTTGTTTTCTGTAATTTATTTGAATGTTTTGTATACACATATATCACTCCTTTAACTTTCTGTCATTCTCTGTCCATTTCTAACAGTGGTCTCTTTATTAATTTTCTATCAAAGGTCTCTATACAAATATTTTAACAACAGTCTACTCTAGTAATATTCTAATGTTGCTTTCTTTGTCAACTTTCACTTCATGCTTTTATCTCTTTTTTCCTGTTTATATTTATTTTTCGTATATTTAAAACATTGTTTATCCTTATTTTTCTGTTTCAGGCAATTCAAGTGTTGTTTAAACTCATTTCGTTTTTTTGTCCTGTAAAACAGCGAGTAAGCAAAGACTTATCTGAGACCATCTCATTGGTAAATGTCCAAGTGGGGGCTTACAGTAGTAGGGAACCGGAAAGTCCTTTTTCGTGGTTTCGGACATGCGCACCACTTTCCTTACCCATAACGTCATTGTTCCCCGGTGTCGGACATGTGCACCACTTTCTTTACCCACAACGTCATTGTTCCCCGGTGTTGGACATGCGCACCACTTTCCTTACCCACAACGTCATTGTTCCCCGGTTTCGGACATGCGCACCACTTTCCTTACCCATAACGTCATTGTTCTCCGGTGTCGGACATGTGCACCACTTTCCTTACCCAGAACGTCATTGTTCCCCGGTGTCGGACATGCGCACCACTTTCCTTACCCATAACGTCATTGTTCCCCGGTGTCGGACATGTGCACCACTTTCCTTACCCAGAACGTCATTGTTCCCCGGTGTCGGACATGCGCCCCACTTTCCTTACCCATAACGTCATTGTTCCCCGGTGTCGGACATGTGCACCACTTTCCTTACCCATAACGTCATTGTTCCCCGGTGTCGGACATGTGCACCACTTTCCTTACCCATAACGTCATTGTTCCCCGGTGTCGGACATGTGCACCACTTTCCTTACCCAGAACGTCCTTGTTCCCCGGTGTCGGACATGCGCACCACTTTCCTTACCCATAACGTCATTGTTCCCCGGTGTCGGACATGTGCACCACTTTCCTTACCCAGAACGTCATTGTTCCCCGGTGTCGGACATGCGCACCACTTTCCTTACCCATAACGTCATTGTTCCCCGGTGTCGGACATGTGCACCACTTTCCTTACCCAGAACGTCATTGTTCCCCGGTGTCGGACATGCACAACGACTTGCCCTGCCAATCTACATTTTGTTTGTAAAGGTGGCTCGGCTTCCTCTTTTTCTTTGGCGTTAGTCCTGAAAGAAAAGTTATAATGTGTGTCGTAATTTACATCGATGCTGTGTTAATTGTGAATTTTGGCCCGACATGTCTAATTTCATATGGCTCTTTTGTTCTTGTGTGTAACATGTTTGCTTTCCAACTGCGATCCCTATTTTCTTAGGCAGACCACACGAGTACAGCTCGGACCTAGGGCCACAGCTTAGAGGCGAAATAAGATCTTGGTCAGCTCCGTATAGCTACCCCTGATACAAGCAGCCAGCTGTAAGTCTCTCGGCTAATCCACAGTGCTGCATGTGTGGCCCAGTAAGTAGTTTACGTTATGTGTTGTCATTTTGGTGCTGTAGAGAAACTGTGTATGCTCTTCGTTCCATTGCGGTGCATTTCACGCTGCAGGAAGTGGAAGCTTGTAATTTCTTGACTCGGGCAAATGAATGAATTCACGTTTTCGACGAGATAATTTCCTAGTGGAATTGTACAAAAACTGTACATTATGTATTTGGTATTTTTTGTCTATTAATTCCTGAGCGTGCTGATGAAGGTGGACTGATGTCCTCTAGGCGGTTGTGCTATACATAACTGCACCTGTGTGTGGCTCAGTACTACGAGGATCACGGCAATCCTCACGCTTCGTTAATCAGGCTTCCATGACATCAATCCCTCTCTAGAGAGACCTGCGTGGAAGTGAGGAGGAGATCTTTGATAGTGAATTGTACCTGTACCTAAATAGCATATCCTATCAGGGTGTTTTGTCTGAACAGATGTGACTTTGAAAGAACGCTGGGGTTCACTTTCTACACTCGTGCGTGTGATGTCATTGTTATTATCATTGTCACAAATTATTATTATTTGAGAAACATAATATGTACCCCCGTCGGCTCTCATGTGCCGATCTATGTTACAGGCTGGTCGGAGTTTAGTCTGAACACGACATCCGTACAAAATTGTTGCTTCAGATCTAAAATAGCTCTGTCGAATAGACACGAAAACCTAAATATCAAGTCGATTTTTCATTCCAGTTTGAAAGGATTGTGAATAAGACTTGAGATATGTCACGCAAGTGTGCGTCACTATGTGAGGTTGTCTATTTGTGTGTATTTGTCAACTTGTGTGAGGTTGTCAACTTATGTGAAGCTGTCAACCTGTCTGAGGTTGTCAAGTTGTATGAGGTTGTCTATTTGTGTGTATTTGTCAACGTGTGTGAGGTTGTCAACTTATGTGAGGCTGTCAACCTGTCTGAGGTTCTCAAGTTGTTTGAGGCTGTCAACCTGTCTGATGTTGTCAACTTTTGTAAGGTTGTCAACTTGTATAAGGTTGTCAACTTGTGTGTGTTTGTCAACTTGTGTGTGTTTGTCAACTTGTGTGTGTTTGTCAACTTGTATGTGTTTGTCAACTTGTGTGTGTTTGTCAGCTTGTGTGTGTTTGTCAACTTGTGTGTGTTTGTCAGCTTGTGTGTGTTTGTCAACTTGTATGTGTTCGTCCACTTGTATGTGTTTGTCAACTTATGTGTGTTTGTCAGCTTGTGTGTGTTTGTCAACTTGTATGTGTTCGTCAACTTGTGTATGGTTGTCAACTTGTGTGTGGTTGTCAACTTGTGTGTGGTTGTCAACTTGTGTGTGTTTGTCAACTTGTGTGTGTTTGTCTACTTGTGTGTGTTTGTCAAATTGTATGTGTTTGTCAACTTGTGTGTGTTTGTCAGCTTGTGTGTGTTTGTCAACTTGTGTGTGTTTGTCAACTTGTATGAGAATGCAAACTCTAGGCGCTACCCTACAAATCCGTCTTTACCAACGTCGAAATTAGAGGCTGTGATACTATTCATTAGTCTGTAGCAGTAACGTGTCCTTGGAACCAGACGTATGTTTTTCTATATTTTATAAATGAATTCAAGATAGTCCTATAGCATCCACTGCTGTCGGGCATGAAGTTTTCTAGTTTGCATAGTACCAGACCTCGACCAAAACATATATAAGTAATGGGTAATGGCTCAGTGACCGTACCAGAACAAACACAAAATAACATAAACATAACGTTCGCAAAGTCTTCATATGTGATCAGGAACTAGACAAAACCATTCAAAAGCAGCACACACATCTCGAGGCTGGAAGGTGGAGTTCGTTTTATGTTTGTCCTTGTACAGTTGCCGAGAAATTTCCTATGAACGTTTTTATTGACTTTTGACCTTCGGTGCCGCCGCAGCTTCGATTTATTTATTGTTATAGAACTCGGCGAGTTTATGAGGGGAGACGACCAGCTACCTTTCTCGCTTTCTTTCTTTCCTTAACAGTAACCAAGGTACCCATTTACAGGGTAGTCAACTGAGGTGTCAGGGGAAAGGGAGCTGAGCCTAGATAACTGTAACTGGACATATAAGATATATGTGATTGGACAGATACGATAACTGTCATTGGACAGATCAAATAAATGTGATTGGACAGATACGATAACTGTGATTAGGCAGATAAGATAACTGTTACTAGACAGATAAGATAACTGCGATTAGACAGATACGATAACTGTGATTAGGCAGATAAGATAACTGTTACTAGACAGATAAGATAACTGTGATTAGACAGATTCGATAACTGTGATTAGACATATAAGATAAATGTGACTGAACAGATAAGGTAACTGTGACTGAACAGATACAAAATCTGATATTATCTTTCAGACCAAGAACGCGATGTTTTCATTGTTTTATTCCTTTCCACTGTAGATCGAAACAGTTGCTTCCACACTCGACCGTGTTAAGTAACTGTGGGATTGCGTTTCGTACGCAATTGGAGAGTCTTTTACCCTGTTGGGTAAAGCCGAGAAGGTAGTTGCCTTTTAGGACATGATCTCAATGTGGAAGTGGACCTATTTTCGCCACGATTTCGTGTACAGAAACCTGAGGGATTAGATTGAGAGAGAGAGAGAGAGAGAGAGAGAGAGAGAGAGAGAATGACAAGAGAGAGAGAGATAGGGAGCGAGAGAGTGAGGCGTGAGAGAGAGTGTGTAAGAATGAAAGGGAGTGCAAGATAGTGTGTTGGAGTGTGGACTAGTGAGTGTGAAAGAGTGGGCAATTTTGAGATAATACAAGAGAGTAGAATGGAACCAACAACAACCAGTGGAGTAGCAGGTCAAATAAAGGAAATACAGCTGGATAGGACACACACTGCGAAAATCATAATCTAATGTGGTTAGACATGGCCTAACATGGAATAGACTGGGGAAGAGGAAGAGAGGTAGACTAAGAAACACCTGGAGTAGAGACTGAAAATGACCTTCGACTCAAGGATCTCAACTGGATATAGGCAGATCGGGCAGATCAAGACGGAACGCTGAAGCAGGGTTGTCAATGCCCTACGCACCGAGAGAATAGACGAGCATTGATGATGCGACGATGTCGAGAGAGCGTGAAAATAAAAAGTTAAGGGATAGAGTGAGATAAAAAGGGGGCGGGGGGAGTGAGAGAGTGAGATAAAGGGGGCAGGGGGGTAGGAGAGTGAGATAGAAGGGGGCGGGGGAGTGGGAGAGTGAGATAAAAGGGGGCGGGGGGAGTGGGAGAGTGAGATAAAAGGGGGCGGGGGGGGGTGGTAGAGTGAGATAAAAGGGGGCGGGGGGAGTGGGAGAGTGAGATAAAAGGGGGCGGGGGAGTGGGAGAGTGAGATAAAAGGGGGCGGGGGAGTGGGAGAGTGAGATATAAGGAGGCGGGGGGAGTAGGAGAGTAAGATAAAATGGGGCGGGGGGAGTGGGAGATTGAGATAAAAGGGGGCGGGGGAGTGGGAGAGTGAGATAAAAGCGGGCGGAGGGAGTGGGAGATTGAGATAAAAGGGGGCGGGGGAGTGGGAGAGTGAGATAAAAGCGGGCGGAGGGAGTGGGAGATTGAGATAAAACGGGGCCGGGGAGTAGGAGAGTGAGATAAAAGTGAGGGCGGGGGGAGTGGGAGATTGAGATAAAAGGGAGCGGGGGAGTGGGAGAGTGAGATAAAAGTGAGGGCGGGGGGAGTGGGAGATTGAGATAAAAGGGAGCGGGGGAGTGGGAGAGTGAGATAAAAGTGAGGGCGGGGGGAGAGTGAGATAAAGGGGTGCGGGGGAGTGGGAGAATGAGATAAAAAGGGGCGGCGGAGTTGGAGAGTGAGATAAAAGTGAGGGCGGGCGGAGTGGGAGAGTGAGATAAAAGGGGCGGGGGGAAGGACTTAGAGAGTGAGGTAAAAGGGTGCGGGGGGTAGTGGGAGAGTGAGATAAAAGGGGGCAGTAGGAGTCTGAGAGTGAGATAAAAGAGGGCGGGGTGAAACAAGAAGGACTTAGAGAGTGTGGTAAAAGGGGGCGAGGGGTAGGACTTAGAGGGTGAGGTAAAAGGGAGCGGGGAAGTTGGAGAATGAGATGAAAGAGTGCGAGGGGAAGGACTCAGAGAGTGAGACAGATTGAGAAAATGTGTAACAGAGAGTTAATAAGAGTGAGTGTGTAAGAACGAGTAACAGAGAAAGAGTGAAAGAGAGTTAGCAACAGGGAGAGAGTGTGTTACAGAGAGTGCGTAAGAATGAGTGAGAGAGAGAGAGAGAGAGTCAATATGAGTGAGTGAGAGAGAGACCGAGCATGTGAGTGTGAGAAAGGGATATAGCGAGAAAGAAGGTTAGTAAAAATTCACAATTGCAATAAAAACTAAAATACCAGCACGTTAATTTGAAACAACTTGAACACAACAAATGTAAAGTCAGTCCCCCAACAATAGAATGAGT
Source organism: Ariolimax columbianus (assembly GCA_036924085.1). Classification (NCBI taxonomy): domain Eukaryota; kingdom Metazoa; phylum Mollusca; class Gastropoda; order Stylommatophora; family Arionidae; genus Ariolimax; species Ariolimax columbianus. The sequence continues at coordinate 97,793,388 of JAVGWX010000004.1, read as the reverse complement.
TAGAACTAAGGTTGAACTGAAAGTGACCTGAGGAGAGGTAGACACATTTTCAACAACGAGAACAAATCGAATGGAAAAACCTGCCAGATTGCATGATCAATTCAAACGACAGGGATCTTTGAAGATCCAGTACTGCCATAGTGGTGGCCTGTGGTCCACTTAATGCAAGTAGGGAAATGAATGTTGGCCCACATAGACACAAATGTGAACAAATAGCTCACACACGCCGCAGGCTTCAGCTTGTACAACATTCTTCCACATAGAACGCCTTTCTCGGGTTTACCTGCCGGTCAGAAATGAGGTTTCCAGGTCACGCGCTGCATGAAAACCCTGGGGAGGTACTATGCATTCTTACCTGTATAAGGTCAGAGTTACCTGTAAAAGGTGAAACTGTGCATGCTTAGCTAGGGCTAATTTTGTTCCATGCTACTGGAACTGAGTTATACGCTCTCGAGATAGGAGTCTCAAACTCCCCGTCTACGGACCGCATGTGTGCCAAAAGCCGCGTTCTCTGGGCCGGGATACAATTTTTGTTTAGCAAAACACTGAATTTAAAGTACAAATAGAGCTATCAAGAAAAATTAAACACCTCATTACAGACAGAATACAATGTGCGAGTATAACCAAAATATATAACAAGCCAATCCTTAAATATACTATTAGAAGTTGATGTCGATTTAAGTCCGAGACCAGATTTACACACACCAAATTCAGGCCCAAAGGACATGTAACACTTTCAGTCACTTGCATAGCTGGTATTCTCTGTGGATGGGCTTGAAGAAAAAAGCTACGTCCATTTTTGTCCATCCTGTGCCTGCCGCCTGATTGTAACGCTAAAACATTTTTCACGACGACACCAAAGTTCAAAAGTATTTCTAATCTATGAAATGCTTTAAAATGGTTGGTGACAAGTTCTGCAAACTGAATACCGTTATATTCGTGTGGTCCTCTTGTTCTTCTTCTTCGTTTTCTTCTTTTTCTTTTTCTTCTTCATCTTCTTCTATTTCTTCTTCTTCTTCTTCTTCTTCTTCTTCTTCTTCTTTTTCTTCTTATGCGTTCGTTCTCAATCCTCCGCTAGCAAACCCTGAACGGGGCTTTGCAAGTAACAGGATGTAGTCCGGAAAACGGATTGCGTTGTGTCACTAATTTACAGCTTGACTGTGATATTTGCGACTTTCGGTCCGACAAATCCGACTTCAGCAGGCATTATTGAGTACAGGGCTGCCTACCCTATTCTTCTTCTTCTTCTTCTTCTGCGTACGCAGTCAGACAGTAACCATTACTTTTTCGAAAAAAGCGGCGGTCATCCTGAGGCTCTCGCCACTGCCATAGAGCTTGTCTTGCAGTTCCACTGGTAATGGCCACATCTGCTCTCTCTGATCCTCGTATGTCGGGCAGTTCTGCAGCAGATGTTCAGCGGTCATTTTACCAGTACCGCACGGGCATTCGTCGGTACACCCTATCTTCAATTTGTTGAATAGGTGGTACCTCAGTCTGTTGTGGCCAGTGCGAAGTCTGAAGACAACGACCTGCTCTCTTCGGTTCAACTGGTAATAGGCATCGTTTTTGGTGTAACCAGTATGTTCGGTTTCCCATTTGGTCATGTATCTGGCTTTGATAAGCCGTTTTGACTCTTCGTACGTCATACTGGTATCTGTTTGTGGTAGTCTTGCACCTTCTCTACCCTATTCGATCCCTTCTACTTAGCCAGTCTGCTCTGCTACAACCTGTTTTCCAGGATCGTCGCGTGGAGGTGTAGAAGAGTCTTGGCAGCTCTAGATCGGAGTCCCTGACTTTGGCAGTCAGCTATGGGTCGCTTATCCCTGCAGCTCATGCGCTGTTCGGCGTCTTGATCCTCTCTAGTAGCTGTTAAAGCCATATATTCTGTAGAGAAAGTAATCCTCAATTAATAACTATATAGATATATTTTGAATAAGACATCACCATCACATCACCATCACATCACCATCACATCACCATAAGCAACATAATCACCATCACATCACCATAAGCAACATAATCCCCATCACATCACCATCACATCACCATAAGCAACATAATCACCATCAATCACATCACCATCACATCACCATAAGCAACATAATCACCATCACATCTCCATCACATCACCATAAGCAACATAATCACCATCACATCACCATAAGCAACATAATCACCATCATCATCAGTTTAGTCAGTCCGGAGACTGGTACTGAAGACGTCTGGAAATGTCTAGTCGTTGTACTAATCAGTCAGTTCGGAGAGAGTTGATAAAGTCGTCTGATGATGTCACGCTACTGTTTTCTGTTAGTCAAACCAAGGACTGGTGTTGAAATGGTCTATGTTGTCACGCTAATGCCGTTTTTTAATCAGACGAGGGACTGGTGTTGATTCTTCTGATCATGTCACGCCACTGTCCTCTGTTAGTCAGTCCGGAGACTGGCGTTGAAGTCGACTGCTCATGTCACGCCTCTGTTAGTCAGTCAGGAGACTGATGTTGAAGTCGTCTGATCATGTCACGCCACTGTCCTCTGTTAGTCAGTCAGGAGACTGATGTTGAAGTCGTCTGATCATGTCACGCCACTGTCCTCTGTTAGTCAGTCAGGAGACTGGCGTTGAAGTCGACTGCTCATGTCACGCCTCTGTTAGTCAGTCAGTAGACTGGTGTTGAAGTCGACTGCTCATGTTACGCCACAGTTCTCGGTTTGTCATTCACACGACTTTTGTTAAAGTCGCCTGATCATGTCACGCCACTGTTCTAGCTAGAACCAAACTCACTTTCTCATCAACAATCTTTCATTCCAATGTTCTTGCACGCCTGTGCTATGAAACTGTTTTCTGGACATCAAAATTTGTTTGCCCCAAACTATTTTCGATTGTTCAATTGTTTTCTCCTTCACACCCTCGCTGTGTTCTCTTCCAAATCCCTCTACTTTTCATGTCTTCTGTTTCTACGCCCAACTCTGTCCATCTGACAGATTAAGTGTCAAGTGAGAGGTACCATAAATTGTTCAGTGACAAGTGAGAGGTACAATAACTTTCTCAGTGTCAAGTGAGAGGGACCATACATTTGTCAGTGTAAAGTTAGAGTGGCCATAAATTATTCAGTGTCAAGTGAGAGATACCATACATTTGCCAGTGTCAAGTGAGAGGCACCATACATTTGTCAGTGTCAGGTAAAAGATATCGTAAATCTTGTGTCAATAAGAAGTACTACAAACCAGCCAGTGTCAAGTGATAGTTACCACACGTATTAAAAAAAACAAGAGAAGCTATTCTGGAATTGTTGCATACAATGCAAAACAAAAAATATGTTGCTGAACATACATCTCAGACAACCAGTGACAATGTGTGTATGATTAATCTGTCTTATTTGTGTGTCGAAGATTAAATAATGCCACCGTCCTGAAAACATAACTGGAAATACAAGTAGAGAGGAAACGTGTAAGTGACGCAAACGACATTTAAAATAGTATTAACATTATGTGACAGACAAGGCATAAAACACAAGGATAGCATTAAGTGATAGACAAGGCATTAAACATAATAATAACGTTAAGTGGACGACAAGGCATTGAACATAATAATAACATTGAGTGGACGACAAGGCATTGAACACAAGGATAACATTAAGTAGACGACAAGGAATTGAGCACAAGGATAACATTAAGTGATAGACAAGGCATTACATACAGGGATAACATTAAATAGACGACAAGACATAAACCAAAAGGTTAACATTAAATAGGCCACAATTCACAAAACACAAGGATAACATTAAATAGACGACAAGGCATTCAACACAAGGATAAGATTAAGTGAAAGACAAGCAAACATCTGTCGGATTGCAATAATTCGGAAAGAGAAAGAAGATTTGATCAATTAATAGTACCGATCTTTGATGTAGTAATGGCGACCAGTATAACTTGGTCTTTCATAATGTTGTTATATGTACAGTGTGTTTGAATGTTCGTCATTTATTTTTAAAAGTCCACACTTTTCTGTTACCCACCTGTCGATTTCATTGGTCATTTTCTCTGACGAAGGTCTTTGGCCGATCGGTGGGCACTTTTGTGGACCTTACGTTGAATTATTCCTACTGAAATTTTTTGTATTGTGTTTGCATTGTTAGATTCTCCCTCACCTCCCATCCCAGCTGACACAGATAGGACACGCTCTCTTAAGAAAAAAAAAACCAGACAGTGGTCACGTGAGCACACCTTAACAAAAGAGAGGTCACAGAGAGCCACAGCTGCAGAACGGCACCCGGTACCACCAGCGCCAGCCATCACCATGAACAAATACAGCAACAACATCCAAGGCCAGGAGAAGCAGAACAGCTGCCACTCACCCCGAGCGATGGGCAGACCGAATAAAACGCGTGAATGCGGGCACGTATTCGTTCCCACAGCACTGGCTTAAGTTCATTTAAATTTGAACACAATCGATCAAAAATTTAATCCCAAATTTTCAACTCGTCTCCAGATCCTTTCCACTATTTTAACTGAGACTTCAAGGTCACACATCCGGGATTTTATTTTGTTAAAAGCTATATCTGTACTTAACGAATGGTTTCCGGTATAATTGTGTGAGTGTTTGTGTATGACCACTACTTGAATAGGTCCACTGCTATACTGGACGCATGCGGATAGAGCACACAACAGTTGGGTCCACCAACTTTATGGTTAAATACTCTGTATATGTGGAAGATGAGAAAATGGATAACGCCACAATGGCAGCATTTGACAGCATGTCATACAGGCGACAGTACGGTTCAAACCATCTACTGTAGACGAGTGTGTGTAATATAGCGAAAAAAAAAAAATTAAACAAAAAGTTTAAAGTTGATTACAATTAAATTTAATCCAAATTTTGAAAATGGGTATGGAGACGAGAACACGAACAAAACCTACAAAACTTACAATAGGCCTTCATCAGGAACAACAAATAACAGCGCTGAACTAGCAAATCATAGAAGAACGGATGAATAAATGTATGGGGGATGTCAACATGTAAGGAAAACATGGTGTACTTAACCGATATAGCGTCTTACATCGCGACTTATCAGATCGAAGACTTGACTCTAAATCATCATGTGTAATATAGACTCCTTAATGAGCTGCCGAAGATGGATGTGTCGGACCGAAATGTGCGAATATCGCAGTCAAACTGTAAACAATCGACACAACGCATTCTTTCTCCGAACTACATCTTGCAACCTGTAAAGCCCTGTTCAGGACTTGGTAGCGGAAGACTGAGAACGAACGCAGAAGAAGAAGACTCGTTTATAACCATTGCCTTGCTGAGAGATGGTCGTAATTGGCGACTTCTTAATCATCTACGTCCTAGGTAATGAAAAGGGCTTCTTGTTACGTTGTGTGGTAGTTTACCATGATGTTTTGGCCATGCAGCCCTGTCGGCCAACTACGTCTGATTTCAACACGGCTAATTTCGGGGGAAGACTGTTTCTGAGGCCACCACTTGAAAGTGATTCTGACGCAATCAGGAATCACTGTCAGCTGGTCACTAGAATGCTATCAGCAGTGCTGGTCAACACTCATAGCGCAGATGCCTGTATTTGCATAGCACAGTCGAGAATAGGGCACATGCTACACTGAGTGAAATGCATAATAGTGCAATCTACCTGTTAACAGTAGAAGACTTTCCGACGCATCGTTATAGTATACCCTGACATTAATGCATCCCACAATCCTTGTGTGTATAAAGTACCCATCTTGATTTGAAGGCAAGCTCTTTAGACAAATACCCGATATAAGATACCGACCGTTTGATTGTGGTAGAGCCCTTACTTTAAGTGGTAAAGGTACAAATCTTGACTCCATTATCAATCAACACGTTCCAGTCGACTCAGCTGTAAATGGGTATCTAACTACTATTAAAGAAGGAAATGCACGAGGTGGAGGAACTGGTCAACTCACCTCACACATAATATGTAGCCTATTATAATGTAATCTCTAACGATTGATCATCGGCAGCAGTGTTCCATTGGATCTGAAAGTCAAGTGACGTCACCCAACAACTCTCATCCATGTACATTAGAGGCCCTTTGCATTGACGGAAGTAATAGGAACACTGAACAGTGAAATGGTGTATAACAGTCACACAGGGTTGGCAACTTTATCTAGTAAAACAAAGTACGCTAATTCCCCCTTTAACGCCGTTGCAGTCACCATGTTTTCGTTATAATGTCGTTGAGAAAAAAAAAATAAAAGATATAAATATGCGATAAAATCACATATTCGGTAGGTAGTAGTTTTGCCCGAAGTGTCACAATGGTCCACTGTGTAAGCAACGAATAAAAGAAATTCTTGAACAGATTATTGGATTGGCACACAAAGATGGGTTAATTAAGATGGAACTAGACGATACAGTGAGTTACATGAATCACATGCAAATCAAACAATCTTATTCAGATGGAGCGAAATCGTGCAAAGTAGACAACGAAAGTCACGATGCAATGCACACACGATCCTTGTCAACAACAGATTTGTGTAAGGCTTTTTAGCCTTTGGATAAAGCTATGGAAAAGGCCTTCACTGAAAAGGCAGACACTGGACGTGCTTTATTCTTCTTCTTCTTCTTCTTCTTCTTCGTTCGTTCTCAATCTCCCACTACCAAACCCTGAAAGGGCTTAAGTAGCAGAATGTAGTCCAGAGAACGGAATGCGTTGTGTTGTAGTTTACATCTTGGCTGCGATATTTGCACCTTTCGGTCCAACACAACCGACTTCAGCAAGCATTTTTTGAGTACCGTTTAGCATTCCCTCTTCGATACCGTCTCCTTAGCCAGTCTGCCCTGATGCAGCCTGTTATCCAGGATTACCGCATGGAGGTGTAGAAGGGTCTTGGCAGCTATGGTTCGCTGGCCCTGACGCTAGCAGTCAGCTATAGGTCGCTGACCACTGCAGCTCTTGCGCTGCTCAGCATCTTGATACCTGGACGTGCTTTATTATAGCCCGACTGAATATAAACATCCACAAGCACCATCCCACTATCCTGAGATGATCCCAGTTTCTCTGGTATTTCTCTGAACTAATATTAAGGGATTTAAAATGGACACGGATTTTCCGTTATCCATAGATTCCATCTGGCGATGATGAGGTCTACGATTCTTCTTTACGTTTCAGTGATCACGAAAAAGGTCCATGTTGTCTTCTACCCACAACTATGAGAAGGGAAAAGTGAGGACCCAGTAGTCTTCCTCCGTCCCTACCAAACACCACAACTAAATCCGCTACTGCATCAGACATGAAATAAATGTTATTTGTGTTTATTTATATTATTTGGATGTTTATCACACATTTATTTCTGTTTAACATATAGAAGTGTTTGTTTATGTCTATGTAGTAGCTGAGGAACCGCGGTAGCGCTTTAGTTAGTGGACTGGCTGTCCATCCCAGCGATATAGCTTCAATCATTGGCTGATGTGTGAATTTTTCGGATCGCAAATGGACGTGGGTTTATCCAGTCTCAAAAATTGACTGCCATAGCAAGTCTGGAAAGGAAAAGGTGGTCGTTGTATTGTTGACCACCTCACCGCTGGTCAAAGAATAATATGAGACTAACACCATGTTCCTCAATTTGTTAATTGACGTGTACATGTGATCCTTTCGTTGTCCTGCTCAGGAACTGCTTGAGAATCCTTGTAGTGATAGATGCATAACCCGTATTTCCACACATGTGTCATAATTGTGTACAGGAACCTAACCATGATGTTCATGTGGAAGTTGGTGACCAACACAAACATCTATTGTGAGAATACATGTCTGATTTGGTGACCAACACAAACACACGACCATTGCAGTTTGCCTACCCCTTGGTACATCGCGCAAAATCAAGTATATGTTCAGTCTATGTATCTTGGTACCACTCTAATTTTTGTTTTGAGGTTTGTCAATGATAACGGAGGAGGTGGCTGAGTGTTTCTGGAGAAAAGAATGCGAGGTCAAACCTAGTACTTGTTTCAATCATAAGTCATTTATAAACACTTATCCCATACAGTCTGTGTGGGTAGGGACTGCAGATGTCTTCATTATTCACTCATATAAATCCTCCAGCTGGACACCAACAGTTGGAATGCATGCTGTACTGTCTATAAGTTTGTAAATAGTAAATTATGCCATCATAATTAGTAAGGGAACTATTTATTCTATTTTCCACTCCAGCTGAAGCAACAGGCCAGAACTACTGCAGGTTTTCTTCCGGAAACCAACGCCAAAGAACTTTACATATTCCTTCAATGATGGTTTTTGCAGCAATGTATTTTACACGACGAGGTTGTTAGCTGCATGCGCAACTCTACTCTGTTTAGTAGCCTTTTGCGACATGCATGAAAATGCAGTGGTTCTATTCTTCCTCCTTATTAAGGGACCCTGGGATAAACTAGGGGCCTAGGTACTTAGCAATACCCTAAATTATATTGTTCATTCGTCTTGGATCTGTTCTGTTTGCTTCTGTCTAGTTTGCACATCATTGCAGTCAGGCAAACCCAGAGGTGCGAAAACTCCCTTAACAAATGACGACGAGAATGGAAACTGATGGTTCCAGTAGCTCACTGGTGCTACATACTTCTGGTAATTTCTTTCATTTGCCCCTCTATACAGTTAATTTCAAAATAATGCTTTTTATAGATTGATGTCTTCAATTGGTGTGTCAAATTCTAAGACAAGGTCAGCGATCGATCTAAAAAGGTCAGCCAGGTCGATATCCACGGTCCCGTTGAGGCGAATGAGCTCCTGTGAACGTCATCTGATAAATTACCACTGCGCACCTATACAACAAGAAGATATGGTTACATGTTGCGACCGATGAATGTATGGTATAAACGCAACCAGAGAAATAGTGCCCAAAGATTGGATCGCAAACCACAGAAAGATGAGATCTTAAACCAGAGAGCTGGAGACCCAAGTTTGGGTCACGAGCTAGAGAATTGACGATCAAAGTTTGGGTCATAAACCAGAGAATTAGGGACCAAAGTTTGGGTCGTTTTCCTTGGTATCAGAACCACGTCTGTCAAAAGATCTAAATGCGATAATGTTAAACAGAGTTGAAGGAACAACCAAAATGCTCACACAATACCTGGTCGATCAAATACCGCCACACAATAGGCAGGGTGGAAACACAGCCAGCAGCAGCTCATGCGCTTTAGCAGTTCGCTAGCGTAATTACGCCCCCTGGCGCATTTCCATTATTTCGTTGTCGTTTCTCTTTGTTCTGTTTTTTAAGTTCTTTTTTGCAAAAATTCATTGTGATTACCGGAGTTTGGGAACGTTTGGACGGCAGGTTTCACATGCTGAATGACGCCAGCTTTTTTCTAAACATTTTCTCTTCTCATGCAAACCCATTGGGGATTTGTCAATATGGGATTGGCCTTTAATATGTCGTCAATTACGACCGTCTATTAGCGTACAGGTAAAGTGCTCGCTTTTAAGGCAAAGGTATTCGATAGACTATAATTAGGTTATGGTCAGGAAAGGCAAGACAGAGATGGGGGGAACTGTCCAACTCATCTCATAAAAGAGTGAAGGCAGAGTTCTACCTCTAACACGTCATTCGCGACCAAATTGTCTTCTGCAGGGTTGTCGGTAAATTATATACACAAGGTTGTAGAAAAAATGAGTCAAAACAAATTACAGAATGGCTATAAGTTGACGAATCTTAATGCAAATACAGTAGGTTGCCGATGATGGAACAGTGAATGATCCGACAGTAGCCAGCGACTCACAGCTGAACTACTTGCATGATGGTCAGTGAACTAAAGATGACCAAGACCCTATTCCACTTCCCAGTGGCTGTTCTGGAAACAGGCCGCATTCGTGTAGGATAACAGAAAATATGAATCGCAGGGGGATGGAACACCTGCTGCTCCAAAAAGGTCGTAATGAAACGAAATGTGTCGGAAATACGCAGCTCCTTGAAAACTAGGTCGCAATTTTACAACATACGTTTTAGGACGGACACTGAAGAAGAAGAAGAAGATGATAAAGAAAAAGTAGAGGATGAAGAAGAAAAAGAAAAAAATGGAGGAAAAGAGGAAGAAGAAGAAAACGTATAGGAAACTACAATATTAGTTTTCCTTTTGTTTTTGAATTGCCACGTTAAGGTGATGCCCTATTTATTAGATCCATCGGCTTCAAATTGGTATTCACCACAAAAGAAAGAAACGTAGTTGTTTGTTTATAAAAAAACTAAAAATTGCAATTCGTGACAATTTTGTAAAGTATGGAGGGTGGTCACAAGTCAAACCGGAACTTCTTTACACAAAGGAATTTCTTTTTTCCAGTATTAAAAATGACATTTATTTTGCAGTATGATCTCTTGTAATGTGCATGTCCTTATCCCGGCGTTTAAGTAATGATTGAAAAGCTCCAGCTTAGAAAGATGTGTTAGTATATCGGAATCAATCCAGGACAGCATGTTTCACTTGGTCATCAATGCTCAAAGGCTGACCTCCCAGGAATTCTTGATATGTCCAAACAAGTGGAAATTGCTTGGAGCGAGATCTTTGTGTAAGGTAGAGCAATCCAAAAAGGCATGCTCTCCTATGTCAAAACATTTCTTCAATTCAGAGCAGGCTTGCTCTTCTTTTCTGGTCAAAAGTGGAAAGCTGTGATGGCACCCAATGCGCACTAGCCTTCAGAATATGCAAATGTTCATGAATAAAAGTGTTCACCGTATTCTGCCAATACTTGTCTCTTGCGCAATTTCACGACAGGCTAATGCGATGATTTCCTGGATAAGGCGTTCTACGATCTGGATTTTCATGATAATTGAATGGTGGGTTGTGGGGACGGCGTGTGCTAGTGGTTAAGTGACACGGCTCGTACCCCGAAGGTGCAGGGTTCGATCTCAATCACAGCAACTGCCGTTATACAGGGGGAGCAAACCTTTAGAAAATACAGGAGGAAGCAGACCCTTAAATAAAATGCATGCCGAAGTCGGATGCACTGGGCCGACAGGCGCAAATTAAAAACCGTAGTGCAACGCACACCACCTTGGGGAATAGAGAATTAAGGCGATGGGAAAAATGGTGGATTAAGAGCCACCACGGCCTGGATCATCCCTCACGGATGTACGGACCTCTCTAAAACGTTTACACTTTTCAAATTCTTTACTCCGGCTGTGAGTGTCTCATCACCACATTGTGATTGCAGTCTTCTGTAAATTTCCGCCGGTTTCACGCCGTCTTTAACAAGAAACAACATCATAACACGCTGTACCATGTAAGTACTAACATTGATGTTCTCTATTTTTTTAATCTGTCACGTGTTTGGCCCATGCAAGTGGGCCACCTAGCAGTAATATTTACACAATTTCCCCTAACTATTGATCGTATTTTCAGCACGATTTAACCAATTCAGGTAGAACTAAAAACAAAGTTCCGGTTTGATTTGAACGCCCCGCATAGTTTCCAGACATAGGTTGGTTTTTAAATAACTTTTGAATATGTTTGATGAAACTGGTTCCGCCGAACGCCATGCAGGTTCAGTCTTGTTTGTCTTTCAAAAATATGTTCCACCAGGTCATAGTGCTAGATAAGCTGATCACTTGTCTTGAAGTAAGCCTCCTTATTTTCTACCTCCACCACTTTGGACATCGAGCAACCTGATTTCAACCCTGTTGACTATAACAGGGGTGTAATGGTTACACAAAAGTGAATCGCTCGAAAACAAGAGATGTCTGAGTTACAACGACTTGTAGACGATTGGAATAAACTCCGTGAAACCAGAATAGAATTGACAATCCGCAATCGTAAAAGTGTCTGAGAACTTGTCATTCAGTAAAGTACACGTAATCAAATAACCAACATCTTTGATGACTAATTATGTACAACTGTAAGATCTCTATTGTTGATGTTGTTGTTGTATGCTCACAATAAGTAAGTTTACCCTTTTGTGCGCAAGGAAACTAGCAGCTTTCTTCACATCCCAAGGGCGCTGATGAAGGTGGACCACGATCCCCCAGGCGGTTGTTCTATGCTTGGCTTCATCTGCGTGACGCTCACTGCTACAGAGATCACTTAGATCCAAATCTCTTTTACTAGACTGCCTTGAAAACAGCCTGCTTCCAGAAAACGTGACATGGAAGAAAGATGGTGGTCATAGTCAGTATATTGTGTCTAAACCTGACGCGAGTTCCTGGTCAGTATGGTGTGCCTGACACCGACACGACGTACTGATCAGTATGGTATGCCTGACACCGACACGACGTACTGGTCAGTATGGTATGCCTGACACCGACACGACGTCCTGGTCAGTATGGTGTGCCTGACCCCGTCAAGACGTCCTGGTCAGTATGGCGTGTCTGACCCCGTCAAGACGTCCTGGTCAGTATGGTGTGTCTGACCCCGTCAAGACGTCCTGGTCAGTATGGTGTGACTGACCCCGTCAAGACGTCCTGGTCAGTATGGTGTGTCTGACCCCGTCAAGACGTCCTGGTCAGTATTGTGTGTCTGACACCGACACGACGTCATGAGAGAGCGTGATAGAGAGAGAGAGAGAGAAAGAAACGAAGGTTGTATTAGTGACTGATTAGACGAAGACAGTAAACTTTTGGAAAATATGGAGATTAATAAGAAATTAGAGAATGAAAAAGAGAAAACCAGAAAAGGTTGATGAGAAAATAAGAGAGAGAGGATGAAAGAGATAAATAAAGAGAATGAACGTGATATATTAGAGAGTAAATAGAGAAATACATGGAAAGAGAGCGCGCGAACAAAACTGGTTCTGAGTCGTGTGTGCATATATTTTAAGGGACAGCGAGCGATAGATATGAGGATGAAAGAATGAGATGAAGAAAGATCAAGAGAGCGAGAGAGAGAGAGAGAGAGAGAGAGAGAGAGCGAGAGAGAGAGAGAGAGAGAGAGCGAGAGAGCGAGAGAGAGAGAGAGAGAGAGAGCGAGAGAGAGAGAGAGAGAGAGAGAGCGAGAGAGAGAGAGATATTCTATAACATGCAGGACATGTTTTAGATATGCCACCACTATTATGCGTGGAAGTCCACGTCAAAGAGATTTCCGTCTTTCAAAGAACGAGCAACAACTGACAGTGCCCCAATTTTTCCAACAGGTGCTGACGGACAATGAGAGAGGTCAAGGCTACGAAGGAGAGACACCAGTGGCCAATGACCATCATGCAATGTTAAATGCTCTGTCTTTCTTCAGCTCATTCCCATGAATTCTTCGTCTCTTAACACCCGCTGGTTTTGTATTGATTTTGGTTATTATCTTTTCAGCGATCTTCTATCGCTTCCACTGCTGTCTGCCTTCCTTTGTTTTGTTTAGCATGAATCCTTCAGTCCTGCTGTTCTCAAGCTCCAACAAGAAAGTCTCCATTTCAATAAAGAGGAAGTTGGGGATCGGTTCACGCAAGAGCTGCCATTATCTTGACGCGTCTTCCTGTTAAGTATCTGCTCTCAAGCTCGTCTTTGCTTTCAGTGAATAGAATGTTTTGTATTGTTGTCTTACAGAACGGATTAAGAACACATGTCTTGATACGAAACAGCGAAGTCACAGGATGGAAACAATACCATTTATTGAAAAGAAAGTTGGCGGTGTTAGGACCGAACTAAATCTTGCATTGATGACACCTGACGCAAGCGGAAGTGTTGTTCTTAGTTGCGTGTGTTTCGGCGGAAATGACAATGGGTACCTGAATGGTACTAGCGAGGTAAAAATATTAACACTTACTTTTGGGCATGTTGTAAAAGACGATTAATGAAGGTCGTTCATTGGGCTAGCAACATTAAGATGTACCATACATTACCATAGAAGCTACCACTGCACTATGGTATGCACATGCTGTGATACATAATTCCTGTAATGGAGAAACTTTCGTGAATTGTTTTTATCTTTTCTGTTCTGTTCTGTTAAGAGTTGACGTCATTGCACTCCTGGCAGACCTATACGTACTCAGTCACTCACAGCAAATGGTAAGAAGTGCAGATACTGAAGGTTCCTGTAGCTCGGTAGTTGTACACAATTCTGCTCCGCCCTGACAGGCGCCATCTCGGCTGGACCTACGTATGATTTCAATGTCCTGCATTCTGTGAGTTACTGGTGTATTTACTGCAGTGTCTTCATAACAGAAGTGGTCATTGATCAATGTTACCAATGTCAATCTTGGTCATGGTACTAGAAACACATAATGGTAAGATGCCGAGTTGTTGGGTGCCCTGTACAGGAAGGGCAACCGGAAAGGCAATCCACAACACCACGCTGAAGCAGCTAGTGGGGACAACCCCAGCTAGTCGGGACAAACCCAGGTAGTGAGGATAAACCAAGGTAGTGAGGACAAATCCAGCTAGTGGGGACAAATCCAGCTAGTGAGGACAAACACAGGTAGTGGTAACAAACCTAGCTAGTGAGGACACACCTAGCTGGTGGGAACAAACCCAGCTAGTGACGACAAACCCAGGTAGTGAGGACAAACCCAGCTAGTGAGGACAAACCCAGCTAGTGAGGACAAACCCAGCTAGTGAGGACAAATCCAGCTAGTGAGGACAAACCCAGCTAGTGAGGACAAATCCAGCTAGTGGGGACAAACCCAGTTAGTGAGGACAAACCAAGCTAGTGAGGACAAACCCAGCTAGTGATGCCAAATCCAGCTAGTGGGGACAAACCCAGGTAGTGAGGACAAACCCAGGTAGTAGGGATAGACCAAGGTAGTGAGGACAAATCCAGCTAGTGGGGACAAATCCAGCTAGTGAGAACAAACCCAGCTAGTGAGGACAAACCCAGGTAGTGAGAACAAACCCAGGTAGTGAGGACAAACCCAGCTAGTGAGGTCAAACCCAGCTAGTGAGGACAAACCCAGGTAGTAGGGATAAACCCAGGTAGTAGGGATAAACCCAGGTAGTGAGGACAAACCCAGGTAGTGAGGACAAATCCAGGTAGTGAGGATAAACCAAGGTAGTGAGGACAAATCCAGCTAGTGGGGACAAATCCAGCTAGTGAGAACAAACCCAGCTAGTGAGGACAAACACAGGTAGTGGGAACAAACCTAGCTAGTGAGGACACACCTAGCTGGTGGGAACAAACCCAGCTAGTGACGACAAACCCAGGTAGTGAGGACAAACCCAGCTAGTGAGGACAAACCCAGTTAGTGAGGACAAACCCAGCTAGTGAGGACAAATCCAGCTAGTGAGGACAAACCCAGTTAGTGAGGACAAATCCAGCTAGTGGGGACAAACCCCGTTAGTGAGGACAAACCAAGCTAGTGAGGACAAACCCAGCTAGTGATGGCAAATCCAGCTAGTGGGGACAAACCCAGGTAGTGAGGACAAACCCAGGTAGTAGGGATAAACCAAGGTAGTGAGGACAAATCCAGCTAGTGGGGACAAATCCAGCTAGTGAGAACAAACCCAGCTAGTGAGGACAAACCCAGGTAGTGAGGACAAACCCAGGTAGTGAGGACAAACCCAGCTAGTGAGGACAAACCCAGGTAGTAGGGATAAACCCAGGTAGTAGGGATAAACCCAGGTAGTGAGGATAAACCCAGGTAGTGAGGACAAATCCAGCTAGTGGGGACAAACCCAGTTAGTGAGGACAAACCAAGCTAGTGAGGTCAAACCCAGCTAGTGATGGCAAATCCAGCTAGTGGGGACAAACCCAGGTAGTGAGGACAAACCCAGGTAGTAGGGATAAACCAAGGTAGTGAGGACAAATCCAGCTAGTGGGGACAAATCCAGCTAGTGAGAACAAACCCAGCTAGTGAGGACAAACCCAGGCAGTGAGGACAAACCCAGGTAGTGAGGACAAACCCAGCTAGTGAGGACAAACCCAGCTAGTGAGGACAAACCCAGGTAGTAGGGATAAACCCAGGTAGTAGGGATAAACCCAGGTAGTGAGGACAAGCCCAGGTAGTGAGGACAAACCCAGGTAGTGAGGACAAACCCAGCTAGTGAGGACAAACCCAGGTAGTGAGGACAAACCCAGCTAGTGAGGACAATCCCAGGTAGTGAGGACAAACCCAGCTAGTGAGGACACACCCTCAGAAAGAAGCTGAACAATATAATTATGTATGTGCCGACTGGAAACTACAGGGAAACAGACAAGCGACCTCAAAACTTGCCAAAGAACTGTGGAAGAGTAGGCAAGTCTCATGTTTGAAACTCTAGAATATGGCCTAGAACAAGAACAGCTGAGGAGTGTCCATTCTATTCCTTCATTCCAAAGTGAATCAGATGGATTACGTCATTTAAGTCGGTATGTAACCTGAATCATTAGCCCTATGTTAGTTGTCAGCACAGACCCTCATTAGGGAACCTTCTGCCTCTGCTATCTATGACCTTCTTCGCTTGATGCGCCTGCCCTTAGGTACATCAAAATCTTGTTGGAGAGGGGGTATTTATTGGTGACAATATTAGCATATGCCTACACCTACACTACTTGTTGCCGCACCTTGATGCTTAGCAAGTCAAGAATGTATTTCATAGGAGCAATGGGGGGTAACTCTAGTGCATCCCAAAGTTGTCCCGACGGACTTGTTCTGGACTCATTCCATTATATCTACCTGTGTCTGTGATAGTGTTAGCACACCTAGACCGTAGAAGACAATATCAGTGCCTTAATCAGCCTGAAAAGAGTCCATTGCTGCATGGCTGTGTTCGCCATGGCTTTAATTGCAACTTAACTTATCTAACTTAACTAACTTTACTTAACTTCATTATACTGGTTTAAAAGGCTATACAGAGTATGTATACAACCAGTTTATTTCCCTCCACCGATACTGAAAATACTGTTAGCCTCCAATCTAATTTTGAATGCATTAACTGACTCTGCCTCCACCACATCCTGCGGCAGTGCATTTCAAAAATTCACTACTCTCGGACTAATTCTTTAAGCAAGTTATAACTGTGCCCTCTGTTTCTTACTTTAAAAAACTAGATATAATCTTATTTATCCTTCACATTAATGAATTTAAAAACTAGATAAAGTCTAATTTATTCTTCCCACTAATGAATTTAAAAACTAGATATAGTCTAATTTATCCTTCCCACTAATGAATTTAAAAACTAGATATAGTCTAATTTATCCTTCACATTAATGAATTTAAAAACTAGATATAGTCTAATTTACCTTCAGATTAATGAATTTAAAAACTAGATATAGTCTAATGTATCCTTCACATTAATGAATTTAAAAACTAGATATAGTCTAATTTATCCTTTACATTAATGAATTCAAAAACTAGATATAGTCTAATTTATCCTTCACATTAATGAATTTATAAACTTGATATAGTCTAATTTATCCTTCCCACTAATGAATTTAAAAACGTTTTTGAAGTCACCTCGAATTCTTCTTCGAGACACTTGAAGACCAGTTTTTTTTTAGTCTTGCCTCAAAACTAAAATTTTGAAACCCTGCAATGATTTGTGTAGCTCTTCTTTGTATCCTTTCTAACATGTTTATATCCACTCTATGATATGGTCTGCACACTTGAACACAGAACTGCAATGTATGTATAATCAATGATTCATATAGTTTGACTATTACTTTCTTGCTCTTTTGGGAAATATTAATTTTTATCATTCCGAGCCTTAGCCTTTTTCACTGTCACCTGGAACTGCTCTCACAACCTGTCTGTTTGAACTATTATAACTCCTAGGTCACTTTCTATTTTATTAAACGTTTTATAAAGAACATGCTACATGATGATGATAATTTCTTTTGTTTTCCACTGTTTTCTTTCTCACCTTTTATAATAGAAATGTGATATGTTTGTCAGTACCTCAAACTGTATCTATATTGCTACCAAGAAACATAAATACTTACACCTGCTGTAGTATGAAGTATCCCATCACAATTGATTGTAATTAAGCGCTACATTTCTTAAAATTTGTTTTATTTGTGTAGCCTCAATCACATTGTTTTTACAATACGTCAAGTATGCTTGTTTTATTTTGTATCTAGTTGTGGTTATGAGAGAAAAGTTAACCACAGGTTAATATTATCGATTCGTTGAGTGGGGATCAAGATGCTGAACAGTGCATTTGCTGTACCGGTCAGCGACCCAAAGTTGGAAGTCAACGTCAGGGCCAGCGGAACAGAGCTCCCAAAATCTTGAATAACAGGCTGCAACAAGACATACTGGAGAAGGGATAGAAGAGGGAAGGCTAACCCGGTATTCACAAATTCCATGCTGAGGTCGGATGTGTTGGGCCGAAAAGTGCAAATATCGCGGTCAACCTGTAAACTACGACGCAACGTATTCCGTTGTCGGGACTACATACTGTTACTTGTAAAGCCTTTTTCAAGGCTTGGTAGCTAGAGTTTGAGAATGAATGACTAAGAAGAAGAAGAGACAGAAGAAGAAGAAGAAGAAGAAGAAGAAGAAGAAGGAGAAGAAGAAGAAGAAGAAGAAGACGAAGAAGAGTCACTTTGTCAAATGCCATTGAATTCTATTTTCGTTGGTTGAAGTTGTGTTCTTCCTAATCCAACAAACAGCCAGCAGAAAAAGAAATGGTGATAACGGGCATTCCTGTCACGCACCAGTTCTTATCTCAAAGACCTCAGAGAGCTGACCGCCCTGTATAACTCTACATTTAATATCTTTTAACGTTTCCTGAATTATGATGGTGAACTTTTGGGGCACTTCATTGTACCCGAGTTACGTCCAGTGTGATTCCCTGTTTGAACTGTTAAACGTCTTTTCATAATTCTAGAACTGAATTTTAAAAAATATTGTTTGATTTCATTCAAGATACAGGAAAAAAACAGTAAATATGTCGTTTTCCAGGGAATACAAACACGGAAAAGAATAAGAATAATTCATCTACCTGGTTGTAAATGGATACCCGATTTACAATATAGGGTTACAGATCAAAGAAATGAGTAGTTAACACAGGTCACGTAAACTTTGAGGCCTAGTTCAGCAAAGCTTCTAACCGAGGCTAGCCGTTGGTTCGAGGCTACATGAACTTTTTAACATTATAAAGATAAGGTGATAAGAACACCCATTCTCTCCCCCAGAACTTTCACACAAATATTTACACACACACCCACATCTCGCACACACACAAACACACACAAACACACACCAACACACACACACAATCACTCAAATATGCAAACACACATACAATCACGCACAGATGGAAACAGACACACACACACACACACACATAATCACGCACACACACAATCACACAAACACACACACACACACACACACAAATACACACACACAATCACGCACAGATGCAAACAGACACACATAATCAAGCACACACACAATCACGCACACAGACAAACACACATGCACACAATCACGCACAGATGCAAATAGATACACACATGCAGAATCACGCTCACACAAACACACACACACAATCACGCACACACACAAAATCACGCACAGACGTAAATAAACACAAACACACACACACACTCATGCATACACACACACACAATCAGGCACATATGCCAACAGGCACACACACACAATCACAGACAGATTCAAACAGACACACACAATCACACACATACACAATCACGCACATACACACACAATCACGCACAGATACAAACAAGGCACACACAATCACACACACACAATCACACATACACACACACAATCACAGACAGATTCAAACAGACACACACAATCACACACATACACAATCACGCACATACACACACAATCACGCACAGATGCAAATAGACACACACACACACAACACACAATCACGCACACACACACACAATCACACACACACAATCACGCACACACACACAACATACAATCACGCACACACACACACAACCACACACACACATAAACACTCAACACACAATCACGCACACACACACACAATCACACACACACACATAAACACTCAACACACAATCACGCACACACACACACAATCACACACACACACAATCACACACACACCACACAATCACGCACACACACACAACACACAACCACGCGCACACACACACCACACAATCACATATACACACAATCACACACACACAATCACAACACACAATCACGCACACACACACACAATCACACACACACACACAATCACACACACCACACAATCACGCACACACACACAACACACAATCACGCGCACACACACACCACACAATCACACACACACAATCACATATACACACAATCACACACACACAATCACAACACACAATCACGCACACAACACACAAACACACACACAATCACACACATATTCAAACAGATACACGCGTACACGGCACAACTTTATCATCATCATGTATCCGCTCCGTTACAATTGGATATTCTTCAGATACTCTCCATCTATTCACATTATTGCCTTCTTCTGGAGTTCTTTCCCCCAAGACTTCCATCGAACCTTCTTCTGGAGTTCTTTCCCCCAAGACTTCCATCGAACCTTCTTCTGGAGTTCTTTCTCCCAAGACTTCCATCGAACCTTCTTCTGGAGTTCTTTCCCCCAAGACTTTCATCGAACCTTCTTCTGGAGTTCTTTCACCCAAGACTTCCATCGAACCTTCTTCTGGAGTTCTTTCCCCCAAGACTTCCATCGAACCTTCTTCTGGAGTTCTTTCCCCCAAAAATTCC
This sequence comes from Ariolimax columbianus, assembly GCA_036924085.1. Lineage (NCBI taxonomy): Eukaryota > Metazoa > Mollusca > Gastropoda > Stylommatophora > Arionidae > Ariolimax > Ariolimax columbianus. The sequence continues at coordinate 97,772,798 of JAVGWX010000004.1, read as the reverse complement.
ATCGAACCTTCATCTGGAGTTCTTTCCCCCAAGACTTCCATCGAACCTTCTTCTGGAGTTCTTTCACCCAAGACTTCCATCGAACCTTCTTCTGGAGTTCTTTCACCCAAGACTTCCATCGAACCTTCATCTGGAGTTCCTGCCACCAAGACTTCCATCGAACTGACTTCTTGCTTGACCGTTCTCGTTTTCTTGTGGGTTCCAATCTCGCGCATGTTTTATAATGCTGTCCGGCTTCATTCTGATAGTGTATCCATCTTCACGTTCTCTCAGCTGTTTCTTGCTTGATTGATTGCTTCAGTATGGGTGTGATACCCTTAATTACATGCCATCACTCAGAGCCATATTGCAGAGCCGACTTTGCATTCGGCGTTAAACAGTCAAGCACTATTTAATGATGCGGAATTTCATATTGGGCGACGAGTGCTGAAAGCAAATCTGGTATGTCCCTTCTTCTTTATTAATGTTACTTACAAGATAGGTAAACTGTTGCACATCTTCAAGTACGTGACCACTAACTTTCATGGGGTCTATCGGTTTGCTTTTTATTCTCGTTGTCTTAGTTCTGTTCACACTGATCTGCCATCCCACCTTTGCTGTCTTTCTTTTCTTGCGGTCCTGCTTATGTGGCAGCATACATATATCATCTGCAAATATTTATGGATCTCATCTGCATTGAAACTGGTTAATTGTGAGGATACTGATAGTTTCTGCAGCTCGCTAGTTGTACACACTCCTGCCCCGTTCTCTCATGTTCTCCACTCCTCTCAACCCACACATGACTACAAACTCCTGCATTATGCGAATGTCTGATTCATCTATGGCAGTGCCGTTAACAATCATGTGGTCATTGAAAGATTTCAAAATATCACTCCTATCCATATCTAGTGTGTCTATAATGGGTGCTGTTAAAGTCAAGATGTTAGCTCTTTGGTTGGTTGAACCCACAGTAGCACCAAGACAGTAGATCCACACCAGCCTTTACAGCTGCTTTCCACTAAGGTCTTAACCAGCCCCTATGTAGCTTTCGAAGTCATCTTATTTTTATTTGTTAATTTTTTTTCTTCTTCTTCTTCATTTTCTCATTCCCTACGTTTAAAAAACATTAACGTTTATACGTTGTACAGTTCTCTGGATAAATATTGCTGTAGAGGAGAGTTATTTAAATCTTCCAGACATATTTGGGTGGATGTTCGTTTCTGTGGGTCATCTAGACAGCTTTGTGGGGTTGTTCGTTTCTGTGGGTCATCCAGACATCTTTGTGTTGGTGGTAGTTTCTGTGGGTCATCCAGACAGGTTTGTGTTGGTGGTAGTTTCTGTTGGTCATCCAGACCGCTTTGTGTTGGTGGTAGATTCTGTTGGTCATCCAGACAGCTTTGTGTTGGTGGTAGTTTCTGTTGGTCATCCAGACAGCTTTGGGTGGATGTTCGTTTCTATGGGTCAGTGCTCAATATACAATTATCAAAGTATATTACTGTCTTGGAGGATATTTTCGGATGTCTGTGCTGCTTGCCCGAACATGCACATTGACGATGGAGCCTATTTTATCCGGTTTAAGTGGCTATTCAATCTGTTATGTCCCGTGCTCATGTTAACATGATCAATTGCTCTGCTCGTTCAAGACAGTGATAGTTGTCTCCCGTTTGGTCGACTTTCCTTATCGCTTATAAAATTTATAAAAGGGTCTTCTTTTCTTTGATGGTGATTGTTTGTTCATTTTGTTCTCGTGCTGCTCCCTGTTTGGGCTAAGCTGTCTACTGTCTCATTTCCTGGCATGCCTCGGCGTATGGTATCCACTGCAGTACTATCCTTCTCTTTTATTTTAGTTCGCACAAGACTTTTAAAATCTTTGGCAGTGTATCACACTTGGGGTGGCTTGCAGATCTAATATTGCATCTGTTAGAAATACAACCTGCTGGATTTGGTTTATTATCTTCTGAAGAGTTGGGAGTCTGACACAATAACTGTCCCTGTTAAAGGTGTTTCAGATAACTATCTCTGAGCACAGGTAACTTCATCAATCTTCATTCTCGTACTGAAAGTGACAGCTACAGCATTACAGGTAGACTGGGGACAACCAAAGGGAAGAGAAGCAGCTATGAACATAACAAACAAATAATTGCTTAAAACACAGGCTCGCAACACCCTTTAACGTAATCTACCCTTCAAAGACAGCCACAAACATAACTCTGTCGGAGCTACTGACGTGGTGTCAGATAAGGAACGAGGACGCTCAAGTCATATTGAATGGAACTGACATCTAACTTGTTGTATGGCCATTGTCTTATTTATTCACGAAGATTGAAAAACGTTGTACTTACTACCTTTGCTCAACAAAATTATTTATTTGTTTTGTGCGGTTTTAAAAAGAGCTTTTGTAACAATATCAATATAACATTCTTCTATGTCTAATATGCTTAAAGTAATTCAATTTCAACTTTGCTGTCGAAGATTAAGTCTCAGAGACTTTATTGTACAAGACCACCTTGTTTATGAGCTTGCGTGCTTAATTACTTTTCTCGCTTCCATGATCTCCCTAACACTAATCCAGGTTCCCATTTACAGCTAGGTCGACTTGTGAGTGCCATCAATGTTGTTGGAACTTCTACCTATGCCTGTAAGAGGTAAAGGGAAAGAACACGTAAATTGTTTAAGAAATCAATGTTATCTCCCATTAATAAAATGTCATAAGTGTGTAGAAATAATATAAACAATTTCAGAAGGATTAATGCGCTCTGGGCATGTAGTTTGTTGGTTCTATACATGTCATGTGTTAGAGAGCCATCTATTCTAGAGAGGTTTTACCACACCATCAGTCATGACATGTTCTAAGGTGTGGTAGTGACTTATTTTAGATTCATTCAGTCAACATCTTCAACAAATTCTATATTTATTTTCCATGTAAAATGCTTTCCTTTTGTTCATACATTTTACCGCGATCTCTATTTCGTATCTGAGAATTCTGCAGCCGTCATTATTAAATTATGATTGTTTATTGCGCTCGTTGCTGCAGAGCACTTAAATATGCCGTCCACATGTTTGACATATCTTTCTCTTTTTAAGTAATGTCTCTATCCATCTTCTTAATGCACGCTCCTTTTTTGGATGAAAGATGATTTATTTCCGCACGTGTAGCTCCTGTGTTGTGCTTCTATCCCTTGTTTTCTGTTACGTTGCATTTTGATTTCAATCGCTGTTGCTTTGCATTCATGCATAAACTACCTATCGCATTGTTTCATTACGACCTATTCTTGTGTTTATACTTCTACCTGAAAGGTTCGCCGGGTTCTTTGTGTATGACAAGGACAAGAATAACAAACAGCACAAATGAGAGAGCATGTTGCAACAGGATACTAACTGTGTGACATAGTAGCACACCAGTCATACTTATGTGGTTTGTTTAGAGCAGCAGAAATGTAACAGGCTGTGGGTCTACTTTGCTCTAGTGTTTGAGTCTATTAACATGAACTCGCACATTGGTTAGTCACCCTCCATAAGCGATTATCCAAACACAGCAGAGTATTGAGCTGCTCGAGCCTAGCCCGCTAGGCAGAACTTCCTTCTCCTGGCTACATCCAGCTCATACCAGAGCTGGGACCTGCACAGGGTCATCTGCACCTGTAGAAGTACAGGTCGACTAAGAACTTAGAAATATTCTTGTGTGTATTTTCTTTCTTTTTGCTTAAAATGTCATTTATCGTCCATATTTGATTAACCGAGACAAATTTCTTTCGCTAGATTATCATTTGCTGTTTGTTTGCTTTTTTAAAAAAAAAACGGCCAAACTTAGTTTCTACCATAGTTATGGATACTTTTTTATAACACTGTTATTCAAGTTTTAAAATTCGTCAATATTTTCTCTTGCTATTAAATTTTCAACACTGTACAAATAATCTAAACGAATGTGTGTGTACAAATATAACAAAAATGAAATATAAATATTATTTAACAATTTTATGTATAAATGCAGCTTTTTAATCTGAGAATCTTTAATTGAGGAGAATGGTATTCCAACACATAGTTAAAAAGATGCACGAGGAAAAAAGATTGAAGAAAACTGTGTTGGAGATCGATAAGTGAAAGAATAACAACAAGTGATAAACTGGAGAACCGAGTAAAGATCGTGTTAGAGACTTACAAGTAGAAGAATAACATCAACTGCTGGCACAAACCACTCTTGATGTTGCTAGATTAGCAAAGGAAGTTCAACGACAGGACTGGCAATGTACAGGCTTTCCAACCTGTCACCTGGAACAATTGATGGGTCAACTGAATAACTGCATCAATGTACAGGCTCTCCAACCTGCCACCTGGAACAATTGATAGGTCAGCTGAATAACTGCATCAATGTACAGGCTTTCCAACATGTCACCTGGAACAATTGATAGGTCAGCTGAATAACTGCATCAATGTACAGGCTTTCCAACCTGCCACCTGGAACAATTGATAGGTCAGCTGAATAACTGCATCAATGTTGCAAAAACAAAATAAGCGAGGGCAAAATGTAGTCGAATCAAGGATTCTACTAAGAGTACTTGCAACCAGAAGACGATTCAAAGTCAATGATAAAATCAATACAAACGAACTGTGTAAAATCAAACAAGATGATTAGATGCAAACTTAAAGACTATTATGAACAACATAGGCTACCGAAATTGATCAAAGCGACTGAGACAAGACAGAGTACGATCAAATGTCGAAGAGACCTTGACCAGTCAAAAATGCTTCTGACGCTCTAAAAAAAAAACAGGTTGGTACAGCTTTGACGGACAGAACAAAAATAGAAGAAGAATGTCGGAGGTTCTATACTGACCTCTACTCATCCAAGGCAGGAATCCATGAACGACCATTTACCTCAGGTTATACGGCAGCATCTGAGATCCTAACGTCAGAGACGATACACACGATCAAGCATCTAAAAACAGGAAAAGTCGCAGGGCTGGATAGAGTCACTGTAGATGTTATTCAGGTGGGAGGGGAAACACTGGCAATTGAGCTGACGAAACTGTTCAATAAATCTCTAAATGAAATTAAAATCCCCAACCTATCGAAAACGTCCAAAACATAACTAATTCATAAAAAAGGGAACACAAAAGACATTGCAAACTACCGTCCGATACGTTTGCTATCATCCGTGTACAAGCTTTTTACGAGAGTAATTATGAGCAGACTAAAAAAGCAACGAGAGCAGGCGGAATTCAGGACGGGTTACTCTACCTTTGACCACCTCCACCACCTAATGGAGAGGGCAAGTGAAGTGTATATGCCCATATGCCTAGTGTATGTAGACAATGAAAAAGCCTTAGATAGCATTGAAATGACTGCAGTCACAAATGCCCTACGAAATCAAGACATTGAGGAACAAAATACGCGGCTTATATCAGATATGAACTAGCCCTATTTTGCCGACCAATACACATACAAATTGAACGTGACTTGCGACAGGGAGATACAAACTCTCCCAAAATTTTCACGGCAGTCCATGCGAAAGTCTTACGCACATTAAATTTGGATGACAGAGTATTACCATAGACGGAGACATTCTCAGTCACTTCCGGTTTGCGGATCACATAGTCATCATCAGCCACAGCATCAAGGAGTCCCTAAATGAACTCAACAACGCAAGCGAGGCAGTTATTCTAAAAATAAATAGACTAAAGACACAAAGCACGCTGGACAGTTTCTGTCCTTGCGAGGAAATGTGTCTTGGAACTGATTCCATCTAAAACATGAATTAGTACGTCTACTTGGGCCAAGAAATGGCGAACTCCCACGAGATGCATTAAGAGATCTCACGAAAGATAGCAGCGGGGTGGTTCATCTTCAACCGCATCAACACCGTACTTCAACAGATACTATACAACAAAGCGAGAGCTGACACCCTTAAAAGCCTGGTCACTTCAACCATGATGTAGGGCTGCGAAGTGTGGAACATGGCACAGCTGAAAGCTACTCAACGAGCGATGGAGCATAGATCACTGTCACTTTCACTGCTAGAACACATCCGCAACACAGCCATCATGAGTCAAACCTGCTTCAATGGCGTCGTAGATACGGCGTTACTAAGGACGTACAGGTGGCCAGGCCACGTGGTACGCATGCTTGACAATAGATGGGCACATGTACAGTGACGTCATGGTGGCCCTACACATTTAATCGTCGCCCCGGACGTCCACCAATGAGATGGAGAGATGGTCTGCAACAAAACCTTGTTCCGGCATGGTACTTAAAGGCAAAAGACAGAGATGAGGATAGACGACATTTGACTACCTGGCATAATGCACATAAAATGCCTGAATGAACAGCAGGATTACAGTATAACATCAAGTGACAGACAGGGGACAAGCCTGTCAGAATATATTGGAGATTCATTGCATCTGATTTTCGATTTGACGATTTCAGTAGAGCTGAAATGGTATGAAATATGTTTTAGCTATTGTGAAGCGGAAAAGTCAGTTCTTTTCTCTCATGTTGACCGGTGTGAACAAAGTAAGAAACCTTTGTACGACGGGTTAACTAGGTAGTAACGTGATTTGGTTACTTATCTCGTCAGTGTCTCCCTGGAAGACATTCACTCTAATAGGTCAGGCACATACGAATCCTAAGAAAAGACGAAGGAGGGGACGGCGTGGCCTAGTGGTTAAGTGGCACAGCTCACAAACCGAAGGTACTGGGTTCGATCCCCATCACAGCACCGGCTGTTACCCCAGGTAAGCAAACCCTTAGAAAATGCAGGAGGAAGCAGACCCTTACATAAAATCCATGCTGAAGTCGGATGCACTGGGCCGACAGGCACAAAATAAAAACCAAAGTGCAACGCACACCCGCCTTGGGGAATAGAGAAATAAGGCGAACGCAAAATACAAATCCAAGAAAAAAATTAATAAAAAAAGATGAAGAAAGTGTCACAGAAATCTGTGTCCCCATTACTTTACTTTATCCAGAAACTAGATTTTTCTCAGCCTATAACTGCATCCAAAAATAGATGTCTTTATCCACTGTTTAATTCAGAAACTTGAGACTTAACCATCTAATTCTTCATGTGTCTCTTCATTCAGAAGCTTGATATATTCCCTAAGATCATTTGATAAAGAAACTCGATGTGTTTCCATATATTACTTCATCTAGTACATGGATGTGGCTGAGCTCATTTCTCCAGTCAGAATCCTTATGTTGCGCTACTATTGCGATACTTCATTCAGACACTTTATGTGTTTCCATCCGTTTCTTCATTCCGAAACGTGTATGTATCTCCATAAAATATTTCATTCATAAATTCATTGTGTATCAGTACATTGCGTCAGTTTGAAACCTGATGTATCTCATTCCACTTGGAAACCTGATTTTTCTAAGTATATCACTTCATTAAGGAACTTGATTTGTCTCGTGCTATTACTTCATGCGTAAATTGTGTGTGTCTATTTCTATTACTTCATTTAGAAACTTGCCGTGTCTCAGTCCAATAATTCATTCAGAATCTGTATAATCTCCCTTCATTACTTCATTTGGAAACTAAGAAATAGAGACATGCCCACTCATTAATGGTAGACATTTATATATATACATACGTGTGCACGTGCACACACCACACACATATACACACACACACATACACACACACACACGCACACAAAGATATATTGTAATTACAAGCCATTGGAAAATAGATCTAGCTCGGAAGAACGATGCCGAGATGAGTGACTGTTGCTGATGAGCTGGTTATTAGAATATCCCCACCCTGCTCTACACGAGTCAGAACTGGACTCTTCACTCTGGAGACGGCAGGAGGCTAATTTACGTTCACATGACGTGTCTGAGACGAATACTGGATATGCACTGGCAGGACCATATTGCCCTGTAATGAAGAGGCACCATGCCAGGCACTAGGGCACTTTTACACACAAACAAAAGCAACTGAGATGGCTGACCACCATGTTTGAATGTCAAGCGAAAGGCTACCAAAGAGGTTGCTGTCTCGTTAAACATTTCACAGCAGACTATGTGTAAGTCTTAAAAAAAACTAAAGTGAGACGATATAGATATCAACATAGACGAAGAACAGCTCACCCACCTAAGGTTTGCAGGTGACATAGTCTTCCTAAGTCACAGCGCCAGAGAGGCTCAGCAATGCACAAATGAACTCAACGAATCAGTAGGCCTTAAAATCAATATAAAGAAAAACTCAATACATACTGATCAGTTTTTTGTCAACGAGGGGAACCGTTGCTAGGAAATATTTGGAAACGTGAATTCGTCAAGAAATGACCAACTTCCCCAAAATATTTCGTGACATTTCGTATAGGGTAGCAAAATAAGGTTCCAGCTTCAGTCGTATCAAGCCCACTATTCCTGTTATGAAACCAGCTGCAATTATTGAAACATATGCGTTACATTGGAGAAAAAAGGTTTATGATTGAATTCATTGTCATGGGGTTTCGAAGAAAAAGTAGATGATGATGGTATAATCCCTTTAGCTGTGAGCTGGCAGCTTTGAACAGAACAATGCCTCCCAGACAAACGCACACCTCCTCCTTATGTGTTGTGGTGATGTGTAGAGTGCGTTGTGTATGGTGGGGTGTAGTGAGAGCAGCCGGTTTCGCAGATCGGCCTGCCTCGGGCACAGAGTCAGGATCTGCTCGACTGACTCCTCTTGTTCGTGGTAGATTCTGCAACGTGGTTCACGTAGTGGTTATATTCTATTCAGAAGATGTTTGTTGAGAGGGGCATGGCTTGTTCTCAGCTTGAAGATCAAACTCTGGTCTCTTCGTTTCAGTTTCTTGGCTGGGTCATGGGGAACTGGTTATGCTTGGTTTTTGAAATATATTCGGTCTGTCTGGGATGTGACCAATCAATCTAGCCTCTCCTGTCTATATGTGTTTCTCGGGTTTGTAGTGGGAAATTAGGTAGTGGCTGTGATAGTGTTGCCTCACTTCTGGTCAGGTTATCAGCTTTTTCATTTCCTGGCACATCGAATGGTCAGGTATCCACTGGAGCACCATTTACGCTCAATAACAGGTGGACAATTGGTCAATTAATGTGTAGATGTTATCAACATCTGGAGACATTTTCTATTCCAAAGCTTGAAGCGCAGATTTTGAGTCTGAGATAATAACAATTTTCTTAGGTTGTATTGTATCAGTTTGAAAATCTGACATTATTCGTCACATAACTTGTTCAATTGCTGTTATTTCTATTTGGCAGTTGGAACCGGTTTCAAAACAATGGCCAAAGATGCAGGCGTGGACTTCTTGGTGCAGATTATGGTCTTTTAATTACAGTGTTTCCGCATTAAATTCACCATTGATGGAAGCTTCTGTGTATAATTTGTGGATGTGAGTCTAAAGTTTCCAAAGCGATAGTGTTCACCAAAGATGGTAGGCCGTTTCTATTTACAGAGGGGTCCAGGAGTACAGTTCTTACTGTTGGAGTAATTGCTTGCCAGCAAGGTGGTTCATCGTTGGTGACTTCCATACGCCTTCTACCCTCTGGCAGGCGATGTTTAACGAAAGTTTTGAGGAAAAATGTCTTTTATTCTTTGCTTTTATTGCCAATGTTTTATCATTTTTCTATTCTCTCCCATAGTCTCCATTCATAAGTATCTTTCATGCATTTCCAGGACAAACCGTTCTCTTCTTAGGGCTAGAGGTTCGATGTTACGGTTATTTTCCCATGAATTTGTCGACATTGTTTTCATGACACCGCTAATAAACCCCACAGTGTGATTTTGAACTCTGTTCCGCTTGTGTTAAAGGCTTTTGCTTGCATTGGCTTGGAGAGAAAGTGGAGCGAATAGCCGATTACTAAGTGAACATATCCAATGGATAATTGTCGTAGAGAATGTTTATGCGCCCCCCCCCCCCCCCCCATCCACAAGTAGAGAGGTGCTTGATGAGTAAGTCTTGGGTATGCTTTTTCAATTAGATCGTCTGCATAAAGTTTGAAAGGGAGACTACCTCCAAGCTGGACTACTTGGTATCTCGGCCTTTTTTTGACAATAAATTGTTTTCAGTTCATTTTGACCTCAATGTTTTTCTCTTTAGTTATTTTATTTAGTCTGAATAAGTTTTCTCTGCCTTAATTTTGAGTTTAAGAAGAAGAAGAAGAAGAAGAAAATGAAGAAGAAGAAGAAAGAGAGAGAGACGAGGATAAAAATAGACGAAAAAGAAGTCAGGCTACCCTGTAAATTACCTGTGACCTATCTGTCCAATGCGATACCTGATGCAACCTATAACCACTGGTATGTTTCAACCGTTGTGTAACCTGATCAGAAGGCGCGTATGGTTTACCAGAAGAAATGTCACATAATGCATAACTTAGTTCTTAGTCGACATGTACTTCTACTTTTATTGTCCTAAACTACAGGATGGCCCGTAAGTCGCTTTCCAATAAAAAAATTCAATACATTTTCTGATTTTGACAATGAATGTGTTGTTTTGTATAGACGTTGTTCGAAGCTTCTCTTGCTGAGTTTAATCTCAATGACGATTCTTTGATAAAAGCGGGTTACATTTGCGTATTTTGCATACATACCGAGACGTACATGTGAAGTTGGACCGGGGTCATATTGGCTGTAATGCAATGCGAGGCACCTTAGTAAACTGCTCATAATTTGGATTACAGTGTCGAGCCCAAACTTCATAGAGCAGACTACTGTTGCACAGTCTGTTTCCAGAAGCATGAACGGTGGGATCTTGATCAGTATGTTTCACCTGACCATAATTACTCTTCGCTCTCTCAGCGCAATAATTGAACTATACCATTGCATGTTGTTACCAGCAGAACAATCAGTGACCATCAACCATTTTAGAGCACCAACAACCGTCCCCCACTTTGCATGGTATGCGCATACCCTTTATATGGTGCCCAAAATATGGTTCACGATTTCCATTTATTTCTCATGTAATACTTCACCAAGCCAAGTTGTTTTAGATCAATCTCTCTTTGACTGTTTTTGTGTGGTCCATAGCATGGCAGATTTGGCGATTGTATAACGGTGTGTTCTGAGGACATTACCAATCCTTGCAGCGCCGAACCCTCACCTCGTTGGCCAGACTGCTGTGACACAGCCTGTTTCCAGGAGATTGACTAAGGACGTGAGGTGGGGGTCTTTATCATTATATCACCTGACCATGATTATACATATGCCCTTTGAAATGAAAAAGTCAATCTTTACACATATATTAAATATTGGTCATAACCACGAAAATCGGATTCCCCTTCCTCCCCCATCACGCAGTTTTTGCCTGCACACTCGATTACAAGTATATACAAAGACATTTTCACCATCTGGGTAGAGAAACCGTGACTAAGTGAAATAATAATTGCACAACAGTTATTACATTTGTAAAGGGGAGAGGGGTTATGGGGTCACCCTGAATAAGAGACTTACTTTAGGATACATCCAGATGAATGTCTCCAAGGAGCTTTCTGATACCTGAGATACCAGCTAGTCATATAATACGTGGGAACGGGGAGGCCTGGCCACGATGGTAGTCAAATGGATCATAATACAATCTTGCTTGTGTTTAAATATATGAAACGGAAAGAAAATATCACTCGGGAAAGTAACACTAATTTAAAAATTCGTGATAAAGTCTGATGCACTGGAACATTAGGGTGCACATCTCAGTACAATGCACCCTGCCTCGCAAAAGAAGGCGAATGAAAAAATATATTTTACAAAAATAATATGTTCTGCATATATGATTCCAGTATTGTGGAAACGAGTCGTTAAGTTTCCAAAGCCATAGTTTTCGGCAAAGATGGTAGCCGTTTCTATTTGCAGACGGGCCTAGAGAGCTTGCTTCTCATAGCAAGGGTGTCAAGTTCGATCTCCAGTCCTTTCTCGTTTAGTCTACTTAGCTATAAAAATGGATACCTGGGCTTATAGTTAGATAGGTCCAGGCAGCGAGGAAGGAAGCTGGTCAACACATGTCACAAAGAGCTGAGACCTAGTGCAATTCAATCTTTATCACTTCATCCCTGACGGCGGCATGAGCTTTGGGGAACCCATTATCCAGATTGTTCTGTAAGAGACTTACTAATGGATGCTGGGTAATTAGAGAAACACATGTGGCTGAATCTTCTTCTTCTGCTACTTTTTCATCATCATCTTCTTATTGTTATTATTCTTTTTCTTCTTCTTCTTCTTCTTCTTCCTCTTCTTTTTCTTCTTTTTCATCTTCTCATCGTTTTCGTCTGCATCATCCTTTCATTATTCTCCTATTTTATTTCTTCGTTTCCTTTTTCAACCTCCAAATCATAGTCTATTATGTTAAATCAAAACGTATTGGCCAGTATATGGACGCTTTGTTAAGTTGTGTCGCAATTTACAGCGTGCCTACAACATCGGCTCCGTTCGACCAATCAAATCCGATTTCAGCAGGATTCAGTTTGGGTACTCGGTTTGCCACCCATTTTCTAACCCAATTCTTTTAGCCAAGCCGCACTGGAGCAGGCTGTTTCAAGGACAGCTACTTGAAGGCGAAATAGGCTCCTGAACAATACTGATTCGCTGACTAGAATTGAGTTACTGACTGCTGCCATATCTTTTTCGCTGGCTCTTCATCTAACCTTCACCCAACATCCCACTAATCCTCAATTTCCCCCCCCCCCCCCAACCCCCATTCATTGGTTGGAGGTTTTAGTCAAGAAGACATGGGTTCAGCCCTTGTTAAGGTTTTATTTCTCTTCAATGTCAGGTTCAATGGGAAGTTAGACTGTATACTCTACTCTTTAGTGTGATAAATCTCACAACCATTTGCAAGGAAACAGTCTATGGACACATTTCTAATTAAGAAAACATTTTAACGTTTAATTTGACTTTACCATGAAGATTCCTGAACCTGATATACCTAAATAAAGAGGTTAAATTTGACTTTACCATGAAGATTCCTGAACCTGATATACCTAAATAAAGAGGTTAAATTTGACTTTACCATGAAGATTCCTGAACCTGATATACCTAAATAAAGAGGTTAAATTTGACTTTACCATGAAGATTCCTGAACCTGATATACCTAAATAAAGAGGTTAAATTTGACTTTACCATGAAGATTCCTGAACCTGATATACCTAAATAAAGAGGTTAAATTTGACTTTACCATGAAGATTCCTGAACCTGATATACCTAAATAAAGAGGTTAAATTTGACTTTACCATGAAGATTCCTGAACCTGATATACCTAAATAAAGAGGTTAAATTTGACTTTACCATGAAGATTCCTGAACCTGATATACCTAAATAAAGAGGTTAAATTTGACTTTACCATGAAGATTCCTGAACCTGATATACCTAAATAAAGAGGTTAAATTTGACTTTACCATGAAGATTCCTGAACCTGATATACCTAACTAAAGAGGTTAAATTTGACTTTACCATGAAGATTCCTGAACCTGATATACCTAAATAAAGAGGTTAAATTTGACTTTACCATGAAGATTCCTGAACCTGATATACCTAACTAAAGAGGTTAAATTTGACTTTACCATGAAGATTCCTGAACCTGATATACCTAACTAAAGAGGTTAAATTTGACTTTACCATGAAGATTCCTGAACCTGATATACCTAACTAAAGAGGTTAAATTTGACTTTACCATGAAGATTCCTGAACCTGATATACCTAACTAAAGAGGTTAAATTTGACTTTACCATGAAGATTCCTGAACCTGATATACCTAACTAAAGAGGTTAAATTTGACTTTACCATGAAGATTCCTGAACCTGATATACCTAACTAAAGAGGTTAAATAGAAGTGAAGTTGACACTTGATATGTCAACCCTCCCTGACCTGACAGGCACTCGCAGCGGTGACACTAGAAATGAATTGAGCAATTTGAAGTTGATCAACAACCGTCTTCTGAATGATGAGCCCAACTATGAGTTCACAAAGTGTTGAACGCATACGTGGGTCCAGCAGAGCAAAGATAGGAGCCTGATTGGGGTGAGAAATAGTGTGAACTACCAGTGAACTACAAGAACTATTAGTATATACACACATCGACATTTGTTAAAAAGTATTGAGCACATATGGGTCCTCACACGTGCAGTGGTGTCGATTCTTCGCAGAACAGACTACAAAGAAACCCCGCCATTAATCCGCCTCTTTACTCGTACAACTCGACATTGGTCCAACTCAGCATTCGTACGTTTGTCCTGAATTCTGACAGTACCAAGTGCACGTGATCCGTCCTGGACACAATTTGAGAGAATATACAGGAAATATAACGGAACGTACAGGGAATGAGTAAAGGAAGTATTCCCACTACAGAAATTAAAGAACTGTGTTACCATCAGCTGAAAATACAGAACCTGGTGGGAAAATTAAATCCTAATATTGTAATAGTCAACAGGCGCATTAAACTGATCAATGAGAATGGTGTTTACCATATTAGAAACATTTGGAAAAAGTTGTCATAGTTGGCAACCTTGGACAGTTTTCAGTAAAGAATAAATCAATTTTCATTTATTTGCTGTATATTTACTGTTTTATTGTTTTTATGTATGATTTTATACATTACGTAGTTTAAATACGCAATGATCTGGGAGTTCTGGAACTTTGATTATTTCTTTGTGTAAAAAATGTATTCCACATTCGTACAAATCGCAATTAGAACGATCTCACGTAACGAAATGTGTACGAATTGCGAGGTTCCACTGCATAGAGGATTAGAAAAAGACATTATAATGTTACATTGACGGACCATTATTAAATATCTTTCAGGCTCAGACCAAATTCGAGGGAAGTGTTTACCTGCCCGAAACTACACGATGTCTAACATTACCGGGTATAGAAAAAAGTAGTTCTATCGAGGACAATGTCTTCTCTGATAAAGTGTCAACACAAATAAATCGAATCTGTCTCTGTACAAAAGGTCAAGTTGAAAAGAAAAATATGCAGGTGAAGCTCAGTAAATGGGAAACATCTTCTCACGTATCACTCACGCAGTTCCTCTGTTTGTTATATTTTCTTCCATCATCTCCATATCCCCCACTCTGATCCCTTCACACAGAAGGTATTTTACGGTTTCCCTCTTGTCGCCTACAGTCGTGTCAAAAACCTGCTGAGCCTACAGATCCGAAGGCACTTCAACACTAACCCAAGGACCACTGGGCACCATGCCCTGAAACAACGAATATTGGCTATGAATATGTGGTGTAGATGAGTCCTCTGGTTTCACTCACGACCGTTTTTGACAGCAAACTGAGGTTCACATGAAGTCCCTAATTGAATATATTCCATCACGTGTCCCAGTGGAGGAAGACTAACGTCTGGTCAGGCAAAAATACTGATCAGACATGTTAGTCAGGGTCAGGCAAAACATACTGGTCAGACATGTTAGTCAGGGTCAGGCAAACCATACTGGTCGAGACCCTCACCTCGGCTTCCTAGTAGCCCTCACTGGAAACGGGCTGTTTTCATGGCAGCCTGGCTAACGAGGTGATGGATCGACGTGATCCCCGTAGTATTGAGTGACACGCAGATGAAGCCAAGCCTAGCACAACCGCCTGGAGGATATCGGTCCGCCTTAATCAGCACGCTCGGGATGTGAGGAAAGCTACTGTAACCCGCCACTTTTCGTCCTTTCCATGACGCACAAAAGAGTGAACTGCTCATTGTGGGCATTCACAAATAACAACATCATGTGTCCCCAGACATACAAAGACTGAATTGGAACTCCGTGCCCTTTTCCGACAACACCTTCGTGATTTCTAAAATAATCATATCTACCTGGCCACAAACCACTACAATAGTCTTGTACTCCAGAGGGAAGGTTGATATTAGAGCAACTGGTATCGTCTCTTGTGATTCTGATGATCAGCATCTATTCCAGAAAATTTAAATCTCCCTCCTGGGACGCGTTCATCCTCAAGGTATTAACTTTTTGCATGCCTTTGCGTGCTTTTGGCACATTAACTCGTATCGCTCTCTCACTCTCTCTCTCTCTGTCTCTCTCTCTCTCTCTCTCTCTGTTTATTTTTCGTTTTTGTCTTTTAATATCTATCGTTCAGAATGCTTAAACATTAATATCTTTATGTTTATGTGTCTGTAGGTACGTATATGTGTGTATTTCTTGTTGCATGCATGATTCTGTCCATATACAATCACATGTATTGGTGTGTGTTAGTGTGACTACTCACCGTCTGATGTATTATACATATTTCATTTCATGTGCATGCGTTCTGTTCTTCGTTTATCTTCGTCGTTCGTTCTCAAACTGCCACTACCAAACCCTGAACGTTCTCAAACTCCCACTACCAAACCCTGAATGTTCTCAAACTCCCACTACCAAACCCTGAATGTTCTCAAACTCCCACTACCAAACCCTGAATGTTCTCAAACTCTCACTTCAAAACCCTAAACGTTCTCAAACTCTCACTACCAAACCCTGAATGTTCTCAAACTCTCACTACCAAACCCTGAATGTTCTCAAACTCTCACTACCAAACCCTGAATGTTCTCAAACTCTCACTACCAAACCCTGAACGTTCTCAAACTCTCACTACAAAACCCTAAACGTTCTCAAACTCCCACTACCAAACCCTGAATGTTCTCAAACTATCACTACCAAACCCTGAACGTTCTCAAACTCTCACTACAAAACCCTAAACGTTCTCAAACTCCCACTACCAAACCCTGAATGTTCTCAAACTCTCACTACCAAACCCTGAATGTTCTCAAACTCTCACTACCAAACCCTGAACGTTCTCAAACTCTCACTACAAAACCCTAAACGTTCTCAAACTCCCACTACCAAACCCTGAACTTTCTCAAACTTCCACTACCTAACCGCGAACGTTCTCAAACCACCCCCCCCCCCCCCCATCCCCCACTACCGAGCCCTGAAAAGTGCATTACAAAGTAGCAGGATGTTGTCTGGAGAACAGAATGCGATGTGTTTTAGTTTACAAACTGACTGCGATATTTGCACCTTTCGTTTCGACTTCAGCATTTTTGGGTACATGGTTATCCTTCCCTCTTCTACCTCTTCTCTGTAGCCAGTCTGTCCTGTTGCAGTATGGCTACCTGGATCACCACTTGGAGGTAGAGAAGTGTCTTGGCGGCTCTGGGTCACTGTCCCTAACACTAATGGTCAGCTAGCTATGTGTCGCTGACCACTTCAGTAGATGCACTGTTGTACATCTTGATCCCATGTGTATATATAAATGTATGCACCTATTTTGTTTGTATTAATTTTATACTGTTTGTGTAATCATATTGACCATTTCTTGTTTGTTTTGCCTTTTCATAACCGGCAGCATACATAATTCACACGTTCCTTGCCACTTTCTAGGTAATGGCTGCAAAGTTAGTCCGTTTTGTAACGTTTTCACATCCATTGTACTTGTTTATTTTGTTGTAACTTCTTAGTTCTTTTGGTTTGTACTTTGTTCATAACGAAACCCTTGTGGTCATACCGCGGCTTAGTTTTGCTTCTATCAAAAGTGGGATTACAATCATGGTTTTTCAATTTCATTGTATAATGTATTCTGAGTTTGAGTGAACCTTACTTAGCCGCTTGTCTGTCTGTAACTGCAAGGCGATTATCCATATACAGCCTGTACAGTTACATGTACTGCCTCTCTAGCACTCAGCATCAATCTCACAAATCAGAAAGGATAATGAATATCGTTTTCCTCTACTTCTTTCTCGTCTTTTCATCACATTATCCTTGTTTTCTAATATTTCTTCTCCTTTTCCTGCTCCTTCATCTTGTTTTTTTTTTCTTTCTCTTTTTTGTCTTCTTCTTCTTTGTTTTATCTTTCATCATCATCTGCTTGTTCTCTTCATTCTTCTCCTTCTTCTTCTACATCAGCGACCAAACTAGGAAACTGACTTATTCACTCTTGCATTCTCTTTATCACAAAATATTTCAGACAATGTTTCTAGAACATTCCTTTCAATCCAGCAAAACTTCCATACTTGGCAGGCTAACAAGTGTTGGTAACCGTTCTACTCTAGCGGGGCTACAGTTATTACGACAAGTGACTCGAATCAACGTTCAGTATGTCATCGCGAACTATTTTAGACTCGCGTAGGA
Source organism: Ariolimax columbianus (assembly GCA_036924085.1). Taxonomy (NCBI): domain Eukaryota; kingdom Metazoa; phylum Mollusca; class Gastropoda; order Stylommatophora; family Arionidae; genus Ariolimax; species Ariolimax columbianus. The sequence goes on along the minus strand of JAVGWX010000004.1, from coordinate 97,754,753 downwards.
ATTTGCGTGCTTATTTAAATCAGAGCATGACAGATCGGCAATGAAATGGAAATACAATTCTGCTTAGTCAAGGTAGGTGTGGTCTGTTTTCACTTTCAGTCTTGTTGATACTTCGATGTAGTTACTGAGAAATAACGTGAAAACAGGTAAGGAAGGATTACTGCCGATACTGTATGTCGAGATAAAGTGATTGACACCTAATTATACAAGATTGCTCAGTGTTTGCGAAGTGTCTTGTTTGCCCATAGTAGTTACTATCGTTGGAAATAAAGTGTAGGCTTCGCTGGATGCTGTTTCAGATTTGTTAGGTGGGCGCATCAATATCCGAACTGTGCTTCAACATCTACAGTCTATGAGGATGTAGGGGTACATATTTGGTTGTGCACCAACATCTACAGTCTATGAGGATGTAGGGGTAAATATTTCGTTGTTCACCAACATCTACTGTCAATGAGGATGTAGGGGTAAATATTTCGTTGTTCACCAACATCTACGGTCTATGAGGATGTATGGGTAAATATTTGGTTGTGCACCAACATCTACTGTCTATGAGGATGTAGGGGTAAATACTTGGTTGTGCACCACAGCTACTGTCTATGAGGATGTAGGGGTAAATACTTCGGTCCGTTCATCAACATCTACTGTCTTTGAGTTTGCAGTGTTAAATACTTGGCTCCGTTCATCAACATATACTGTCTATAAGGATGCAGGGGTAAATACTTGGCTGTGCACGACCATAGAAATGTGTTAACTAGTTAACAAAGTAGAGCCGATATACTGACTCGAAAACTTTCTTAAAGTATAATAATGCTGATATTTTGTTTCTCAAACTTTATTAAAATGCGATAATGCTGATACATTGATTCGCAAACACAAATTGAAGGTAGGTGGCACTGATGAATGCCCGTGCGGTACAGGGAAAATGACCGCTATTTGCTGCAAAACTGCCCGACATACGAGGATCAGAGAGAGCAGATGTGGCCATCACCAGTGGCAACACTAGACAAGGTCTATGGCATTGTCGATGGCCTCAGGGTGACCACCGCTTTTTTCGAAAAAATAAAGGTCGATGTCTGACAGCGTAAGAAGAAGAAGAAGAAGAAGAAGATTCGCAAACATTCTTAAAATGTAATAATGCTGATAATTTGTTTCTCAAACTTTCATAAAAGGCGATAATGCTGATATATTGATTCGCAAACTTTTAAAAAATGTAATAATGCTGATATTTTGATTCTCAAACTTTCTTAAAATGCGATAATGCTGATATTTTGATTCGCAAACTTTCTTAAAATGTAATAATGCTGATATATTGATTCGCAAACTTTCTTAAACTGACATAACATTGTTATTCTGGATCGCAAACCTTTTTAAAATATCATAACACTGAAATATTGACTCGCAAACTTTCTTAAAATCCCATAACTCTGATATATTGACTCGCAAACAGTCTTAAAATCCCATAACTCTGATATATTGACTCGAAAACTCTCTTAAAATCCCATCTCTGATATATTGACTCGAAAACTCTCTTAAAATCCCATAACTCTGATATATTGACTCGAAAACTCTCTTAAAATCCCATAACTCTGATATATTGACTCGAAAACTCTCTTAAAATCCCATAACTCTGATATATTGACTCGAAAACTCTCTTAAAATTCCATAACTCTATTATTCTGGAATCGTGAACTTTTAAAAAATGCCATCATGCTGATATTTGATACAAATAATCTTATAGGTTATACTTAGAATTTTCCCAAAACCAAGTTTTCCTCATTTATAAATGTACACATAGTGCATAGTGACGTTTATAACATTAGGAGAATAAATGTTTTCAGTAACGCTCACTGTTTCGGAGTGAAAGAGTTTTGTGGATTGACTAGTGTCGTCCTTGACCACAGCAGCTGCCGTCGTTGGAGATAACACAATAGCGACTTCGTTGTACGAGGTTTCATCTTTTGAAGGAGGAAGGGAAGGTCCAATGTTTTTCTTGTCCATAACACTGACTGCTGTTGGATAGAAAATGGGTCTTCACAATAGAAGGTCTTAGCTTTTGTGAGAAGTAGTGACACGTTGTCTTCCAAGTCAGACCTCAGATTCTGTCATTGTAGATGGAATGTAGACTTGATTGCACGAGGTCTTATTTATATTTACAAGAAGTAAGCAATTCTAAAAAGAAATTAAAATATGTTGCTGCAAGGAAGGGGTTTGAGTGTGAGATGGGGTCGGGTGGGAGAGTTGGAGAGGGTTGGGAGGGGAGGGAGGAGGTTGGTGGTAGAAAAAGTGTTGATAAACGCTTCAATGCAACCTGTTATAATAACAAGGAAAATCAATCTGGACACGTTCCATTCAAAGTTATTGTTGTCTTCATTATACGTTAGCCTCCTAATCGTGTGGATCGTGGGAAGTAAAGAATAGAACCACGATTACCTTCCAGGTATGTCCTAAAAGTCGGCTCCAGAAGACCGGGAATGAAGCTAGAAACTTATTCATGTAAAGCAAATTGTTACTGAAAACAACAACGGAAAGACCACAAAATGCTGCTTCTCAGGGGACGATCAACAATAGTAGCCATATGCTATACAAGAGGTGGTATTAAGACAGTTTTTATTTAAAAGGACCTTCAATTGTGTCAATGATAGACAACGAAAACATCAATAAAAATAAATTTTAGCAGCAAAATAAATTTGATTCGTATAAAGTTGTCATGCCCATATAGCTAAGAGATTAGGCGCTTATCTATCAAGAAACGAAACAACAAAAGTGAGGAACGTGGATGTTCGAATCCTGCAAGTTTTAAACATTCCATAGTGTTAATGGAGGACAGATTGACGCTTAGTCCTGTCGGAGATGGACGATAAACGGGGAAACCTAATGTACAAGCTGTGCGCGTTAAAGAACAATTGACTGTTGATAATCTAAAAGAACAGCCTGCTAGTAACTGTCAAGGCAAAAATTGTTGCAGCAACGAAATATGGATCCAGTAGTGATTTCCTGAAGTTCAAATTAAGGAAGTGGTTCTATTATAAAAAGACACACCGGACCAATTACCTGGTTGTGTGTACTTTCGATCGCAAGTATATATTATAAAGGACTTCTACACCCCAGGGGTAGAAGAGGGGTGACTAGAAGAACAGAAGTGAAGGGTCCATTCTTGTGCATGGTTCTGCAACATATAGTGCGATAAAGGCATCAACAAGAAAGCTGCAGACTTTAAACGATGGAGGCGTAGACAAAATGGGTAGAGAAAGAAACTGAATGATACGATCACTGTGTAAGGTTGTTGGAAAGTTTAAGACATATATCAATGTATCATGACGCGAGAAGAGGGCGCTGGAGTTGAATATGGCAGCCGCTAAGGAAACGAGATGATGATTACAAGACGGTCTCTGTTCTGGAGTCTCCAGGGGAAGAAAAAGAAGAGGCAGACCAAAACACACATGAGGAAGAGACAAGCATAAAGGAAACAGGGACGACATAAATAGAGATGGAACGGAAAGCTCAGGTCACGAGGACTTAGTGTGTTTTTGTTGAAGATGTGTGCTACACGAGAACCTGAACATTTGTTGATGGTGGTGATGCATTCTTCTACGTATGCCACTTACAGCTAAGGCATCATACGAGGATATAGTGAAACAGTGTTTTAAGAGGTTAGTGCTAGCTGGAACTAAAGGAAGACCATACGAAATGTGTTTCATTTAGAGAGCTTTGAGATCTTTGTGATAAGTCGAAACAGGGAACAATAGCAGGTTGCAGTGGTCCCAAAGCATACTCTGCCATATGGGAATAAGTTTACCATTTATCTGCACTGGGCTTCATATTCTTATAAGGCCAGATCTCGTCCTCTCTGCCTCTCCTCCCCTAACAGTAAACCACGAATCAATTTATAACTTGGTTGACTGAAGCGACTGGATAACGGAAATCAAATCCACTATCTCCATCCCGAGAAGAGAGCCAGCTACCACCCACTCAAATATCCAGCCGCTGTTCAGGCACAATATATAGTTAGTTGAAATCTGAGATAGTTGTCCTGCTTAAGACAGTTGCCACGGAACGTGATGCTACCTAAGTCTGTAACGTAATATCAACCCCCGTGAGATATGACCTAATTTGATATGTTTATGTACCGTTGTTATTGGAAGGTTAAACCTCAGTTTTCTTTATTGAAATATCTTCCCTTGTATATATGAAGTTAACAATTGAAAATAAACGTAACATATACAGTTATTAAGCTGATATTATAAATGAACCTTTGATTTTATATTGTTTATTGAAGTTGAAAGATAGAAGCACGTCGATTTTTAGCCTTCAAGTCAAGAATTGTTGGAATATGCATCTGACGTGACAAATGTCTCATGAGAGCAATGATTCGGGAGGTTTGTAAATTTGTTTTTGTATCTTATTTATCATAAATAGCATTACTCTAAAGTGGCTGTCTGGGTGGTTGAGTGTCAACCCTCTCACCAAAACGACACGTGTTCTAAATCACGATGAAACATTAGCTTTTTTTGTTTTTGTTTGGGGGGGGGGGGGGGCATTGGTAGGGGGGAACGCTGGTTGTTGTTCATGTTTAATGCCCACAATGAGAAAGTTTACTCTTTTTTGCGTCCAGAAAAGAGTGTTTAGTAGCAGGTTGTAGTAGTTTTACTCAATTACTGAGCTTGCGGACGAAGGCCGACCGCAGTCCTTCAGACTGTTGTGCTATGCGTGGCTTAACATTTGCGATGGGAAAAACAGCAATGGGAATTAACACCGCGAAGACAGTTTTTTTAAAATGATGTTGCTAACAAGATGCTGAAACAGCAATACGTCTGTCAGATAATGGGGACCATCGTCAGGGAAAGATGAAACATACTCATCAAACCACTTGTCGTCTATCTCGTGTTTCTAAAATCTGGTTGTGTTGCAGTAGCCTCTTCATCGAGGTGGGGATTGACCGTATAATATCCTTAAACATTAACCTAATAAGAAGACTCGAGTGACACTATACCAAGGGAAAATATGTCCACATTCTTCGGTACATCTCAGGATATGTTGTTGTTGTTGTTAATGTCCACAATGAATAGGTTTACTCTTTGTGCCCCACTGCAAAGTAAGTTTAGTGGTGAGTTGCAGTATCTTCCTCACATCCCGAGCGTGCTGATGAAAGTGGACCGGGGTCTACTAGGTGGTTGTGATATGTTTGACTTCATTTGCGTGTCACTCACTACTACGGAGATTACGTCGATCCCCCATCTCGTTAGCCATACTCAAGAACAATCCGTTTTCAGGTAGGACTACGTAGAAGTCGAGATGGGGGTCTTGATTAGTATGTTGTGCTTGACCCTGACTAACTTGTCTGATCAGTATGTTGTGCTTGACTCTGGCTAACTTGTCTGATCAGTTTGTTGTGCCGGACCCTGACTAACTTGTCTGATCAGTATGTTGTGCCGGACCCTGACTAACTTGTCTGATCAGTATGTTGTGCTTGACCCTGACTAACTTGTCTGATCAGTATGTTGTGCTTGACTCTGGCTAACTTGTCTGATCATTTTGTTGTGCCGGACCCTGACTAACTTGTCTGATCAGTATGTTTAACCGGACCCTGACTAACTTGTCTGATCAGTATGTTGTGCCGGACCCTGACTAACATGTCTGATCAATATGTTGTGCCTGGCCCTGACTAACATGTCTGATCAGTATGTTGTGCCTGACCCCGACTAACATGTCTGATCAATATGTTGTGCCTGACCCCGACTAACATGTCTGATCAGTATGTTGTGCCTGACCCCGACTAACATGTCTGATCAGTATGTTGTGCCTGACCTTGACTGACTTGTCTGATCAGTATGTTACGCCTGACGAGACGTTAGTCTACTTCCCCATCTCAAGACATAAGCGAGGACAATGTAAGCCACAAAATAAAGGGAAACATGGTCAAGAGTAAAGAACTCAACTGTTGCTTCAAACAACTTCAGCATTATTTTCCTTCTTGATAACTTCGTAGATGATGGGCGAAACACTCAGTGATCTGCAGGTCATTTCTGCGTTTTCCGGAGCGGCAAAAAAGCAAAACAGTAAAGAAATGCAACAAAATTCCTTTTAGTTCTTGCACATTTAGTAGATGACAGCTGAATCAGTCATTAAACCCCTAGGTCATTTCTGTGTATTTCGGGCAGGCACAAAACAAAACAAAAACACATTCTCTCCAAAAGATGACAACTGGACGTGGAGGCGAGCTCTTGTTTTTCCAAAGAATGTTGGTGTTGTTGTTTCGGAATGCTCATAATGAGTAGGTTACTCTTTTGATCGCCGTGAAAAGGTCATTAAGTGGCGGGTTGCAGCAGCTGTCTTTATATCATGAGCGTGTTGATGAAGATGGACCGGGGTCCACCAGGCGGTTGTGCTGATCTTAGCTTCATATGCCTGTCACTCACTACTACGGGGATCATGTTGATCTAACACCTCGTTAGACAGGCTGCAATGAAGCCATCCCGTTTCTAGGGAGGGCTACTAGGAAGCCGAGATGAGGGTCTTGGCCAATATGTTTTGGCTGACCCTAACTAATATGTCGGATCAGAATATATTGCTTGACAGAACGTTGGTCTTCCTACCCATCCAAAAAGTGTAAAAATATTGATAAGTTTCGCTCAATTACCGCTACATGTATATCTGGCTCAGTTACCGCGTCAGGACAAAACGTGTATATCTAGCTCAGTTACCGCGTCATGACAAGACGTGAATTTCTGGCTCAGCTACCGCGTCAGGACAAGACGTGTATATGGCTCAGTTACCGCGTCAGGACAAGACGTGTATATCTAGATCAGTTACCGCATCAGGACAAAACGTGTATATCTAGCTCAGTTACCGCGTCATGACAAGACGTGAATTTCTGGCTCAGTTACCGCGTCAGGACAAGACGCGTATATCTAGATCAGTTACCGCGTCAGGACAATACGTGCATATCTGGCTCAGTTACCACGTCATGACAATACGTGCATATCTGGCTCAGTTACCACGTCATGACAATACGTGCATATCTGGCTCAGTTACCGCGTCATGACAATACGTGCATATCTGGCTCAGTTACCGCGTCATGACAATACGTGCATATCTGGCTCAGTTACCGCGTCATGACAATACGTGCATATCTGGCTCAGTTACCGCGTCAGGACAATACGTGCATATCTGGCTCAGTTTCCGCGTCATGAAAATACGTGCATATCTGGCTCAGTTACCACGTCATGACAATACGTGCATATCTGGCTCAGTTACCGCGTCATGAGAATACGTGCATATCTGGCTCAGTTACCACGTCATGACAATACGTGCATATCTGGCTCAGTTACCGCGTCATGAGAATACGTGCATATCTGGCTCAGTTACCGCGTCATGACAATACGTGTATATCTGGCTCAGTTACCACGTCATGACAAGACTTGTATATCTGGCTCAGTTACCGCGTCATGACAAGACTTGTATATCTGGCTCAGTTACCGCGATATAAAAAAAAAACACATGTATCTCTGTCTAACTTTCTTCTGTTTTTCTCCCTTATGATCTAGAAATGTATCTTCCATCAATATACCCTACACTCTCAAAGGAAGTCTGACTTGTACTATGTTCTCGATTTCTTTCCAGCTTCTATTCAGTTTCCGTATATCGGTGTCTAGGTCTTTGTTCTCGAACATTATTTGACCGTCCTTTGTTCTCGAACATTATTTGACCTTCCTTTGTCCTCGAACATTATTTGACCTTCCTTTGTCCTCGAACATTATTTTACCTTCCTTTGTCCTCGAACAATATTTGACCTTCCTTTGTCTTCTACCATTATGAGGAGAACACGCTTGTTGGCACATTAAACAAAACTAACATACCACAGAAACTGAGGACGAACAATGAATGAAGTCGTCAAGTCCGCTGGAGTCATATAGACTAAGCTTCAGAAGACGGGCCAACAATGATTGGTGTAGTCCATCCGTTGCAAACGTATGTTGCTAGCGGAACCAGAAGTAGCTACGCGAAGTCACATCACAAATAGACAACTTTTTGTTTAAATCTTTCAGCGTCTGCAGTCGCTTTCTTCCTTGGCAACCAAATTTTAACATCTCCTAACGGCAAGTCTGAAAATGACACACCAAAGACATCGTCCTCAGCATCACGCACAGACAATGACCAGAAAGATGACAGCAATACGAAAGTCACTACTGTGATCAACGAAAACATTTTACGAGCTGAGAACAGCAAGCACAGTCTAGATTCTGCGACCATTATCGCTGACTCAATTAGCCAGGCAGCCTTGACCAGGGGAAAGAGAAACAGTACGTCTACCACTAAAGATGATGACAGCGAGAGCGACAACGCCTTTCTTGTCAGACATGGCCATGATCATCAACACAGGCACTACAGTGAGTATATTCGTTTTCTACGCATGCTTTCAATTGTCAATTTTAGTTTATCTAAAGCAATGACAAGAGGAAATCCAAAAGTAACAATCATTGTCTAAATTATTATTTGTTTAAATCCACACTCTCTGTCATATCCCCGTTTCACACTTACCGCTGCACCCCACCCCCTCCTGTCCACCGTGAATCCCTCTATTAAACTATTAAAAACTTAATTAACCAGTAATATGGTTAATTTAACTCGATACTCTTTGGTTCCGTACCGGGACAGAGGGAGAGGACGTCCAAAGAAGAGATGGGTGGATAAAATCACTGAGTGGTCAGGCCTTCGTCCCGGTGAGATACGTCAGGCGGCGACAGACAGAGAGGGTTCGCATAGGATTTTCATGTCTTCATGTGTGTCCCAACGACCTGATGGGTTACAGGATGAACTGAACTGAACTGAAATATGGTTAATGAGAAGCCTAAAGGGTTCCTGTGCAAAATTTTGTTACGATTTGGTGGCGCGGTGTAGAGCTGCATATGGGAAAAACAACATATCAAACAACGAAAATGCATACTTTCTTTTATGTCATATATATATATATATATATCATCCCAAGTGGTTAGCCGGGGTCTGCCGAGCCATTCTCTCAGGCTGTATAACATGTTCTCTTTTTGTCTTCCTGTGTCTCTCTTTGCGGCTATCTTTCCCGTTGTCACAACGTGTAATGAGTTGGCCTTGTTTTTGTGCCTCTTTGAGTACTGTATCATTAGTTCTCCTTGCAGTCCATGGAATTCGGAGCATTCTACTATATAATCACATATAACAATCACTGAGAAAACATAACTGATGACAAAATCTACCACTAAGAAACATAACTGGTGACAAAATCTACCACTAAGAAACACAACTTGTCACAGAAACAACCAATGAGAAAACATAACTGGTGACAAAATCTACCACTAAGAAACATAACTGGTGACAAAATCTACCACTAAGAAACACAACTTGTCACAGAAACAACCAATGAGAAAACATAACTGGTGACAAAATCTACCACTAAGAAACATAACTGGTGACAAAATCTACCACTAAGAAACATAACTTGTCACAGAAACAACCAATGAGAAAACATAACTGGTGACAAAATCTACCACTAAGAAACATAACTGGTGACAAAATCTACCACTAAGAAACACAACTTGTCACAGAAACAACCAATGAGAAAACATAACTGGTGACAAAATCTACCACTAAGAAACATAACTGGTGACAAAATCTACCACTAAGAAACATAACTTGTCACAGAAACAACCACTGAGAAAGCATAACTGGTGACAAAATCTACCACTAAGAAACATAACTGGTGACAAAATCTACCACTAAGAAACACAACTTGTCACAGAAACAACCAATGAGAAAACATAACTGGTGACAAAATCTACCACTAAGAAACATAACTGGTGACAAAATCTACCACTAAGAAACATAACTGGTGACAAAATCTACCACTAAGAAACATAACTTGTCACAGAAACAACCACTGAGAAAGCATAACTGGTGACAAAATCTACCACTAAGAAACATAACTGGTGACAAAATCTACCACTAAGAAACATAACTTGTCACAGAAACAACCACTGAGAAAGCATAAGTGGTGACAATAACCACCATTGAGAAAACATAAATTGGGACAAAATCCACCACTTTGAAAACATAACTGGTGGCAGAAACCACCACTGCAAACTGTGAAGTAAATTCCTAAATACAGGATTCCTGGGATAATGTTAGCGTGGGGGTTGGGGTTCAGCTGCAGTTGTAGTTGTATGCTCCATATATAATGGACAAAATGAGGAAAATTATGTTTTTAAATTTTAAAAAAAATTGAAACCTTACTAAACACAGCATCTAAGAGAGGCACACGTTATGGTCAGACGAGAGCTGACAGACCATTACTGGCTGGATAACGCAAACTTGATGTAGTGAAACGATCTGAATGTATACCAGTCTGCGAGGTGGTGCTTAACATCCTCCGCGTTAACTTAACTTAAAAACGTAATTATACTGGTTTAGAAGACTACAGAATCTGTATGCAGCCAGTTTATTGGAGGGTGGTTTAACCGATGTGCGAATCCATCTTAATAGACTCAAAGACTAGAGTTAAGTAGACCAGCAGCCAGTTGGGGGCCATCTTTAGTTGAATACGTGAGTCCGATCTCACTACCCACAAATCAGGAGAATTTTTACCAGAAGATCTACGTGAACAAAATTCCGGTCTCCACCGTGGTTCGAATCTGTGACCTCCGGCATCCGAGGCGGACACATTATCTCGAGACCACCGAGATAGAGGGGTTGGGGTTGGGGGTCTGTGGCAACTGGGGATGCCAACTCAGACAGTTAAGGGACACATTGAAGTTAAGGTTAAGGCATTTCGCTATTTTGATTTGGTCACGAAACTGAATTATATGTGAACTTGGATTGACCAGCTGAGAACTACTGGTGAACCTTGTTTTGACATGTGTTGTTGGTGATGGAGTTTGAGATGTCTAAACTTTTTGGAGGTGAAATGAACAGTTTATTTCTAACTACTTCAACAGATCCTCTTCAGGAGGCTTACTTCTTCTTCGTCTTAATTTTCTTGTTCTTCTTGTTATTCTTCTTCTTCTTCTTCTTCTTCTTCTTCTTCTTCGTCTTCCTTTTCTTCTTCTTCTTCTTCTTCTTTTGTGTTAGTTTTGAATAGGACATTGTGACGTCGTGTCGTAGTTTCTAGCAAAGCTACGATATCTGCGACTTTCTGACACATCGTTTTAAGTGTGGAATGTTTGGGACCGGCTTTGCCTTCCCTTTGTGATCTAATTCTATTAGCCGAACTAAACTAGTGCAGCCTGTATCCAGGACCGCTTATTGGAGGCGTAACGTGGTCTTGGCCAGCTATGGTTCCCTGACTCTCTTACAATCAGTCAATCTATGAGTCGCTAGTTGCTATCAAGTCATTCACTGTGTTTCCCCCTTATAGGTATCAAGTGTTAGAGACTTCATTCTTCTTCTTCTTCTTCTTCTTCTTCTTCTTCTTCTTCGTACGCTGTCATACGTCAACCTGTATTTTTTCGAAAAAAGCAGCGGGCATCCTGAGGCTGTCGACACTGCCATAGAGCTTGTCTAGTGTTGCCACTGGTGATGGCCACATCTTCTTTCTCTGATCCTCGTATGTCGGGCAGTTTTGCAGCAAATGTTCAGCGGTCATTTTTCCGGTTCCGCACGTGCATTCGTTAGTGCCACCTATCTTCAATTTATTGAATAGGTGGTACCTCAGTCTATTGTGGCCTGTCCGAAGTCTGAAGACAACGACCTGCTCTCTTCTGTTCAACTGGTAATAGGAATTGTTTTTTGTGTAGCCAGTATGTTCTGTTTCCCATTTGGTCATGTATCTAGCTCTAATAAGCCTTTTTGACTCTTAGTATGTCACACTAGGGTCTGGTTGTGGTAGAGAGACTTCATTCAACATCATCATTTATCCGTCTGGTCCCCTTTGGAACACAGAGCCGTATTAGGTGCCGAATTCTTGAGCTCTGTCTGCAGGACGTTGCCAATGCAAATGAAGTATTAACAGTATACTAGGCTTCAGTTTTCTTGAATTTATAGGCTGAACTCTTTCACATGGTGCAGTGTTTTCTAGGCTAAACACTCTGGTGCCAATTGACAACTGGGCAAACTTTTGGATGCAATGTGACAGATTGGTATGCAATGTGATAGATTTCGATGGGCATATTTCAGCTTTTGTGTGGTGGGTAGTCAGCTGCTTTCTTCGAATCATTCTTGTATCCAACTCTAGCAGAAGCCACTTACCATTTTTCAACAAGATATCCTGGATCGGGACTAAACGAATTACCTACCACATTTGTTTAAATGCAGTTATTTCAACTTTTCTTCAACATTTGATATAAACATCGTGTCACAGTTGTTATTATTATGCCAGGACATGTCCTATAAGTCATGATGGGAAAGGGCTCAATGTCCTACGTTTTGTCCTCTGCTCTCTGACGAATTATATCAAATACGAGTTGAAGGTCGTGACACATTATTCTCTCTCACTTTAATCTCATCCAGGATGTGGAGAGAAAATATGAGATGTGAAGATACGTAAATTACTCAAGTACATCATCAGCAACTATTGTTATTCTCTCCTATTGGATCATCGAGCCGCAACTACAGTTAGTTGTCGTTCAGGAAAACAACGCAGCAGCAGCTAAGCGAAAGAGCACGGTTGGCGTGTGCAATAATTTGTTTTAAAAGGGAAGCTATGTGTCTCACACTCAATCATACATAGTCGTTTTCTAAGACCTGCATCGTAATCCGCAGTGTTCAGAAGTCATCGCAGCGAAATTGGACAATGGGGCATTAGACAATATTCGCTTTAAATCTGGCAATTCAGATCCAGTATCACCTCAGCATTAAAGGTCCGCTTCAATGTATCTCCAACGTCCTCTGTCTCTCACCTTGATAGTGCAATCCTTCAGGTTTATCTCTGTTCATTTTGTCATGTTTTCCTTTTACGTATAGTGCTGTATCCCTTTTTTTGCACGCCTTCTCTCCGAATTTCTTTCCTTCATTGTTTTCAATAAGATCTATTGCTGTGACAAAACTATCTTCATTGTTCTGATTATAATTTCGTGCATCAATTCTCTTTTCATTCCTAATTTCTTCAAGCCATTCTTATTTGTGTTCTTGTCTTTTCAAGAAGTGCACCCCATTCTTCTGCATATCTACATTTTAAAGGGAGATCCTTAAGAGATAAGTTTTTTGCAGCAAATGCCGACAGATGTGGATTATGATGGCTCTAATAGGTCGCTGGATGTACTCGCTATTGATTAATTTTTTCACGACCTCCTGAAAGAACCCCATTACCATTTTCTTTTTCTGTAATGCTTCCCGTTGAGTAAGAAGGAGACCAAAATGACTTACCCAGCTGTAAATTGGTACCTGACTTACACTTAGGAAGAAAATGTGAGGGGAAGGGGAAGTGGCCACCTAACCTCATAAAATACACCAAGCCCGTGTACAATGAAGTGTTTAACACTACATCCCCGACATCAGTTTCTGCTATGGTACTTACTACCTGTCCTGTTGATCAAGTTACCAATGACATCTGCTCAGAGCGGATTGTATGAGACGATATTTTGAATAATACAACATTGACATTCACCTGTACTTGTCCTTGGAAATCTCTCATGATTAGTTACTGCTGTAGGTAGACCATGTTTGTGGGAGAGACGAGAAAATAGGGAGTTGAGAATGGCACCTTGTACTTACTGGCAAAACTATGTCTAACATGGGGAGACAACAATGAACGTAGGCACGCCTATAGCAGTGAAACAGTAGGAGCACAACTAACTCCTTGACCTCTGCAGAGGTGTAGCAGCAAGGCACTGCAGATTCACGTTTGAATTTTATTTTTATTTTTTGTGTGTATTTTATGTGTTTGCCTCACTAGTTTCTTCTGGCGGAGGCGCGCCTATTCCACCCCAGACCGTAGTCAATTTGGGCGATATTAAGACGCATAAACCAGTGCTTGGATGCGTGTGTGTATCTGTTTGTACCTAACCTGGTGTTTCCGTGATGTTCCTCCCGTTGTTCCTCGCTTCTAATTATCCTTTCGTTATGTGTTTGATCAAGGGTTCACTGACATTTTGTAGGCTTCCCCACAACGAACGGGGGGGGGGGGGGGGGTGAGGTGGGGAGAGGTGGTAAGAGAAGTCCGTTAAAGTGAGAAGGGCTGCTATATTTACCCAAAGTCAATGGCGTATCGATAGATGTTCGGAAAGCCTAAATGTTTGTTGACAAATTTACTCAAAGCCCTTTTGTTAATAGCAATTCAATGTTTTACAAACGGCCTTTACGGTATATGAAGGTAATACTAATGATCATTTCGGTATACAGGTGAAGGCGTGGACTAGTGGTTAAGCGACACGGCTCACAACCGAAGGTGCTGGGTTCAATCCACATAACAGCACTGGCCGTTACCCCGGGGAAGCAAGCCCTTAGAAAAATGCAGGAGGAAGCAGAATCTTACATAAAATTCATGCCGTAGTCGGACGCACTGTGTCGACAGGCTAAAAAAAACAGTGCAACCCACGCCGCCTTGGACAATAGTAAAATAAGGCGAACACCAAAAACATTTCGGTATACTAAGGTTTTACTAAATATCCATTGCAGTACGGAAAGGTTCAATAATGTCCGATATGATACTTGACGGCTTATCGAAAGTCAAAGAGGTACAGGCGCGTTTACTCGTCAAATTGGTGTATGACGATTTACAACATGCCAAAGGCATTTACTAACACGCATAGCACTAACAGAATGGTTTGACGAATTTCCATAGGTAGGGTAAGGTTTACCATTCCGGAATATATAGCTGAATTATGACAAATGCCTGGAAACCTTCTTCTTTGAATTTGGGCCCTTTGCAGTTGCGGCAAAATGTTTCACATTGAAACGAAAGTTGAATGGATGTTTATTGATAGCCATGGCGATACGGTAATCTTTTCTAACAGACATTGAGGTACGGGAAAGTTTATTGTAAGCCACGACAGAACATGTGATTTTGTTGTAAGCCATGCGAGGCACGGCAAAGTTTACTGAAAGCCATGCGAGGCACGGCAAAGCTTACTGAAAGCCAGGCGAGGCACGGCAAAGTTTACTGAAAGCCATGCAAGGCACGGCAGATTTACTGCAAGCAATGGAAGGCACTACAAAGTTTACAGAAAGTAATAGGTGGCAAGGAAAAGTTTACTGCAACCCATGGGAGGCACGTCAGATTTACTGCATGCCATGGGGGGCACGGCAGATTTACTGCAAGCCATGGGAGGCACGGCAAAGTTTACTGCAAGTAATAGGTGGAAAGGAAAAGATTACTGCAAGCCATGGGAGGCACGGCAGATTTACTGCATGTCATGGGGGGCGGGGGGGGGGGGCACGGCAAAGTATACTGAGAGCCATGTAAGGCACGGCGAAGTTTACTGCAAACCATGACAGAACATGTGACTTTGTTGTGAGTCATATGCGCAAGTGAATGTTTACTGTGAGCAATTGGCGGAAAGGAAATGTTTACATCAAGCCATGGCAGGCACGGATATGTTTGAAGTAAGCCATGCGTGACACGGAAATGCTTACATTAAGCCATGGATGACACGGCAAAGTTTGATGTAAGCCATGGCTGGCACGGATATGTTTGAAGTAAGTCATTGGTGGCATAGAAAAGGTTGATGTAAGCAATGGGTGTCACAGGGAAGTTAGCTGATCTTAGTCATTTGTGGCACGGAAATGTTTAAAGTAAGCCATGGATGACACGGGGATGTTTTGAAGAAGGCCATGGGTGTCGCGGGAAAGTTTGATGATCTAAGCCAGGGGTGGCACGGAAAAGTTTGAACTAAGCCATGGGTGGCTCGGGATGTTTTGAAGTAAGTCATGGGTGGCACGCTGATATTTTAAAGCTAGCCATGGGTGGTTTGGGTATGTTTGAAGTAAGCCATGGGGGGCACGGGGATGGTTTGAAGCAAGTCATAGGTGGTACGGTGATATTTTGAAGTAAGCCATGGGTGGTTTGGGGATATTTTGAAGTAAGCGATGGGTGGCACGGGGATGTTTGAAGTAAGCCATGGGTGGGATAGTGATTTTTTGAAGTAAGCCATGGGTGGCACGGGGATGTTTGAAGTAAGCCATGGGTGGGATAGTGATTTTTTGAAGTAAGCCATGGGTGGCACGGGGATGTTTGAAGTAAGCCATGGGTGGCATGGGAAAGTTAGATGATCTAAGCCATGGGTGGCACGGGAAAGTTAGATGACCTAAGCCATGGATAACACAAGAAAGTTTACTTCAATCCATGGGCGGAACAGGAAAGTTTACTGCAAGCCTTGGAGGACACTCTAAACTTTACTATAAGCCATGACCGTGCATGAAAGTTTACTGACAGTCTTTTTAGAGAAAAGAGAAGTTTACTGAAAGGCTTGACAATACAGAGAAGTTTACTGAAAGCCTTGATAATACAGAGAAGTTTACTGAAAGACTTTAGAGTACAGAGAAGTTTGCTGAAAGCCTTGATAATACAGAGAAGTTTACTGAAAGACTTGAGAGTACAGAGAAGTTTACTGAAAGCCTTGAGAGTTCTTAGTTCTTTGTCGACTTGTACTTCTACAGAGTCGGATGCCCATGTGCAGGTCCCAGCTCTGATATGAGCTGCATGTAGCCGGGAGAAAGGTGTTCTGCCTAGCGGGCTAGGCTCGAGCAGTGTAATATTCCAGTGCGTTGGGACAAACGCTTACGGAGGGTGGTTAACCGATGTGCGAGTCCATCTTAATGGACTCAAAACACTAGAGCAACATAGATCCGCAGCCTGTTAGGAGCTATGTATGTCGCTCTAAACAAAAAATCCTAACCATGGCCGGTGTTATGCCATGTCACAGTTAGTCGCCTCTTACAACATGCTCTCTGTGAGGCAGTGGTGCTATTCTTGTCCTTGTCCTACACAAAGACCCCGGGAGATCACTCTTTCTGGCTTGAGAGTACAAAGACGTTTACTGAAAGTCTTTAGAGTACAGACACGTTTACTGAAAGTTTTGAGAGTACAGAAAAGTTTACTGAAAGTCTTTAGAGTACATACACGTTTACTGAAAGTCTTTAGAGTACAGACAAGTTTACTGAAAGTATTCCTATTACAGAAAAGTTTACTGAAAGTCTTTAGAGTACAGACAAGTTTACTGAAAGTATTTATAGTACAGAAAAGTTTACTGAAAGTCTTTAGAGTACAGAACAGTTTGCTGAGAGTCTTGAGATTACAGATGTTTACTGACGGTCTTAAGAGGACTGAAAAGTTTCCTGACAATCTTGACGATGAGGAAAATTTGACTAAAAGTCCAGGTGCAAGTGACCAGCACAAATATTATGAGCATCTGTTAAGAATACATGTTGATAGTACGTCTGCAGACGGATGTTTTACATCTGTGACCAGGTCACTCTGCTTGAAAGTTTAAACGTGTCACGTGCATCTGATTCATATGCTTTAATTACCAAATGTCAATGTCACCTTGTTCTAATATATACCCGTTTAAAAAATACTTACTGGAATATAAATCCGTTTGCTTAAAATAGTATTAATATTACTAACCATTTCACAGCTTATTTTGTTTTTTGTTTTTTTTTGTGTGTTTGCGTTCGCCTTATTTATCTATTCCCCAAGGCGTATGTGCGTTACACTGTGGTTTTTATTTTGCGCCTGTCGGCCCAGTGCACCCGACTTCAGCATGCATTTTTATGTAAGGGTCTGCTTCCTCCTGCATTTTCTAAGGGTTTGCTTCCCCGGGGTAACGGCCGGTGCTGTGATGGGGATCGAACCTAGCACCTTCTGGTTGTGAGCCGTGCCACTTAACCACTAGGCCACGCTGTCCCCTTTTCACAGCTTATAAAACATAGGACTATGGCTGCAGTTGACGTATACAAGAAGCATGCGCTAAAACATTTGGTGCTCTATTTGTGTGGTAATTAGTTGTCTATTAATTCGATAACAGCATAAATAGGTATGGTCTAGTTACCTCACCGTGACTGACACAAAACTAAACCGACGTTATGGCATCGAGGTCTTCGTCAGAGATACAGAACACTCGAAAATGTTTCAAATTTTTCTTTGCTTCATTCTGGAAGGGCTGTCCATTTCGTAATTTAGACATGCCGTCTGACTCACCGAGAAAAATCCTTGAATTCGTCACATTTCACGGAATGCATATTGAAATAATAATGTCAGCTTTAAGCGTCTGAGGCCCGTGGAGTGGGTTGGTCACATCCATAAGCCACAGCTGGGACGTGGTTCCAGGCCTCGTCTAGGGTGGAGGAGTAGGTTGATTTTTGCTAGAGCCATATTGTGAGGGGACGGCCTATTCTGCACCTCCAGCAGGTCGGCTGTCGATCGCTGTGGAACGACTTGTGTAGTATCTTGTAGGCCGGGGTTTTCTAGTCCAGCCGTACAACATGACTCAACAAAGAAACTCGACGTCGGTAAAGTAATTCTAAAATTGTGTGGAGGCCTATTTTAGCAGAGAGCTCCACGTGGTGGATGTAGTCATGTATCAGATGCCCAGGATACGCCCTTGGTTGCACGTGTGGAAGTCTTTCAGTCTCGACATGTCAAGTTTTAGCAATGTCCAGGTTTAGCAATGTCCAGGTTTTGGATATGCAAAGCAAGACTGGGACCACACAGACTGGTAGATGAAGCAAGACTGGGACCCCACAGACTGGTAGATGAGGATTTTTGTCAAAAGGGAGAACTTGCCATTACTCAACACACGTCGGAGTTCGTGCATAGCAGAAGCAGCTACTCCGATCCGCCTTAACATATCGGGACTGCTGCGCCCATCGGATGATATCATGCTACCGAGATACCTTAACATATCGGGACTGCTGCGCCCATTGGATGATATCATGCTACCGAGATACATTAACATATCGGGACTGCTGCGCCTATCGGATGATATCATGCTACCGAGATACCTTAACATATCGGGACTGCTGCGTCCATCGGATGATATCATGCTACCGAGATAGACGAATTCACTCGTGCCCTCCACAGTGTAACTTTGAATTTCAATACTCTGGGGTGCTGTGTCAGAAATAAGATTCTGAACTTTGATCTTGGCCCAGGATATAGACATCCTAGGGAGAGCGTTTCGCTGTCTAACATTTCCAGAGAGCGCTGCAATTCAGAGGTGTCTGTGCCGAACAGGACAATGACGTCGCGTAAACTAGATCAGTGAAGATTGACTGATTCATATTGTGCCAACGTGTATAATCAAGTCATGCTCCACATAGAAAAATAAAACAAATCCATAGTACAAAACACAGCAAATCACAGCTGAGAGTTATCATTTCACAGAATCCTGCCCTGAAACTAATTGCAAATCCATCTTTGTTACCAGAGCACGCTATACTATTTGCACTGAAAGTTGACACACGAAAGCTCCGTCATTTAGTTAGCCTTGGAATGTGACGTTTCAAAAGGATTTCTCCGTGAGTCAGACCTGTATCTACAGTAGACTGTGGGCTGTCCGAGTAGTTTGAATGTTAGTTTTTGATCACGAGGATAATTGTTCAAATTCTCGATAAAGCGTTGTTTTTTTTCCTTAACCGGATTTAAACTAAAATCCTAGTCTGCGCAGTGCATGAAATCTACTAGGGAAGCAGCCTTTATTCTTCACCTCTATAAATCCTCTCTGATAGTTTGTTTGCTGCGTGTTTGTTTTGTTTGTTTTTTTTGTTTTTTTCAGTCAAGACACGAGAATTTCAACAAGAGAGTTGGATATTTTCTCGTAAAAGGCGGCAAAAGTGTTGGGTAATCAGCTGGCTGTCATATCATGTAGATACCCTACGGAGCAAAATGGTCAACAAATTTGGACTGGTCAGCATTTTATGATGTAGCATTTATTTGTTGAAGACCCACGCTCTACATAAACCTGATACAGTTTTGATTGAGTCTTGACTCATATATTTGTTTATTTCAATTGTTTTTCTTAATATCTTGCAGTATGGAGTTACAAACTCGTTTATCTTTTTTTTTTTTTTTTTTGCGTTCGCCTTATTTATCTATTCCCCGAGGCGTGTGTGCGTTACACTGTGGTTTTTATTCTGCGCCTGTCGACCCAGTGCATCCGACTTCAGCATGCATTTTATGTAAGGGTCTGCTTCCTCCTGCATTTTCTAAGGGTTTGCTTCCCCGGGGTAACGGCCGGTGCTGTGATGGGGATCGAACCCAGCACCTTCTGGTTGTGAGCCGTGCCACTTAACCACTAGGCCACGCCGTCCCCTCTCTTTTGAATTTAATATTTTGGATTTAATCTTTTGAATTTAATCTTTTGAATTTAATCTTTTGAGTTTAATCTTTTGAATTTAATCTTTTGA
Organism: Ariolimax columbianus; assembly: GCA_036924085.1. Lineage (NCBI taxonomy): Eukaryota > Metazoa > Mollusca > Gastropoda > Stylommatophora > Arionidae > Ariolimax > Ariolimax columbianus. The sequence goes on along the minus strand of JAVGWX010000004.1, from coordinate 97,734,446 downwards.
GTTTAATCTTTTGAATTTAATCTTTTGTAGGGCGGCAAATATCCGTTTCTGCCAAATTGGACGCGAGCGAGATTAGACCGGGTCCATTTATCCTACAAAACAGTATTAGATATGCGCCCTTCCTTTTACCGTGCTGAAACCCATTAAGCTGTCATTGTATAAAGTCTTGCTACTGGACGCCCCCACAGTCATCCCATGAAGATTTATCAGCATCGATGTTTTTTTTGCATTAGTGCATTAATAATTAAATGAACTGGTGTAGAGACCAATGAAAGCGAAATGATTCAAGCTTAGCAGACGGACTGATATGATGCTCAGAGGCCGTTTATAACGCACACATATTTGTAAATATAAAGATGTCTTTTAGAATCCACTAATGAGTTTGTTTATGCACATGACTTCTATTAAAGATAAATGACTTTTTTAAGGGACAAATGACTTACTTTTGTATAGGACATGTGACTTTCATTGCGGGCATATGTCAAACTTGTTGTATATAGACTCTGAAGAGTCTTCTAAACCAGTATAAACACGTTAAGTTAAGTTTAAATTAACAGATAACGTTTTCTATAATGCACAAATGGTTTCTGTAAGGGACATGGGACCCACTAAATACATTTTTAAACAAAACGTTGTTTATTTACATTGATGTTATCCAATGAGCGGATTTATATGGATTACCTATATCGAAAAAGCATACTGATTGTAAATCAAATACAGCCAGCAAGTTACTAAACCGTGAGTATCCACGTCCTTCGCCATTTGCTGAAAGAGACGGAGATCGCATGGATCTGCCATGAGTGCAGTGACATCGATTCTTGAATAGCTTGGCTTGGCTTCGTTCTTTCTCGAACTTCCGCTACAAACCCTGAAAATGACTTTGCAGAATATAGCAGAATAAAGTCAAGAGAACGGAATGCGTTTTGTCATAGTTTACAGCTTGACTGCGATATTGGAAACATTTCGGTCCGACGCATGGTACTTCAGCAGACATTTATTTGAGTACCGGGTTTGCCTTCCTTCATCGATCCCTGTCTGCTCTGTTACAGCTTGTTATCCAGGATCACCAAGTGGAGGCGTAGAAGGGTCTTGTCAGCTCTGGTTGACTGGCCTTGACGCTAGCAGTCAGCTATGGGTTGCTGACCGCTCCAGCTCAACGTCTTGTTCCCGATCTTAAATGATAAGAATAGAATGCACACAACATTTCTATAACGCAAAACATAACTTAAATTCTGCACATATGAAAACACATACATGTGTAAATAATTAATGTTTTTTTGTTTTAAAAGGTCGTTGGAGCACAGTTTACTGACAAATCCAGGTATACAGCACATGACAAGTGGGCTAGAAAATATAAGAGACAGAAGAGGACACACACAGATAGAGAGAAAAGACGTACCGAACATACAAGCTAGCTTCATGATACAGCCGGCTTATTAATATAAACGCAGCTAAACACAGCTATTAATCTCACTTTAACTTCAAGGAAGACACAATACCAAGTGACATTCAAACTGACATTGAATACATGAAGTACGTAAGTAAGGCTTGACAGACAGGACAAAACTACTCGTAAAAAACATGGCAGAGATGCATTATATTCTTTACGTGTATGATTATAACAACATGCGTGAAAAGCCATTTTAAATAACACATAATAACATTGACGAGTGGTCATGTGGTTTGGGGACTGTTCTTATATACAAGGGGGCATGGGATCAAAAGCACAGTGAGGTCTCTTTTTCTATCGCTGGTAAAATAAACTCTTACCTGTAAACTTAGTGGCTAATACAGAGAAAATGTTGTTATTTTCTCAACCTTATAAATAATCCTTGACTAAAGCAATGTGCGTGTATGTGTGTAAATGCATTTATATATGTGTGTGAGTGGGTACTTGTGTGAATACATATATGTGTGTGAGCGTATATGTGTGTAAATGCATATATATGTGTTTGGGTGTGTATGTGTGTGAATACATATATATATATATATATATATATATATATATATATATATATATATATATATATATATTTGTATGTGTGTATGTGGAAATGTGTATTTGTGTGAATACATACATATGTGTGTAAGTTTGTATGTTAGTGAATACATATATATGTATATGTGAGTGTGTATGTGTGTGAATACATATATATGTATGTGAGTGCATGTATGCGAATGCATGTGTGTAAATGCATTTCGTGGCGAAGTGGTCAAGCCGTCGGCCTCGTGATCAGGTGATGTGGGTTCGACTCCGGACTCAGCCATCTTTTTCACGGGTGCTTGATACGGTGTCCTCTACATCTCGTAGTCGCCCCTTAGTCGACTTGTACTTGACTTGCCACTGGGGTCGGGCGGCACGAGACGAGAGATTGAGGATAAAATGTAGCGCAGTTAATCCTTACTAAAAATAACGCTAGCAAATAAATTATGCCATTATCGTCTACGATAGACGGCGGCCTTTCCTTTTTTTGATGTGTAAATGAATATATATATATATATATATGTGTGAATACATATGTAAGTGTGTGCGTGTGTGTATATCCGGTGGGTCGCTCGGATTGCAGTAAATTCAGGTTAAAGTGCATTAGCACTGGCAAAATATGTAGGTATGGTCGCCTACTACTGTTGACTGTTGCAAAACAGAGGCATGAAACGACGACATCACAAGGAGAAAGAATACAGGAACAGTTAAGTATATTTCTGTTTGTGTTTACCACTCCAAGTCGTATCATCTTAAAGTCTGTCATAACTGGTAGGGGCTATTGTTCTGTTGTTGGTAGCCTACGTGCTGGGTTATAACCAGAAATGAAGTTGCCTTTTTTAAGCCAAGTCTGTTGGGTCAGTGTTGTTGTATGACCTTTCTTGTGCCAATTCTGTTGGGTCAGTGTTGTTGTATGACCTTTCTTGTGCCAATTATGTTGGGTCAGTATTGTTGTGTGACCTTTCTTGTGCCCAGTCTGTTACGTCAGTGTTGTTGTATGATCTATTTTTGTGCCAAGTCTGTTGGGCCAGTGTTGTTGTGTGACCTTTCTTGTGCCCAGTCTGTTACGTCAGTGTTGTTGTATGATCTATTTTTGTGCCAAGCCTGTTGCATCAGTGTTAATGTGCGACCTTTCTTGTGCCCAGTCGGTTACGTCAATGTTGTTGTATGACCTTTCTTGTCCAAAGTTTGTTGGGTCAGTGTTGTTGAATGACCTTTCTTGTGCCAAGCATATTGAGTCAGTGTTACATGACCTTTATTGTCCCAAGTCTGTTGGGTCACTGTTGTTGTATGACCTTTCTTGTGCAATGTCTGTTGCGCCAGTGTTGTTGTATAATATTTCTTGTGTCAAGAATGTTACGTCAGTGTTACATGACCTTTCATATGCCACATGTTCCTCTGCTACTTGCTTGTTGTTGTCCCTGGTAACCAGACCCTTTAGCGTCCGTATTCCAGTGGAATAAGTCCGTCCAGTTTTTTAAATATTTTGTTAGCGATGCATGGCTACTTGTCAGCTCGCTATGCCTGTCAAAGCAATGCATGTTCCCAATTCGTCAAGTAATCTATTACTTCGGCCTGTTTCTACATCTACAACAAGGACGATTGATTAAACTTTAGAACCATTGTACATACCAGGCCCTGTCTTATGAAAGAGACCGTATATAATTTCTAATGAAGACATTATTCACATAACAGGGCTTACGTTAAATGTAACCAACTATACTTGTTTAGCGTAATTACACTTTAACATTCAGTTTGGTAACAGTTGTCCTATGATCACATACCATGGGTCTGGCTGAATGAAGTATATATGCTTAGCTTAATATTACATAACATAACATACTGTTGTATGTTAGTTTGTCCAGCTATATTGCAATGCGTTCTAATTGTTCTCTTTTTGTAAAATGCTTAATAAAACGCGAGCCACTTGATTTTCTTGTGCGTCACATCTGCTGTTTAAAAGGACCTCTTCACTACTCCATATTTAGGCAAATGAACCCCACCAGGCACTCCTCCCCCCCCCCCCTCACAAGAAAATATAAGAAACATGTGAAGAGTTAATAAAGATAACTGACAGAGAAAGTGAATGACATACACAAAAGAGGTGAGATAATGTGGCGCTATGAATCCTGACTGCCTGAATGGAGCCTTTGAAGATTGGTATTACGCTTTGCTTGAAAGGATATATGACACCTTTATCATCATACATTAGCTTATTAGAGCAGGTTCACTTATCTTGGGGCTCACAGACACCCCTGACTCAAACCCCCCCCCCCCCCCCCCCCCTTGCCGCGAGGTTTGTCATTATTCTGCTACCCAATTTTTTGGGCTGGGTAGACTACTGAAGGCATTTTACAATCTGAAAAAAAATCTCTCACCATCTGGGGATTGAAGTCAGATTGCTCGTCATAAACCACTGCGCCTCCTTGGCTCCCTGAATGGGCCTACATTTTTTAAATTTATTTTTTTATTTTATGTGTTTGCCTCACTAGTTTCTACTGGCGGAGGCGCACCTATTCCACCCCAGACCGTAGTCAATTTGGGCGATATTAAGACGCATAAACCAGTGCTTAGATGCGTGTGTGTATCTGTTTGTACCTAGCCTGGTATTTCCGTGATGTTCCTCGCTTTGATGTTCCTAGTTGTCCGCCGTAGGTATTTGCATAAATATGCACAATTGTTTTCCTTGGACCATTTTGCGATTGATTATATTTATTTTCTTTCATACTTGATTCGGATCTCTTTTTTTATTTCCTAAAATTTTTATTTTTTTATTTATTGATGTTTTTAAAAAAAATATAAAACCCAATCATACATTTTATACACAATTGTGAAGATAGCAGCGTAGTGAGGTGTACAACGAGAATGAATGAGATGGAATGATTGGGAAATATGACAAACAATGTACTTGATACATAAGGATTAAGAGTACAATATAAATTAATTGAAAAGTGTCTTCCTTCTGTTGTGAGGCCCATCTGTGTTGACTTCCTTTTGTCTGGTCTTGGTGTATCAGGTTTTGCCCGCTCTCATATATTTTTCCATCGCATCCATGTACTCCAACTTGTAAGCGATTCACGGATTTGTGTGTGACCTTGTAGATCCCTCGTCTCACCTGTGCCCTCTAGCTCTCGCAGTCAATTATGTGTTGAATGTGCGGTAGGCTCAGGAACAGAAGAACAATAGAAAGGTAGATAATTGATTAAATAATTATAGATAAAAAAGGTTGATGTAGTAGTAGTATAATTATATTAAGTGTAGATATATAGTGGTGAGGATGCCCGAAGAAGGGATATACATATATAAACCTATAAATACATTCATAAGTGTAAATTAAAATGTCCACATATATATACTCATACGTACATATCTACACACCTACATATCTACACACCAACATATGTGCACACTGTAGCGTTCGGGAATTGTCACACCCACTTGCTACATAACAGATGGGCTAATTGTAGTGTGAGTCCGTTACATCATCAGTCGACGCATCTTCCCACTGAATCCACAAGCATCGACCACCGATCACCACGTGCAAGGCACAGGCGACACAGAAACTGTGGCCAAGCTAGAGCAATCCACCGAGTCTATCGCCACATGGGCACCTGTGTGTTAATTTACCCACGGACCACAATAGGTCAAATTCAGTAGAATGTAACCACACGAAGCACCACATTTTTAAGTCGCGAGGTATACCACTGTCATTTTCAGATCCAACCCCGCACGTGGAAAATGGACCTCCTGCACCGCAAGAGAATAACCCCGTGTGCAGTCATCGCAGGAAAGACGAATCATACGCATCGTCGGACTGCGCACCAAACAAAGTGTCATGACCTGCTATGTCTCCAACAGCCCACCAAGAACGCTTAGAGATGGTCGCACATGTCAGCAGGGCATTTCTGCTCGCTCCGGCACATGGCTAGAGGGCACACGTCTGTCCTACAGGGATACCACTCTCTTCATGTATTGAGCAAAGAGATGACTGGTATTGCCTTCCGTAAATCAGAGCCAGGAGCTGCCAATAATGCTGCCATAAAATGGAACATCCACCTCCGTGAGGTTTGTGCAAATTCATCAATTGTCCACAAAACTCACAAACCAGCATCAAGGTCTCTTTTGGGTCCACAAAAAAACAACACAGCTGCACCCAACTAAGTGACAGCTGTACACACAATTATTTTGGTATGGAAGACTGTGCGGTCATAGAATTTCAGAAAAGGTGAGCCTTTAGCACGCTCCAGGATGTCTGAGACGCCCAGTTCGTCAAGCTATCAACAAGAAAAAATTTGATATTTTGTTTCTCTAAGTACGGTGACCCTACCAATAGTCATTTTTATACTGCTGGATTCGTCACGTCCATCTACACACGATTTTTGCCAGTAAATGCACCGCATGCTAGATCACACATGGCTTTTGAACGATTTATTATTTTTCCGCCGATTGGGCCAGGCCGACTTTTTTGGGGGAAAGGTGAAGTAGGTTGTTGGGAAAGACCTTTATCTTGTACATCCGCCCATTTTACTTGTTTAGATGACAGAACTACGCTTGAATTGGAAACCAATAGTTGTGTCGATATCGTAAACACAGTATCGATTCTTTGTTATGGTTTCCATGGTTTTCCATCGGAGCGCCTAGGCCTTATCCGGGAAGGTCCAAATATTTAACTTTTTTCCGAAAATTTCACATTCATCTTCTTGTATCTCAGAAACCAACAAACACACAACAACAACACCAACACCAACAAGTTCTTCATTCAATTGTGTCTATAAACACAAGAAAATCAAATTTTCAATAACTCAATGCAGTGTGCTAAAGTACCGCTTTTTCTATTACTTTCTCTGTTTCTTTTTTAATTGTTTGGTAAGATTTTTGGTTGTCTTCTGTTTTGTATTTCCTGTATTTCTTTAGAGCTTTTTGTCTTTTTTTTATTTGGTTAGTGCATTCCTCATTCCACCAGGGTACAGGTGTTTTGTTGTTTTTACGGTTTCCGTAATGGTTTTCTTTTCCTGTTGATTGTATTAAGTTAGCTGGCATGTTTTTGTTGGGTATGTGCTTTATAGCTATCTGCAGGATGTTGGTTGTTAGGTTATGGTTGAATACGTCTACGTTATCTGAGATTAAGTCTTCTCTTTTGAGTCTGAGCAGATCTTCTTGGAATCCGTTCCAGTCTGCCTTATGGTACTTGAAATAGGGTCTGATTGATCCAGTGTTTCGTATGTATTTTTCTTTTAAATAAATTGCTATGGGCAGGTGGTCTGATCCTGCATTATCCAGAACTTCCCATTTGATGGTTGCTAAGTTTGGCGTCATTATTGTGATGTCTATAGCCGTATCTGATCCATTTGGATTGTTATTTATTCTGGTCATTGACCCATCGTTTATTATTATTAGATTGTTCTCTTCACAGAAGGTCATTATTTGTTTTCCTGCCGTGTCTATGGCGCTTCTTCCCCATGCTGGATGATGTGCGTTGAAATCCCCTACTATGATTGTTCTATTGTTTATTTGTGCTTTGATTGTTTCCATGTCATTTGTGGTGAATTTTCCTCTTGGGTTGTATATGTTTATTATTGTGATGCTCGCTGGACTACTGTCTATTTAAATGGATAGGCCTTCTAGGTTTTCGGTATTAAATTTATCCCAGTCCATTATTTTGTATTCTTCATTTACTATAAAGGCTACTCCTCCTTTCGCTCCTGTCTCTCTATCGTTCCTAACTATATTGTATTTTGGAATATTGAGTCTTTTGGTTGGGTTGAGCATGGTTTCTTGAATCGCATATACTATTGTTTCTTTTCCCAGATTGGCCAGTCCTAGGTATGGCTTAAAGTTTTGGTGTAGGCCTCTGCAGTTCCATTGTATTATTTTCATTTTGTGTTATTTTCACTTTGCTTGTGCTACGTGGAATTGTTAGTCTTTTTTGAGGTTCAGTGGTTCAATCCTGTCCAATTCTATAAAAGTATTGTTCTGATTTGGGAGATTTCTTCTTTTTTTTTTCATTTTTTTTTCTTTTAATTATCTATCTATTAGATTATACTTGCAAGGTTCTGACCTTAGCTGTTTTCCACTCTTTTCCAACAAAGTTTTGATTCATCAATATTTATAAAATAGCATAAATCATATTACCTTGATTCTGCATGGGCGATGTTTTACAAACCGATACTTTACACTGTTGAATGAATTTATCTTATATTTCCCCCAGAGGTCCGATTGTTGAATATCTATTGCTGTTGAAAGCCACTCCTACTGAATTAGTTTATCTCTTGACTATTTTTTTATCTGGTGGGTTACAATGGCTCTTCCGACATCCTAATACGTTTTTGAGAAGATCAATTTTGGTCCTCTTCGCTATATGAAGACAGCCCCAGCCCCGGCAAGCTCAATGCTATGGGGATTACACTGTCGATCCATAACTTGTTGGTCACACTGTTATAACACAGGGAGCTTCTAGGAGCCATGTGAGCAAATGAGGTTGAGTCTTGATAAATATGTTTCACCTGACCCTGATGTTACACTTCGTTCCTGGAGTTGGGTTTGGGCTAGCAACTCGTTTTTTACAGAAACGTCAACAAATCTTTAAACTATCGAGATTAGTGTCCTTACTCTGGAACATCACTACCAACTGAGGCCCATGACACGATCAAATTAAACCCACATAAGAAAGTCAGGTTGTCAATACAGGTTGTCAATACAGGTTGTCAATACATCTAACAACCTTACAACTTCACCAGACATGCACTGAACTGGAACCATCAGCGACCGAAGACCCAGTTGTCTAGATTACAACAGTAAGCATATCTGAATGTGTGCGTCAGGGTCAGCGAAGCAGGACTGTACAAGACCCTATTCCTTTTCCAAATGAGGTCTTGGATACTTTTCTACTTCGGCGTTCGTCCTAAAAACAACGTTGTGATTTTGTATTTACAAGGAGGTTACCATATTTGCTCCTTTTGGTCCGACACATCGCATTTTAGAACGACATTTTTTAAACAGAATTTGTCTTTGTCTTCCTTCTTTGATCCCTGATCTTTTAAAATACGACGGTCCCTTTGGGATGGAATATGATCCAAAGTGATCCGCTTGATCTTTATGTGTGACAAGGATAATAATAGCACCACTGCCTCACAAAGAGTATGTCGTAAGAGACGTTTAACTGTGTGACACGGCATAACACTGGCCACCGGCCTAACTGGTGGTTTATTAGGAGTAGAGATTTGACAAAACAGCTTTGTAGTTGACATGACTTTATTGTTCAATAACCGCAATCAGATGCAATATAAAATCAACTTACGTTATGAGAGATCTTATACAATTGGACTGTTAATGCACAGAGAAAAAAGATATATTATGGTAATACATTCAACCAATGTTACTAAGATCGTGTTGGACACACACTCTGACAAGATGTGGTGTTATTCATTCCTCATCGTAGTAATGTAAACAAAGTAGGAGGAACAGATAAAGATATAGAAATGAGAACACAAATGTGAGAGGCGTTTGGAGAACTTACCAAAACCAAAATAAATGAAGACGAACATAGTAATTCAAATCTTCTATTGTACGATCTGAAACATGGAAAGTAACAAAAACAGCAAGCAGTTTTGTAAATAGGTGCTGTGTAGAGTAGAAAAATTGAAAGGATATGATATGATTAGAAAAGTGAAATTGCCGGAAATCATTGGTCATATCAGTGAAACACGACTGGGCAAACATGAAGCTAGCCAGCTGAAAGTGTTAGGTGAAAGTTCCTGTTCTTGAAACATCAAGATACGCGAGGAAGAGACAGACCAGAACACCTGTTGAAGAGAGATCTCGATACATAAATGTAGCAGGTAAGCACACATTGGTAGAGCTGGAACGGGTGGTTCAGGACAGGAGGACTGAACGTGAATTTATTGAAGATCGGTGTTTCCTAGGGAGATGAAAGGTATGCCTGATGAAGACATTGTAAAAGAGATAATAGATGCCCATCGCAAGCGAATAGGCGACAGTATCAGACTGTTGCTGCGAAATGTGTTATCTTATGGCTGTAAAAACAAATCCCGTAACGGCATAACCTGCCACATTCAGGGCACGAATATAAAGGAGCCTGCTGTGGAATAGTCGTGCGTTATGTTTTTTGGGGACAGTAAACTTTTGTTGAGCCACCGCGATGGCTATACTCTCTGTGATCTGAGCACCTTCGGTGATACTAACACACCACGTGGTACGCTTTAGTACAATCATCTCCCTGAAGGTGACATCAATATTGAAGCACTTCAGAGACACTTTCAATGAGTGTCTGTAACGTTTCTCGCCCTGGTGTCTGCCTGTTGTGAGCTCAGCTCATCGTACAACAAACAGTTGCTCGCGGATGTGCTCATCTGACACGCAAACATCATGTCCCGTTCATCTTAACTGTGTTATTTATAGAAGATAATAAATGCTCAACATAGTAGCATTGCTCAGAAGTTCAGAGCTAGGCCATTTAATCCTGAGCAGCCTATGTACACAGCACCAGTGAAAGCAACTGAGATGTCTGGTATGTCTCCTATACCGTGTTCATGTCTCACAGGTTTTCAGCAGAGCGGATAAAACTACAGTATGCTACAATGTTAGCTTGGTTGCGACACTAACGCTGCGTCTGTTCCACATGTGTGCTCTTAGCCTCCCAAACCCAGAGTTCGCCTTAGCAATACTTTTATTGGAACTCGCAGTCGATATTCGTCACTCTATTGAGGGTAGAGCCTATGTAGGTCACTCTATTGAGGGTACAGCCTATGTAGATCAAACTATAAATGTTGATTCTGTACAGTCATGTTTGGTTCGATGTACGGCTTTTAAATGTTGGTTCTGTACAGTGATGTTTGGTTCGATGTACGGCTTTTAAATGTTGGTCTGTACAGTAATATTTAGTTCGACGTACGGCTTTAAATGTTGGTTTGAGGACGGCGTGGCCTAGTAGTTAAGTGGCACGGTTCACAACCAGAAGGTGCTGGGTTCGATCCCCATCACAGCACCGGCCGTTACCTCGGGGAAGCAAAGCCTTAGAAAATGCAGGAGGAAGCAGACCCTTACATAAAATGCATGCTGAAGTCGGATGCACTGGGCCGACAGGCGCAAAATAAAAACCACAGTGTAACGCACATACGCCCTGGGGAATAGAGAAATAAGGCGAACGCAAAAACAAATAAAAATAAATGTTGGTTCTGTACAGTAATATTTGGTTCGATGTACGGCTTTTCAGGGTCAGGTTGAAAGAGTACCTTCGTATTCCTAGTTTTGAACTCAAGACCAAAGTTAATGTATGCCGTCGAAATCTCCGTCATGGTGGACTGCATATTTTTTTCTGAGAAAGTGTTGAGGGCACGGTCGCCCGCGAATACGATACATATGCTTCAAGAGACTGCAAAAGAGATACGTTGGCCTCGAGATTGCTAAAGATATACATGCGCATCAAGGAACTGCAAAAGAAATGTCAACGCTTCAAAGGACTGAAAAAAGATAAGTTCATTTCAAAAGTCTGCAAACCGGATATGTTCGCTTCAAGAGACTGCAAAAGAGATGATTAGACATCAAGTGGCGACCAAATGTCTGAAATCTTTGTGCTAGAAAGTGTATTCATGTCAAACAGTTTCACACATCAATCCATTGCTATGTATTCAACCTAACATTGTTAATGTGAACCCGATTAGAGCGGGTTTTTGTTATTAAACGTCTTCACAGCAGAGATAAATTATTGGGGCATAGCGCAGACCCTTTATAACAAGGATTCTCAATTTGTGAACCTTGAGATCTTGAATGATATCCTTCATGTTAAAAGGGTCATGCTGCGGACACCATAAAGAAAGGGGAAGAGAGAGAAAGAGAGAAAAAAGGGAAAGAGAGAAAGCAAAAAAGAGGCGTATAACAAAACGGTGGTTCCAGGAAGGAGCAGAATGACAACTTGGCGTCTTCCAACCCACTGAAGCGATAAACTATAGTAGTGGCGAGAGAGGTCTGAGACGGACCGTCATGGCTGTGAAGAAACCTTGCTGCACTTATTTGAGATCGAAAGGAGAAGTAGAGACAGACACTCGTTTCAGAGTCGTATTACCCATTTGATTTTATTAGGCTACCTATATTGTGCCTCTTTCTGGGGAGAAAGGAATACATCCACTTCAGCCCTATGATTGTCATAAATGGCAATTCAAGAATGTTCTAAAGAGAGCTATACCACCTTATGCATGCCAAACCAATCGACAGACAATAAACACTGCAAGCCCCCACAAACGTCGTAAGCGTCTACAAGCTGTACGGACCATCTATATCATGTTCAGTTCAGTTCAGTTCAGTTCAGCTACCATCTTCAGATCATTGGTCGGGTGCTCATTTAAGTTTAAGTGTCACCGCTCAGGTCGGGTGGTGAGTTCAGTTCAAGTACCATCTTCTGAGAAAAGTTTGGGTGATTAGTTCAGTTCAAAAGTCACAGCGGAGGTCGTGTGATGAGTTCAGTTCATGTACCATCTTCTGAGCGGAGGTCGGCTGATCAGTTCAGTTCAAGAGTCACAGCGGAGGTCGGGTGACGAGTTCAGTTCATGTACCACTTCTGAGCGGAGGTCGGCTGATCAGTTCAGCTCAAGTGTCACAGCGTAGGTCGGCTGATCAGTTCAACTGAAAGTGTCATAGCGTAGGTCGGCTGATCAGTTCTGCTCAAGTGTCACAACGGAGGTCGGCTGATCAGTTCACCTCAAGTGTCACAACGGAGGTTGGCTGATCAGTTTACCTCTAGTGTCACAACGGAGGTCGGCTGATTAGTTCACCTCAAATGTCACAACGGAGGTCGGCTGATCAGTTTACCTCAAGTGTCACAAGGGAGGTCGGCTGATCAGTTCAGATCAATTGTCACAGCGCAGGTCGGCTGATCAGTTCAGCTCAAGTGTCACAGCGTAGGTCAGCTGATCAGTTCACCTCAAGTGTCACAGCGCAGGTCGGCTGATCAGTTCACCTCAAGTGTCACAGCGGAGGTCGGCTGATCAGTTCAGCTGAAGTGTCACAACGGAGGTCAGCTGATCAGTTCAGCTCAAATTCTCAGTGGAGGTTTGGCTGAACAGTTCAGTTCATGTACCATCTTCACAGTGGACGTTGGCTGATCAGCGCAGGTCATGTATCACAGCGGAGGCCGACTGATCAGCTCAGGTCATGTGTCACAACGGAGGTCGGCTGATCAACTCAGGCCATGTGTCACAGTGGAGGTCGGCTGATCAACTCAGGTCATGTATCACAGCGGAGGTCGGCTGATCAGTTCAGTTCATGTACCATCTCCACAGCTAAGATCGTCTGCCAATGATCTTGAATATCCTGTGTCTCTTGCCCTTTTTGTACAGAACATCTCTTTATGACACCCACCCCCCCCCCCCCACACACACTTATATAGCCGTGTTTATCCCTCGTTTGTTTGATCTTCCGGTATTGTTTTCAGCAAGTTGTGTTTTATGCGCCAATAATATGAGTTTTAACTATTGAGCTGCTTTCGTTCACCAATTCTTCCCGCACTTCCAATTTCCCCAAGACTGCCTGACTTTTTTTCTTTTATATGCCAGAGATGCGCCCCAATCTCCCATACTTATATATCCACATCTCAAAGACATCCTTTGGACAGTAACAGGTTTCCAAGTATTTCAATGTGTGGCGCTACTTCTCTCTCTTTCCTTTGTCGTTCCTCGTGTACTCCTTGGGGTTTGGAAGTGTGCTTTGTTAATGAATGAAATAAAGTGTATATCAACACGTGAAAGGCCTGTTGTGTTATCGCGTAATGGAGGGGTTGCTGGTTTTGACCTTCATGTACACCATTATTTTATGGGAACTTCGTAACCTTCGGAATGTTTTCCAGGATATGGACCACCTGTCTACTCTTTTCAGTGTTCAGCCAACAGTCTTACGCACATCAGTGATTGCCTTGTGTCTTTCCGCAGCGGAATATGCAGCCCCAGTCTGGAAAAACTCCGCCCATGCAAAACAAGTTGATACAGCAGTGAACGAGATGGGCAGGATAGTGTCGGGGTGCTTTAAACCCACCTCCACAAACAAAATACATCCCTTAATTGGCATTGCACCACCTGATGTAAGAATAGGTGAAGCTGCGGAAATCGAACAAGGGAAACAGGAAAACGACCTTAGACACCCGATGTTTGGCCATCAGGAACAATCCACAAGACTTAAATCAAGACACAGTTTTTTTAAATCGACAGAGACCATCTAGACAAGCCCGGAAGGTCAACGCATCGAGAGGTGGCGCGAAACAATGCAGGACCCATGGATAGAGCTCAAAAAGAGGCTGCGCCTGGACACCACCAGCCCTATGCTGTATGGAAGGCAATGAACAGACTTGTAACTGGTGTGTCAAGATGCAGAGTGAACTTGAAGAAATTGGGATACTCAGATGTCGACACATGTGAATGCGGCGCAGTTCAGGACCAAGATCATCTGATGTCCTGCCCCAACCTCCCTGAAACCTGTGACATGAACGACTTGATGGAGGAGAACGACAAGGCAGTTCAAGTTTCTGAATACTGGACGGATGTCGTGTGACATGGTGTTTGGACACGGAAAGTAAGTAAGTGTTCAACTACCAATATTTATTTTTCAGGCCATAGCTTGTAGACGTTATCTCAGAGTTTAACCTTCGTATCCAATACGACGAGATAATACTTGAAGCGAGGTTGAAACAATCATACGTTCACACTTTCGTTCATTCATTTCTTGAGAGATGAACACCTTACCTCTCGGCTATAGCAACCCCATTGACAGGCAAACGCCTTACCTCTACGCTATAGCAACCCTATTGGCAGGCAAACGCCTTACCTCTAGGCTATAGCAACCCTAATGGCAGGCACACGCCTTACCTCTAGGCTATAGCAACTCTATTAACAGGCAAACGACTAACCCTCTCGGCTATAGCCACCCTTCCTTGATAGGCGAACGCCTTCCCTCTCGGCCATTTCCACCCTTCCTTGATAGGCGAGCGCCTTCTCTCTCGGCTATAACAACACCCCCCCCCCCCCTTCCCCTATGTTGTGGAAGCTCAAAATGAGGAAATTTACTCATCTGTGCGCCCTGTAAAGTGCTTTACGTGACTGGTCCCCCAGGCGGTTGTCCTAGGCTTGGCTTCATCTACATGTTACTCACTAATACGGGGATTACACGTTAATTTCGTCATCCAGTTTTCACGGAGAATTGCAAGGAAGTCGAGGTATGGGTCTAGATCAATATGTTCTGCTTACCTTGACTAACATGTTTAATCAGTATGTTCTGCCTGACCTTGACTAATGTGTGATCAGTATGTTTTGCCTGACCCTGACTAACATGTGTGATCAGAATGTTCTGCCTGATCTTGACTAACATGTCTGATCAGTATGTTTTACCTTCACATCAACCCCCTTTGAAAGACTGTCATATGCAAAGTATAAGCCACCATAACATAAGCTGAAGACCTCGACACGCTATGGTAGTAGAGGACCAAACAAGCGAAATATAACAATTAATTTTGTCGCTTTGCTCTAATAAGACAGCCTTTCCAGGAAAACCAGCTCTTACAATAAACGGTTGATGCCTAGGTAGGTTATCAACAGTCAAAGGTTAAAGAAGAGAAGAAGAGGCCCAAAAATACTGCAAGCTGAAGACGGATGCCCTCCTCCACTCAACCGTTGGGTGAAGTACACAACCCAGAGGTATAACGAAATGTAAAGACATGACTTTGTTAAAGTCATCGATATGGATCTCTGATGTTGTACGAAGAAGAAGACCACGATGAAGGAACCTTGCCAATGATAATGTTGTCATTAAGCAGACCTGTCAATGGTAGGAGGTCTACCTAACATGTCACTGCAAAACTCTAATTGTCAGTTTGAACGTAACAATAGAGACTATTCTTTCAAGAAGTTGTTATTGCTTTGTTTAACCCCTGTACTGTTGTTTTTCGTGAAGATAGTTTGCGCTAAAAAACAAAGGCCATTCGACTTTGCAGTAGCCAAGCATGGTTTTTATTTTATCTCCAATAGAAAATAAAACATGTCACATTGATGTTTTCAATCCATGTAATCTTCGTCAGGAAACAAGTATCCAAATCGCGATCATCATTATCCTGTGCTCTGTCGCCTGACGCTGACGATCAGGGATCTCCATCTCCGTTTATCCCATTAAACGTTTATCAGTTCTTCCGTTGATTATCTCTCGTCATTCCTTCAAGCTGTCCAATATTTTATCTATCTACCTGATTCTGTCCCTCTTAACCTCGACTCTGCCCCTTGTCACTGTGTGTTCCAGCCGGTCTTTTTCTCATGACATGCCCGAAAAAGGATGACTTCCTTGTCAATATTTATGCCAATAATTGTCTTGTGTCTGTGTCTCTTCAAGCACAACGATATTAGCCTTCTTTAAAGTTCATGGAATCCTCAACACTCTTCTATAAAATACATTTAAGTTGCTTACAATGCTTCCTTTGCATGTCTGCTGTACGCCTATGACTCGCTGCCGTACGTCTACTGATTCTCCGTGGACAAAGAAAAACTCACTTTCTTAATTTTAGTGATTCGGTTTTTTTGCACAAGATTCTCCCCCTACTCTGGAAGTCTCTGGGCTATTCTATTCTTTATTCAATAATTGCATCTCCAATCCAACGTTATGTAGGTATCCAAGTTTTGTCTGTATCAGTGTCATAGACTCTGCACTAAGGCTTCCCTATGGGTTATTTTCCCATTGCTATATCTTAAAAAAATATCTCTTCCACCATCCTTAACCACCCCCTCTAGTGATTCATCTGTGTATACGTATGGGATGAGTCCTTAGGGCGGTATCTCCCTTCTAGCATCACCTGAGCTAAGGTTTTCATGTGGATAGTCTGGCAATTTTTGTGTTCTATTCCTGGGATCTCCGGGGTTATTAAGATGTTTTGACTTGGCTTGGCTTCGTTCGTTTTCAATCTCCCGCTACCAAACCCTGAAAGGGCTTAAGTAGCAGAATGTAGTCCAGAGAACGGAATGTGTTGTGTCGTAGTTTACAGATTGACTGCGATATTTGCACCTTTCGGTCCAACACATACGACTTCATCAAGCATTTTTTGAGTACCGGGATAGTATTCCCTCTTCGATCCCTTCTCCTTAGCCAGTCTGTCCTGCTGCAGCCTGTTATCCAGGATCACCGTGTGGAGGTGTAGAAGGGTCTTAGCAGCTCCGGTTCGCTGGCCCTGACGCTAGCAGTCAGCTATGGGTCGCTGACCACTGCAGCTCATGCGCTGCTCAGCTCCGGTTCGCTGGCCCTGACGCTAGCAGTCAGCTATGGGTCGCTGACCACTGCAGCTCATGGGCTGCTCAGCATCTTGATCCCATTTAAGATGTTTTCATGGCAATAGATTTGCTCCTCATAACCAGTCAGCATTTTCATTTTTGTTAATTTCTTTGAGACCAGGTTTTCATGGTGACAGTACAGGTGTTTTGAGCTGTGTAAAAATATGGTGATCTTTAGTCGGGTTTAGTTGTCTTAGTTCCGTCTGTTCACACGTACATAGCATTTGAGTGACTTGTGTTTCTTAGTTTAAATCATAACTTCTGCTTTCTTTTGATTTAAGATAGGCCTTTATCTTCGCTTTGAAGAACCAACATGTCGACCAGATCTTATAAGCCTGACTATACGATAATATATCATAATAAACTATACTATGCGATACTGTACAATACTATACTATACAGACATTACACCAGAGAGTTTAGAAAATGTACAACTATTGTGTCGTGACGTATCACGTTCAGTAAACATGTGACACTTTGTAGCAAAGGTAGAGAAATACTGTGCTTGAATGCAGTTATACAACATAGTTTCCCTTTTCAAAACGTCCGATTGAAGCAGACACAAGCACATACAATAATGAATGCTGCCTTATAGCAATACTAGTTGCTCATCGTAAATGAAAAAGGCGACATAATCAGACTTGCGTTATGATATGTGATCGCGTATGTTTGTAAGGATCTATCCTGGTGTAACATGTTCTGTTATACTTCGGACACACATGGCTAGTTTCAGTTGTTGGGCTGTTGCACAGCCTGTGCTTTTGGATACTGCACTTTCTCTTAGTCTCAGTGATTGTGTTCAGTCATATGAGCACATCGTGTGATGGTAATGTACCTAGATGATATATCCGGAATCATATTATGTTGCTTATAAGCCTAGCTGCAAAATTGATGCGCTCACTTTTTTTCAATTGTTGAATTTAGCAAATAAATGTGTTTTTTCGAAATACATTGTAAAAGTAGCCCCACATTAGATACTGTTGTCGGTGCTGAGGTATTAAGGACTTGAGTGTCTTTGGTCACGGCATCTTCATCTTCATATTTTTCTACTTTTAATTCTTCTTCTGTTTTTTTCCTTTTTCGTGTATCTTCTTCTTCGGCTTATTTTTCTTCTTCTACTTCTTCTTATTCTTCTACTTCTTCTTCTTCTTCTTCTTCTTGACTTATTTTCTTTTCGTTCTTCTTTTCCCTTGTTTTCTTTTTCTTGACTTCATTTGCGGTTGTTTTTCTCCTTTTTTGCTCCTTTTCTTTTTTTTTTCTACATCTTTTTCTCCTTTTTCTTCATTTTCAGCATCAACGTCTTTTCTTTGTGATAATCAACTTCTTCTTTCTCCTTGCTGTTCTTCTTCTTTTGCTTCTGCTTCTTCTTTTTCCCTGGTTTTTACTTTCAGATCCTAATGAACATGAATTAGTTACAATTCTATTGATGTATCATACATATGGTATTATTTATAGTCTTACACCCAAAATACTACTCACAACTCTACAATTTTTGACCTGCATGAATGCCCAGGATCCCCAATGTCATTAGTTGAAGAGGCATGTACCGTCATAAGTACAAACGACACTTAGTAGCCTCTTATGACATTGTGTCATTTTGGCAGTGGCTTTATTTTTTGTCTGTCACATAGAAAATAGTAAAATTTCTAGCGATCAGAATATCCTATAAAAGGGAAGAAATCCATTTTTGTGTGCTCTTAAATAACCAATTATTCTTCTTTCGTTAATCATAATGTGATTTGTCTTATTTTTGAAGAAAAAAAATTAATTAAATCCAATTTTTGTGTCGTCAAAATCTTTCGAGTAAACACATATTTTACAATATAAACTGTGCTCTCTCTTACAGCCACTTGAATCTGATGGTATGTCACTGGTATCTCTTAAATAGCCACATCTATTTCCCTCACACTGGACCGGGGTCCTCCAGACGGTTGTGCTACACTTGGCTTTATCTGTCTGTCACTCTCTACTACATAGATCACGTCGATTTCTCTCCTCTTTAACCAGGCTGCCATAAAAACAGCCCTTTTCCAGGTATGGCTACTAGGAAGCTTTGGTAAATGACTTGGCCAGTATGTTCTGCCTGACCGTGACTAACATGTCTGATCACTATATTTTGCCTAACCAGACGTTAGTCTTCCTACACAAGTTAGCTCATAAACGTGGCGTACTGTCTCATGTGAAACATATCGTACAATCACTATATTCTTACGTTGGTTAGAGATTGCCAATAAATTATGTTAACCCGTAAGAACATTTTTGCTGTTTTTGTTAGTTTGTTGTCGTTGTTGTTGTATTTGTTAGGAATCCGGACACTCGTCCTTTCGCCCAATGTCATGTAATGGTATCTGCACATGTTTGTTACTTGTTGTCTAGTGTCATACAAAGTGTTCCATTTATCTGGCCTCGAGAGATGATGATCAACGGTTTCAAATGGGCGTGTACACAGCTGACACTCATGAATGTGTTAATTTGACATTTGAAGGAGAGTTAACTGAGTTCCATTAACACTGTTGCTCTTATCTCCCTTCGACTTATTCGCCGCATGTTAATGCTGTCTTTTAACCGACTTTTTCTTTCTGATCTCCCTTAGAACTGCCTAACAGTGACAGTTATAAAGTTTTCATGAGCATCGTTTTCCTATTCTCTCCCTTGGATTGTTTGACTCTCAAAATATTCCTTATTCTGGTAACTTTGATATTCATATCTCCATTGGACGACCAAATTCTTTTTTCTTTTTCTTCTTCTTCTTCTTCTTCTTCTTCTTCTTCTTCTTCTTCTTCTTCTTCTTCTTCTCATCTCGTTCATGTATATCTTCTAATTTGTCTTTTTCTCCTCTTTCTTTTACTGCTTCATCATCATCATTATTATCGTCTTCCTTTTCTTCTACGTCTTTTTCTTTTCCTTTGTCGTCTTCTCATGTTTCCGGTTTTTCATAATATTCATATCCATCTCCTTCTCTGCATTCTCCTTTTACATTCAATTCTTTTTTCTTCTTCGTTTTCTTCTTCCGCCTATTCTTCTTCTTTTTCTTCTTCTTTTTCTTCTACTTCTTCTTCTTCTTCTTCTTCTTCTTCTTTTTCTTCTTCTTCTTCTTCTGCTTCTTCCTCTTCTTCTTCTGGAAAAAACTAATGACAACCAACGCAAAGACAATAATAATTCAAACACTGATAATTCCTGAATGTGGACTATGTATGAGTTTTGCAATAAAAAAAAAAGGTCATAGCTTGTCGTTCATGAAACAATCGTGCCCCAGCCAACAGAAGACACACCTTTACTGAACTCTTTCTATTGTTCTGTTCGATTCTCTCCAGGTATATTAAGAATCTACGTCAATACATTCCAGGCAGATACATAGCTCTTTGTCCGACTTAATTAAATGATTAAGAGTGTAGATTCCGATCCTACCCGTAGCATTCTGGATGTGAACACGCTTGCTCTTGCATCTCAAGCGTCCATCTCTGTTAAGCCCGTTTACTATCTCAATTGCATCGGCGGTTCGTGGATTTCTGCGACTTCATGAAAGACCTTGTAGTCCAGGATGAAAGCTCCTGAAATCCATACAATATACCAAAGCCCACATGCATCTCTGTCCCATAGCCACTCATACTATTGCCAGCCATTATCTTCTAGTGCAAATCTGCACTTTAGGCATGTTTGAATGTTAGCAGTTGCTATGCTACAGTACCTCATTTATTATGTCAAGAAGAAGAAAAGCAAGATCAAGAAGAAGGAGAAAAAGAAGAAGGAGAAGTAAAAAAGACAAACAGATGATATCATAAACTAACCTTGTCATAAGAACAAGAGCAATTTAAATTAAAATTATTAATTGAAGAAAATAATTATCGAGTAAGGTTCACCGCTTTGTCAAGTATTTTTTTAGGTGGGGGGATTCTTTTCTGTAATTTGACCAATCGCCTTTGAGGTTATATACAAAACATGTTTTGACCTTCAGAGGTGAAACTCATGAGTCGACATCCTCCACGAAGGAAGTGGTCTTCGTTTAGCCACACTCGATTTTATACATTAACATGTCCGTTCTTCTTAATCAGTGATTCTCAAATTGTGGGAAAACTGGTAAATAGGGGAGTCGCAACAGTTAATTAGTTGCCTCAGATCAGGAATCTCAATTTCATTAATTCATTCATTCACCAGTTCGCTCCAATGTGATGTGCAGGCAATTGTTGCAATTGGCACATTACAAAGAAAACTTTCAAACGTTTGCAATCGTTTCTCTTTTAGTTCTAATGTGAAGCATATGTGCTATCTGCAGCTTGTCGATTTACAGGAAGTATGTATCTGAGTGTTTGAATGGCTGATGATAACGGCAATGTTAGTTGAGGTGAAGGAGCCTCAAGTAAAATCTCCTTTAGTCGACTTTTACGGCATGCTTGAGAGGTTACAGTGGTCCTTGTCCTTATATCCCGGGTAGTAGTCATGTGAATTTCGCACTGGTTCAAATAAGGTCAAGTTAATGGGCTAAAACCCACTTAGGGTCAAGTTAATGGGCTAAAACCCACTTAGGGTCAAGTTAATGGGCTAAAACCCAATTAGGGTCAAGTTAATGGGCTAAAACCCACTTAGGGTCAAGTTAATGGGCTAAAACCCACTTAGGCTCAAGTTAATGGGCTAAAACCCACTTAGGGTCAAGTTAATGAACTACAGGCAGTTTGTGATTTGGGTTTTGAAACGAAAGTAACTTGTCAAATTAATTGACAAAGAGTCACAAAATGCACGAGGTCAAGGTAATTGACAAAAGGTCGCATGAGGTCAAGCTGATGGGAAACGGGTTCGGTGAGGTCACATTTGTGATACAAGAGCAATCTGTACTCAAGTTAATTAAATAAGGGAAACATGGGGCCAGGCTAATGGGAAAAGAGCTACACGAATCACGTTAAATAAACAAGAGCAACTTTAGGGCAACATGATGTGATGTCAAGTCAATGAAATAATGACAACATGAGATCAAATTAATGGAACAACAGTAACATGAGATACAGTTAATGAAAAAATAATAATGTGGGGACAAGTTAATGAAACAAAAGCAACCTGATATAAAGTTAACAAAATAAATACAACATAAGGTCAAGTTAATGGAACAAGAGCAATAAAAGGTCAAGGTAAAGTGCTAAATACAATGAAATTGTGTTGTCAAAGCCGCTCACGACAATAGCACGTCCCTGTGTATTTGATTATGACCTTGAGGTGGAAATGTGGTTTTACGATACATTGACTGTGTAGTATAAATCTCTACTATATCATAGTTAGTTATCATTCACTGTTAGAATGTTCTTCTTATTAATGCCCCTTTTTGCTACGAGTGGAGTTTCTTCTTTTTCTTCTTTGCTCGTTCTCTAAAATTTCTGATACCAAGTTCGTAGTCAACTTTGGATCGCTGACCGCTGCAGCTCATGTACTGCTCACCATCTTGATCCAACTCCATGCGGAGCATACAGCCACTCTTACAGTTACAGTAAGAAACCAGCATCGCAGCACATTGCCTACTCTTTCAGTGGTGGAAGAGCGGGTTAAAACTCAAACTACTGCAAATGGGTGTAACCAATAACATGTACAAGTGGATCAGTGATTACCTAGATAACAGGACATCAATGGTGCAACTCCAGGGACACCTCAGCAAAAAGATGAAAATGGACCAGGAGTTCCACAAGGTGGAATACTCTCACTCATACTATTCCTCATATATATACATGATATAATCACATAAATCCCTAAAAGAGTACACAGTGCACTATATGCAGATGCCCTGGCACTATGGACATCCGTAGAGTCTATACCTGTAGCTAGAAACCAAATGCGGGAGGCCATCAATGAAATAGAGATATGGCCAAAAAAATGGTAAATCGCTATAAACGAAACCAAAACCCCCACACAATCTTCTCTCTATCTCCCAAGCCCCACGAAGCGATCATGAGAGTAAATGGCCAAACCCTCCCCTTTGACATGTCCAACTTATCTGAACATAAGAATGGACCCAAGGTTGACATGGAAAAATCAGATTTTAAAAAGTCACCAACAAAGCTAAGAACAGAATGGCCATTATGAGGAAGATATCAGGCTCAACATGGGGAGCTGACACGGGCACACTAAAGAAACTGTACACAGGTTAGGTGAGACCAGTGCTAGAATACGGGATAGCATCATGGTCCACAGCAACAGAGAATAACTTTCACAAAATAAATACAACCCAAAATCGAGGTATACGTATCATCACTTGAGCAATGAGAACAACACCAATAAATGCAGTGGAAAACTTCACACGAATCGAAATTATGGAGACGCGCAGAGACCAAAAAAACATTCTAGGAGGAGGAGAAGTTCAAACAAGTGCCTAATAACCCAATATATGACAGGATAAATATGATGGGACGAGGGAGATTAAAGAAAAACCACTTCATATAAAAAACAAAAAAAACTTGCAAGTGCAGACGAAATCATAAGCCAAGCAGTGATTAGAGATCTAAAACAAACATCCAAAATCCCGCCATGGAAAAAAAAGCCCCCCTGAGATGGTAGAAACCATAGAGGGAATAGGGAAAAGACAGATTTAGAAATGACATTTATCACAGAAGAAAATCTTAGGAGAGTATACCCACTAGAAACATGGACACACGTATATACAGATGTCTCATCTAACAAAGCCACATGCAATGGAGGTGCAAGGGTCTATTACAGACTAAGGAATGGAGAAGAAAAACTAGAGTATTAACAACGGGAATATACTCCAATAACTTCCGCACAGAAGCAGAGGCACCGAAGACCGCACCTGAGCTTGTAATTTAAAATAAAGATATTCACCTAGAAAACATAGTATTCCTAAAACAACACAACGATGAAGATCTCGAGCAATGTATGTTCTCCATAACACAGCTCTCAGCAGAACACCCAAGGTCGGTCATACAGTGGATCCCATCCCACTGCAATATTGAAGGCAATGAAGCTGTAGACAAACTAGCAAAGAGTGGAGGAGCATCCTCACTAACAGACATGAGTATCAAATATAATGAGGCCAAAACCATATTTGTCTGTTAGTGGGGATGCTCCTCCAACTTCAGGGTAAAATGGGCTGATCAACACTCCAACTTCTGAAAAAAAGACAGCTACTTTAACTTAACTAGAGAAGAGCAAGTCATCATCTTGAGAACTGGGCATAACAGAATCAAGAGTCATCTTTACAACAAAATGAGGATTGGGACAGATGACAGGTGCCCATGTGGGGAGCATATCATGACCGTGGAAAACATCCTACAAAGCTACACGCTCACGCAGGAAAAGAGAGAACAATACTGGCCTCGTGAGACAGATATGAGACAAAAGCTGTATGAACACGAAACAGCCTTACAAACAACGGTGTCCTTTGTAAGAGAAACTGGAACCTTGAACTGAGGATGGACGAAGAAGAAGAAGTGGTAGTTTCTGTAAATATTTGTTTTACATGATGAGGTTGCAACCCTCATGCACAATCTTTATTGTCACCTTCTAAGATATACACGGGGGTGCAGTGGTCTTGTATTTCCTCCCCAGGAAAGGACCTCCTGATAAAATTGGGGAACATAATTTTGACTCACTTTCAATAGCTGCCCGCCTACATGGAACCTCACATTAGCCAATGCTGTCTCTATTAATATTGCATTAAAGTGAAAAGACTTAGGTTGATACAGTCATAGTTTCTTCATTACTGAGACTGGTACTTTCATTTTTAAGATTAATGCTTTCCTATTTCCATCCTTATTTAGATTGATGCAATCCTAATTTGAACATTACTGAGACTGGTACTTTCATTTTTAAGATTAATTCTTTCCTATTTCCAGCCTTATTAAGATTGATGCATTCCTAATTTGATCATTACTGAGACTGGTACTTTCATTTTTAAGATTAATGCTTTCCTATTTCCATCCTTATTTAGATTGATGCAATCCTAATTTGAACATTACTGAGACTGGTACTTTCATTTTTAAGATTAATGCTTTCCTATTTCCATCCTTATTTAGATTGATGCAATCCTAATTTGAACATTACTGAGACTGGTACTTTCATTTTTAAGATTAATTCTTTCCTATTTCCATCCTTATTAAGATTGATGCATTCCTAATTTGAACATTACTGAGACTGGTACTTTCATTTTTAAGATTAATTCTTTCCTATTTCCATCCTTATTAAGATTGATGCATTCCTAATTTGAACATTACTGAGACTGGTACTTTCATTTTTAAGATTAATTCTTTCCTATTTCCATCCTTATTAAGATTGATGCATTCCTAATTTGAACATTACTGAGACTGGTACTTTCATTTTTAAGATTAATTCTTTCCTATTTCCAGCCTTATTAAGATTGATGCATTCCTAATTTGAACATTACTGAGACTGGTACTTTCATTTTTAAGATTAATTCTTTCCTATTTCCATCCTTATTAAGATTGATGCATTCCTAATTTGAACATTACTGAGACTGGTACTTTCATTTTTAAGATTAATTCTTTCCTATTTCCATCCTTATTAAGATTGATGCATTCCTAATTTGAACATTACTGAGACTGGTACTTTCATTTTTAAGATTAATTCTTTCCTATTTCCAGCCTTATTAAGATTGATGCATTCCTAATTTGATCATTACTGAGGTTATACTTTCTTCATTATTAAGATTGATGTTTTCCTAATTTCATTATTATTAAGTTTCTTACTTTCCTAGTTTTCGCGTGATTTAGATTAATACTTTCATAGTCCACATATCGTTCAGATTAATGCTTTCATAGTATCGTCAATATTAAGATTCATACTTTCATAGCTTTTAATTACTACAATTGGTACTTTAATAGTTTCAGCATTTTTGAGATTGGTACTTTCATAGTTTCTTCATTATTGAGATTGGTACTTTCATAGTTTCTTCACTATTGAGATTAGTACTTTAATAGTTTCAGCATTTTTGAGATTGGTACTTTCATAGTTTCTTCATTATAGAGATTGTTACTTGCCTAGTTTTTAAATTGCTATAACTGATACTTTCACAGTTTCTTCATTATTTAGATCGATACTATCATAGTTTCTTCATTTACAGATCGATACTATCATTTTTTCTTCATTATCAGATCGATACTATCATAGTTTCTTCATTATCAGGACTTGTACTTTCATAGTTTCTTTATTTTTGAGATTTATACTTTCATAGTTTTGTCATTATTAGGATTGATACTTTCATAGTTTCTTCAATTTCATTCCTGACCCCTTGTATGACGAGTCGTTTACTTTTATCTTCCTTATATACCTCAATTTGGGCTATTATTTTTGTATCTTTCTTTCAAGCATGGGTGATTATTCCAGACCCGTCACATGTAGGCTAATACACGTGACGAGTTCAGAAAGGACACGAGCTAGACAGTCTTCTGTTCTAGAATGGTCTTTGTCATTACTCTCATTATTTCATTATCTTGTATAGTCTGCCTAGTGTTACTGTACTAATGTTGCTAATCATAGAAAAGTGTTTGGAGTGCCGATTGGTTCCGAATTCTTCCATAGACCGCCCATTTCCACGCCCCAACTTTTGGTTTACAGTCATACAACGAGAAATGATATTTTGTTCACTGTGGTATTCACCGAAATAGGATGTGACCCGCGATCGTCTAACTGGGTGTATTAGACGGCTCAACGATCAGTAATGAACCAAGTGTCAAGGGGTCGGTATGTGTCTACATGGAGTGACCTTGTGTGTTTTGACAGTCCGTGAGTTTTATGCACGTATTTTTAATGTTCATCAGAAGGTATGTGTTTATTTTGACGGTTCATGAAGTGGACTATGAGTGTCGTAATGTTCTATTAAACGGTCTGTGTGAATTTTGAGGGTTTCTGGAGTGAACTGTGAGTGTAGTAATGGTCCATCGAGCGGTATGTGTGTGTTTTGACTGTCAATGAAGTGAATTGTGAATGTAGTAATGGTCTATGAAACGGTGTCTGTGTATTTTGACGGTCTATAAGATGAACTGTGAGTGTAGTAATGGCCCATCGAGCGGTCTATGTTTATTTTGACTATCCATGAAGTGGTCTATACGTATCTGTGTCATCTATGAAGTTCTTCTCTTAGTTCTTAGTCGACCTGTACTTCTACATGAGCAGATACCCACTGTGCAGGTCTCAGCTCTGGTATGAGCTGGATGTAGCAGGGAGAAGGGTTTCCTGCTAAGTGGACTAGGCTCGAGCAACTTAATACTCCGCTGCGTTGGGACAGGCGTTTACAGAATGTGGTAAACCAACGTGAGAGTCCATCTAACTAGAGCAAAGTAGACCCGCAACCTGTTAAACGCCATGTATGCTGCTCTAAACAAACCACCTAACCATAGCCGGTGTTTTGCCATGTAACACAATTAGTCAAGTCGCCTCTTACGACATGTTCTTTGTGGGGCAGGGGTACTATTCTTGTTCTTGTCACCTCGGCAGACCACTCGATGAAGTGAACTGCGTAAATATCTTGGATCGTATATGTATATTTTGACACTTCCCGATGAGACCGGTGTGTGGTTTGGCTGCAGATGAAGTGTCCTGAGAAAGTAATGACTTGAGAACCACTGTCTCTAACCTCTCTACCTCATGCCTCTTACATTTAAGGCAAAAAACCAAAACTACTCGTTACAAAAAACTGGCCCAAATTACGCTTCGAGTCCTATACAGTTTACGCTCGGGACAGTGAACCAGGACTGTCTCTGCCTTTCATTGTTTTTGTTACAGCGTGTGATATTCTTTCGTGGATTCAAAGTATAGTGCAGTTTATCTGTTCCACATTTGATTCGGTGCATGGCTTCAAAATTAAGCCCTCTTCATCACAATAAAGGTTAAGACTGCAAAAAGAGACAAGAAAAATCATAGACAAACAGTCAAGTCTATGAGGGAAATTTATTGGCTATTTGAGAGAAACGTGAGACTGTATAATTTTTTGAGAGAAGTAGATGTGGTTATTTAAGAGAAACTAGTGACGTGGTGGTTTCTTTTCTGTGGCGTTCTAGACCTGGGGAAAGTGCGTTCTGGGGTGTCCGTACACACTGTACAGCGATATAAATTATTGACAATAAAGTTAACAAGCATTTGTCTGTATACAACATGTGTCTTAGAGGGTGGTTTAACCGATGTGCGAGTCCATCTTAATAGACTCAAACACTAGAGCTAAGTAGATCCGCAGCCAGTTAGACGCCATCTATAGCTGCTCTTTAAATAAATACGTTCTAAAATGTAAATAGCCATGTGACAAGAGAGAAAGAGATAGAGAGAAAATGAGAGAGATAGAGAGAGGGAGAGAGAGAGAGAGAGAGAGAGGGAGCTGAGATCCGCCTTCTGTAAACAAAACTACCAATATAACCAGATACGCTATAGACAGACTGTGGGACAAGAGATGATCATTTCTGTCAAAGAACGCCTCAGACAAAAGCGGCAAGGTAATGCGAAAGAAAATACGATTACGAGATCTATAGGCAAAAACAAGAAAATGGGGATATACTGGACAAAACTGAAGAAAATGTGACATGTCCGTAATATCTGGAGAGGATTGGTTGATACACGACAAGGTGATACCTGCGACAAAGTTAAAAAGGTGAAGATGAAGTGTTTGAAATTTCAATATAGTTAGTTCCAGTTTGTGTGTAGTAGAGTGATGTCAAGTCTTATAGCAGACAGTCGATATAAATATAAATAGAGATATCTCAAATAACGAAGAAGGGTAATTGTCAAAAATATCAATTTTACATTTTGTTCGGGGAATGTATAAAAATGGAAACAAAAATATGGTAAATCTGTTTATGAGTGCAGGACTTTACCTGCATTTTGTGAGAGAAGTGCCCGGTTCAACAGTGGTTTAACAACTTCTAGGTTATATATACTAGGACATAAATACCATTTTTTTACAATATAAAATAAATAAATATAAAAGCATGAATCTGACATTCAAAGGGACCAATGTACAGCTCAATGGTCAAGTGATACATACAGCTGAGAATTAAATCTAGACAGTGAAATATCGTAAAATGTGGATGCTACACAGGAAATTCTCAGTCGAATCGCGTTGGCCTCAAATGCTGTCAACCATTTAACAAATATTTGAAAATCTACGTCACTGAGTAAACGTGCCAAGCTCAGGCTGTCATCTCAGCGTCCATATCTGGTTGTGAAAGCTGGAAAACTACACAGACTCCTGAAAATAGATTGAATGCATTTGAAAATAAATGCCTAACACGCTGGAAAGAATCGACGACTACTGAGCAAATACGATTACATTCCAACCAAAATGATGTTTCTAATGTCATGAGAATAAAACGGTTGGCGTACATAGGGCAGGTGCTCCAGAATAACAATATTAGGTACCCCTTACAGGTGATTTTGTGGAAACCTAACGGCAAAAGGAAGCGGGGTAGACAAAGAGAATAACTATGTAGAACTATCACACGGCAGGGTGCAAGAACTGCAGAGAATAGCGGCGGACTGACGGAACTGAATAATTTTTAGTTCTGGTTTATATAAGAGCCAACTTTGGCGCTGAAAGACCATAGCGTGAGATATATTAGCGTGGTCTTTTTTCAACCTGTTATCCAAAGCTCGAAGAGTTCAGATTTTTTTTTGAGATGGGTTGACCAGTTTCCTTCCTTGCTGCCTTTCCTTCTATAACAGAATAACCAAGTACCAATTAGCATCTGGGTAGACTGCAGCATGACGATAACCGGGATCGCACCTATTACTTTTTCCGTGTAAAGCTAATGTTGTACACTGCTACTCGAACTCTATGCTAATTCGCACAGAATCGCAATATGTAATATGTAAAAGGTGTTCGTAACTGGACACTTATCACGTAATTGATAACCATAAAAAATAATGTCATCGCATTATGGGCAGTGGCGTAGCTATAATGCAGTGGGCCCCGCGGCTGAATTTAAATGTGCAAATTCTTTTTATTTGTTAAAATCGAGTGTGAAATTTAAAAAATAACAGGCACACTACATAGTGACTGCAGAGACAAGCGGCCTTATTATCAGTCCTATAAATCCCTCTCGTAGATACCAGCAACAGTAATAAATGTCATAATGAAAGTTTCTTATTATCACTACATTCCAGGGTCCATTTGATGGTGAGGCCCTATTTACTGACCTGTTCCACGAGAGCCGTTGTGCTGCGACTGATTGTGCCCCATCTTAAAGCTGGGGTCCACTTTAATTAATTTCACTGAGAACATTTATTTCAGATGGTCGTGTGTTGATTGACCATCGTAAGATCGCCTTATATTCAACATTAAATTAACTTTTCCGGCATGCCACAAACAGAACTGTATATCCACATTATACAAGTGACCTGTCTGAAGACAAGAACAGTGTCTATCACATACCTGTTTTCTCCCATAGTATCGCCTTTACATGTGACCACAACTGTGGGCTATATTAGCTTAGATTGACGTCAGGTGGAGGTAAATCAAGTCTCACTTATATGCCCATGTGTTATCTTCACTGTGGATCATGGATATATTTCCTGGTCATAACTACTCCAGTATCACGGCACATGAACGATTACCTGTTGTGCCTGATATTGATGAAGATGAAGACGCCGTAGACGAGGGTGAATGTTCTGATAATTGTGGTGATGAAAACAGTAGCCATGTTTTAGAATATTGTCAAGCTACTGTTTCTAGTGTCAAAGACGTTGGATATTGCCCAACAGATCGCGCTAATGTGCATGTTTCTGATGAAGTAAGTCGTTCCACTGGGAATCTGGATAGTACAGCTAACGGATTACAGATGACTCTACTGATTACTAGTAATCATCACGATATAGTTAATGACGGAAACATATGCCCCAGCGCTGGAAACGTCATTAACAACATCGACAAAACAATTATCAACAAAAGTGATACCGCATTCAGTCCGACACCATTTCCCAAGAAAATGATGATTACAGATATACAATTCGCAGTGCTCAGGAAAGCAGTTAAACCTTCATCATCCATGGAAAGAGACGACTCCATGGCACCAGATTCCCATCAATTAACGTGGTCAGCCGCTGAAGACGCTATGGATCTTCTGCCAAGAGTTGAGCTACCAAGACAGTCAGATCGCTCTCGCAACTCCTCCGTGACTTCAAGAGCGTCTTCCACAGGAAGCATTGGTGGTCTGTCAGCGTCATCCTCTGTTCCAGATTTTCGGATTCTCAAATCAGCAATGAAGCGAAGCTGTGAGGAGGATAGAACTGAGAAACGGAGGCTGAGTCTATTCAACCAAGTCATGCGTAGAGTCAGCATTCACCGACGAGATTCTACCCCAACTGGGAGGATAGCTACCTTCCTCTTTGGCCTGGAGGACCCGGCGATGGAATTGAAAGAGCAGAATAAAGATTGGACTAGGAAAGGCGAGATGCTGGATCATAAAGGTAATTGTAAAACATGTACAAGTTTTCTGCAAAAAGATCTTTATTATCAAAAGCATTGTTCAAAATTGCTTAGTCTTTTCGTAGACTCACATTGTTAAAAATTCCTTGAGTTCCTCAGAATCCACATCTTTCAAAAATTGCTTCGTTGTATTCCTACATAATACCAACCACTATGTAAATTATTGTAAACTGCTGTTATTCTACCTCCGATTTGTAAACAGTGCTTGGTTTGACCCAGCATTGAGTGTTCAAAATTTGCTTAGTTTTTGCCCTATCTACTCACGTTAAAAATTGTAGATTTTCAAGTTTTGTTCTTTTAATTAGTAAGACTTGTCTTCAAATTCCGCTAATGAAAACCGCTTTGTTGTTTCCCAATCCATGCCTACCTCTTGTTAATGTTCTTGATAATTTAATAAGGGTTTTCAGTGACGATTATACACACTGTAGGCAAGGAGAGCTTTAGAGAAATACTTAGGAAGTGTCTCTGTAATATCGTTGATGAATATTATGAAGAGAATGGATGAGATGACTCTTTCTTGTGGCACATTTTGCTGGAGTTTGACATTTTTTGAAAGTTAAGTTGCTGCATATATAATTTTATTGAAACATTTATGTATATTACTCTATATAGAATTATTGTTACTCATATAGTTAAGTTGCATTTGATAGAATATTGTTACTTTTTTTAAACTTAAATTGTTGAATATAGAATTCATGTTACTATTATCGAATCAATTGTTGGTGTTGATAGAGTTATTATTACCCTTACAGAAGCACTTAATTTTGTCTCTCTCTAAATAATTTTTATTACACTTATAAAAATACTTAGATAAGTTGTCCTATGCATAATTCTTGTTAATTTTGTAGAAATACTTACTGAAGTTATTCTATTTAGAATTCTTGTTACTGTTGTAGAAACACTTACTGAAGTTATTCTATTTAGAATTCTTGTTACAGTTGTAGAAACACTTACTGAAGTTATTCTATTTAGAATTCTTGTTACTGTTGTAGAAATACTTACTGAAGTTATTCTATTTAGAATTCTTGTTACTGTTGTAGAAACACTTACTGAAGTTATTCTATTTAGAATTCTTGTTACTGTTGTAGAAATACTTACTGAAGTTATTCTATTTAGAATTCTTGTTACTGTTGTAGAAATACTTACTGAAGTTATTCTATTTAGAATTCTTGTTACTGTTGTAGAAATACTTACTGAAGTTATTCTATTTAGAATTCTTGTTACTGTTGTAGAAATACTTACTGAAGTTATTCTATTTAGAATTCTTGTTACTGTTGTAGAAATACTTACTGAAGTTATTCTATTTAGAATTCTTGTTACTGTTGTAGAAATACTTACTGAAGTTATTCTATTTAGAATTCTTGTTACTGTTGTAGAAATACTTACTGAAGTTATTCTATTTAGAATTCTTGTTACTGTTGTAGAAATACTTACTGAAGTTATTCTATTTAGAATTCTTGTTACTGTTGTAGAAATACTTACTGAAGTTATTCTATTTAGAATTCTTGTTACTGTTGTAGAAATACTTAGTAAAGTTGTGTATGCAGAATTCTTGTATCTGTTGTTGTTGTTGTCGTCGTTGTTGTTGTGGTTATCCCATAGCTACTGAGCAGGCTTGCTCTTGGCAGCCCAAATCCATTTTTATATAGATACAGGTCTTCTTCAGTTGTTTCACTGCTCCGTACAGTATGTTGACAATTGTCGACAGCAGTGCTTGTAAGAATCTTTTCCTCATATCCGCAAGCACCTTGCACTCAATGAGTAGGTGTCGAGCTGTTTCATCAGGATGAGAGCAATGTCTGCACAAGGGCAGGTGCTGGGGATTGATGTGGTTCAAGTGGCTATTGACTCTGGTATGTCCTGTTCGGAACTGAAAAATGAGACTTCTATGTAGTTTATGTATGCCATCGTTACTTTTTGGCTGACATTTCGCTAAATACACTGCGACCTCTTGTTCCCGTCGCCCACCTGTTGTTCCCGTCGCCCACCTCTTGTTCCCGTCGCCCACCTGTTGTTCCCGTCGCCCACCTGTTCATCCAAGATTTACCAAATAGTATTCTTAATAATTCGTTTTGCTGTGTGGTTACTGCAGGGTCTATCCAATTGTTGTTTCCAGGCTCCTGTTTTTGCCAGTCTGTCGGCCATCTCGTTCCCTAGTAGCCCACTATGTCTAGGGATCCATTGCAAGGTGACATTTATCCCCTGGGCATGATGATATTGTTGATCACCCTCCCCACCAAGGATATCGCCTCTTCTTTGTATGGGATGTTCTTCAGTGCCCCCAGAACCGACTTGCAGTCACTAAAAATCACAAAATCCATCGGCAACAATTTGCTCAAGTCAAACTGTTGATGCAAAATCTCAACTGTTGTTTTCATAACCTCGACCTCCCTTTTGTCATTTGAACAGTTTTTACCGCATGCATCACAAAGCTCGTATATACACCCATCCGGGTATTTCATATGGATACCATACCCTGCAAAAGAGATAGATTTGAATGCTGATCCATTTGTATAGACCAGGACTACCGATTTTTGGTAGCTAAAGACTGTCTCCAAGGCACATGTCTTCAGGATATTATCTGTTGTAGAAATACTTAGTTAAGTTATTCTTAGTAGAATTTTGGTTAATTTTGTAGAAAGTGTTAATTTGTTCTTCTTCTTAATCTCTATTTTTTCCCTGTTCTTCTTCTTCGTTTTTATATTCTTCCTCTTCCTCCTCCACATGTTTCGGAGAAAACACGTTTTTACTCTCTAATCTCTGTATTGTATTTCATGTTTTACCCAATCAGGCTGACCACTCCACACAAAACAGACTTAAGTTTAGTGTTATGCTTGGTATGCAAAACCACGAGTAGAAGAATAATCTTCCTTAAAGTGGTTAGACCGTTTTTACGGCATGCTCTCAATGTGACAGCGACCTTGGCCTTGCTTATGCCTGAAGATATTCATTGTAGTTTTACCTAATTCTTCTCATTGATCTCGTCGACGTTAGAACATGTTCTCTTACTGGCTTCCCGCCACTTCTTTGTTGACACCTCCTTGTCTATCCACGCCTGTTCAGCTACTACTGTTAACTTCCAGTGATTGACATGGATATGCTGGGGTTCAGGGCAACGAAAGAGCTGACATATTGGCTTCACAAGCTCCCATCATGGGTACTTTAGTGATGGATGTGAGTGACATTTTAAAATCAATCAGCGACCGTCTGTTGGATGAAGACACCAAAATAGATAAAATAGCAATCAACTTACTACAATGTTTTGACATTAAACAAGGTTTGAGCGGAGTGGAGCGCACGAGAGGGCGGAGCAGGAGCGTATGCAACCAGCAAGCTACAGGGACCACCAAAAAGAAGATCTTGCACCATTTGTTGAGAGAGACTGAGCACCTATAGGTATGCCCGATGTTCAGGGACGTCGTTTCATAGAAACAAAAATCGTAGTCATACGTGATCTGTTGTTGTTATTGTTGCTACAGACCCAGCATCAGTCGGGCTCTCGTCTGCTGCTCAATGCTACGTAATGGTATCTGCACGTGTTAGTTGTTGTTAACTAACTATACAGAGTGTCCCATTTATCTGGCCGCGGAAGAAGAAGCATTTTCATAACATCGTTAAGCGAATGGCACTCACAGAGATGGTGATCAACGGTTTCGTCTGGGTGTTTACATAGATCACACTGACGGGTGTGCTGTGGATTGATTTTGTTCAGGTGATTGTTAAATTGGATATGTTGTGGTCTTAGCTGAAAATGAAGCTCTTATCTCTTCTGGTAAATTGATTGAGGTTGTCATTTAAATTGAGGCTTGTCATATAATGCAGACCTCATTCCTTGTGTTACCCACAACATATCTATTCAAAATTGTGTCTTTGCTGTTTGTGTGAGTTGTCTGACTGTTTGTGTAGGTGTCGCTGTGTGTGCCTGTGTTTGTCTTGTTTCTTCTTTGCTCATTTGAGTGTTCAGGAATCAACTACACAACTATGCTGACGATATGGGAAGGGATAACGTGCTTTTGGTCTAGGACTATTTGGGTAAGATCAGGGCGACAATGTGCAACATCGTCTAACGCTTGAAGTGCGTCACTTTAAAGGCTTTGGTAGTCTTATAACAGTCACTGCTGTCGGGGATGACGTGTTAGCGACTTAATTGTGCCAGGCCACATTTTCTCTATGACTTGGGGTAAACGGTGCCCTTCCTTGCTAGCTTTCTTTGACTAACAGGAAGATATGTACCCATTTACAACTGTTTCGAGTAGATCGTGTCGATAGTGAGAATTGAAGTCTGTACATTTGTCGTGAAAAACTCTAACACTAAATACATTTTTCTGCCTAATAGTATCTAGCCTTAGTATACCAAAACGTAGAAATTAGCCCGGGTGTTAGCCGGACCTATACAACAGAACATGTGTTAGCCGGACCTATACATCATCCGGGGCGTTAGCTGGACCTATACATTAGCCAGGATTTTACTTTTCTTGTACGCATTTGCCCGAGTGTTACATGAACCTATAAATTATGCACTGATAGTTGTAGCAGTTACCGGGACCCGAAAGGGGAGCAAAGGAAAGTGACAGTGCAACGTGCCAGTTATTCTTAGTGGCGACTAGGGCAAGCTGAGACACAGGGCGGGCCACCTTGTCCTATATAAACTTTAAGCCACACAAACTTCAATACTTTATTCCCTATGCTCCCCAGGGAGTTGAAGGAAGTTTTGATTGATGATAACACAATGTGTTCATTCAGTAACCTCCGATTATTGTTTCTCTCGGGGACTGAGTGATCTCGAGGTAAGACGGCGGCATTGGGTGCTGGAGGTCGCGGGTTCAAATCACGCGGAAGATCGGGATTGTTATCACATGGAGAAATTTCTAATATTTCTGCCTTTTCTCTGAGTACTGAGATCGGACGCGCGTGTAAAGTATCGCGCACGTTAATAATCCGTAGGCAGCTGAAAATCGAAAAGAGTATGCTTAACTATCGCTGCCTGGGCAAAATTCAAGTCTGTTAAAATTCTATCCGATCTATTGCTGGATCATCGCCCGTGCTACGGAGTTCGTGCATTGTTCTGATATTCTCCAAAAATACGGAGAAGATCGGAGCACTTATTGACTAAACCGTGTGAAATGACGTTGATTCTTCGACGAAAAACTAAACTAACCTAAACTAAACTATTTTTTCTCTCATATTTTCATTTCCTTCTCCGTGTCCTAATCGCTCTTTTTGGACTGCTCCTGAAAGTTAAACTGTTTACCTACTTCTAGAGTCGCGCATGTGTTGCAGACTGGATAGCAAATTTTATCTTCACGGCAAATGAACGGCTTAACTCTCAGGTGGAGACACTCTCCAGTCCTCTCAATTTGGCTCCTTGTGGAGCATAGGACCACCATAACAATTGACCATGTTCTGCAGCCAGCTCCAGAACATGCGTGTTCCTTAAATAAAGGTTTAAGCAGCATTGTTTCCTATGATATTGCTAATTCCACGTACAACTCTCTGTTGTCGACTTTTGAAACATTTATTAAATGTTGCTGTCAGCCCATTCTTTGCTCTCTGGTATTCACACAGACAACGCTCAAATCTACTCAACTATCAATGGATACCCGACTTCTATTTATGAAAGACGCGACAACGAGAAAGACAACACGTTAGCCCTACCTCGTTCCTACAGAAAGTTGATAGTCAAGTCTGGAACACCAAATTACCATCTTTTTATTTGTACCTTACGTTTTTTTAAACACTTGTAGTGTATTTAAGTAAGTAATCCCTGGCGGATCGACTCTAACGTCTCAGTAGCTGTCTTGTGAGTAGGTTGAAGGGTGGAGGTCAGGTCACGTTCTGTATTTAAATGAAAACTCGAGACGTATATCTGCCCCCCCCCCCCCCCCCCCCAAAAAAAAAAAAATGAAAAAAAAATGTGACATGCACATGTTTTCTCAGTCAGTGCTTGTGAGACATTCTTTCTTTTTTCTTTTCGCTTGTATCTTGTCTTTCAACGTCTGTATATGAAGATGTTTCTTGACCGTACCCTAGTATGTGCTTCGTACACGGGGAACTTTACTACATCTGCTATCCGTCTTTTGCGTGGTCGGCCCTTGGCTTTATATCCAATGGTTCTGAATTGCATTTCTTTCTGAGGGATACTATCTGGTTCTCTTTTCTTTGTTTGTCAATGTCCAATTTTGGCACTGATAGTTCAATGTAGGTAGGAACAATTTGAGATATTATCCCAATTATTCAATGTATTTTGGCAATCTCCAAAGTTATATTATCCCAAGCAGGGACCAAGATTCAGAGCAGCGCATGAGCTGCAGTGGTCAGCGACTCATAGCTGACTGCTAGCGTCAGGGCTAGTGAACCAAAGCTGCCAAGACCCTTCTACACCTCTACGCGGTGATCCTGGATAACAGGCTGCAGCAGGGCAGACTAGCCAAGGAGAAGGGATCGAAGAGGGAATGCTAACCCGGTATACAAAACATGCTTGCTGAAGTCGGATGTGTTGGACCGAAAGGTGCAAATATCGCAGTCAAGCTGTAAGCTACGACACAACGCA